>JAKLMK010000037.1:0-216132 GCA_022813445.1 Neophaeococcomyces aloes | reverse complement strand
GGTCTGACAAACTCCGCTTATGAGCCTCTTTCATGCTTTTCTTAAATTCAGATGCTTTGCGTCTGGCCTCTTGCATTAACCGTTCTCGATACACTTCTTCCACAGCAGCTTTGAGGAAGGTTGAACGACTTTTGCCTTTCGCTGGTGGTGTCCACCTTGTAACCCCCAGAACCTTGGCTTGTTCGAAATCGCATGAAGAAAGTGTCAAAGCGGCCTTCGGTCCCAAGGAAAGAATATCACTGATCCACGTGTTGAGCAGCTCCGTATCTGTTGCCTTTGTTTCTCCAACGTTATCGAACAGACCTATGCGTCGTGCTTCCTTTTCTTGACCTTTGAAATCAGACAATATCGCGTCCAAGCAACGCCACATCTCACTCATGTCTTCGAGCTCTTTGATTGAGGCAGGAGAAGCTCGAGTCATGTCTCCAGATGAAGCAGAGCTAACTCGAGTGATGCCACCATTGAGCCATTGTGTCTGCTTCAGTAATGTAGCATCGGACATGGATGTTTTGCCGAAGAGGTTGCAAAACGTCCAGATCGTCCACAGTGCTTCCTCTAATTGTGCTTTTCGTTCGGAATTCTCGCCCAGCAGCGCATTTAGAGTGTCCGGCCTTAGAATCGCCTGGCAACGCCAAACGATAAAGTCCTCCAAAGCAGCGATTGTCGAGACGTCTCGTTGTACAGACCTCAAGCGAAAAGGGCTTGGTTTTTCGAGATGACGTACTGAATGTCGGAGCTCCCAAGCGGCAGGTGACTGTTGCAGAAGCACTCGGTCCACGAGAAATGTTTCGTACTTCTGGAACGTTTGGCGAAAGCTGCGGCTGACTTGCGAGCAAGCTTGAAGATCGACAAGACTATCGAGCTGACACATGATCCCAACTCTGACTTGGTCCATACCGTCTACATGGGGCATAGGAAGGATCTTGTTGCCCGGCTTCGTGAAAACCAATTCTGAAGAGGTCTTCCGTGACCTTGGGGACTTCTTGACTTGTTGCTGCCCAGAGAGACTTCGACTGTGAGAATGAAAGCTTGCTTGTCTAGGCGACGTGGTCGGGCTAGTGGTTAGTCCTTCTGCCATGGCTCGACCGAGGCGTCCCCCTCTACTGTCCGGCCTCGCCTGTCGGATAGTACCGACACTGGTACCATCAAGCTCCTGACACTCGCTAGTCTGCCGTCTGGTAGGTTGGAGGACGATGGCAGCAGATAATCGTGGCTTAGAATTTGTTTGGAACTGCGGCTGCGTTGTCCTCACAGAGAATCTCGATGATATCCCTAGCACATTTTTTCTCCTTCCTTTCGGACGTCTCTTTAATCGCTCGTGCAGCGCAACCTCTCTGTCCGAGTCTCTAGACGAATATTCCGAGGCTGAGTATTCGTCGGTGACACTAGACACTGACGACTTTCGTGTTCTTCGAGATGAGGCATTGCTATTCTTCGTTGATGGGTTCGAGAAGGAGGCGCTGGACCTATAGTCGATCTGAGTAACATCGGCCTCGGGGAATGCACGGTCGCACACGGTCGGTCGTGGTAGACTCATCGAGGACAGCTCTGCCAGATGGACAGACTGACCATGCAACTCTGGAAATCTGCTTGTGTGGATCGTAGTTGACAGCTCCGTTATTTGTGGTTGAGGACTACAGGTGGTTCCTTCTAGTGGCCTGCTGTTCTGCGTCTCAAACATGGTGAGAAAACCATCGCTATCAAGACGCTCGAATGAAGGTAGGGTGTGAAGGGATGTCAAGCTCGAATTAGCGTCATTGTTTATGCTTGAACCAGTCGTTTTGGTGGACAAGAGACTGAACCTCTTGGATAGAGCCAGGGATGGACGGTCCAAAGCTGGCAGTCGCAACAACGACATCTTTGAGCCGCGGTATGCCCCAGAGGAGAGGTGTGTAGTCGGCAAGGTTCACCGCAATCGGTCGAGGAAGATAGTTAACGCTGACCATCAAGACGCACTATGCTGATGGCCAAAGCGATGCTGTTCATTGCATCCATAGGCCATGCTTGAGCAAGTCGAAGGCAGCGGCAGAATGGTGCGACAGATGAGTGAATCGAGCAACATGGTGGATATGGGCATTATCTTGATCCGACAGAAGGCTGGTATTCTATCGAGATTGGAGATGAGCAGGGATGATGCGTTGTGTCAGTTAGGCGAAACATCGAGCGTGTAGGAAGATGAAGATCAGCGCCACGCGCAAACCAAGAATAGCGCCATCCCAGATTTTGGCGGGTTGGCGATTGGGCGCTTCCGCGAGAACTTGAAGGCGGCATGCTTCGCCCGCAACCCTCAAGCAGGGCTGAGCATCAATTGTGACGAAGATTCTCTGCTTCAGCTTGCTCATTGATCGATAGAACGCAAGTGAGCCTTACTGATTGATCTATGTGTGCAATGTGCGGGCGGTTCTCATCCGTAATGCCACTGGCAAATTCGTAGACGTTTACAAAAGTTGTTTTAGTGGCAAGTAGTGAGTCCGTTAGACCTAAAGCATGTCTCAAGCATGAGTCGGCCGTTCGGGAAGGTCTTAGAGCCTATTTAGGCCGGCCACCGGGTCACGACCTGACCTCTCCTTGCCTAATTGAGCGTGGCAATCTGTGTTGGCTTGGCTCGGGATGAAGAAGCAGGAGGTGATTCTTTACAGTACAACACGTTGACGTGCTTTGCGTAAAGACAGCCAAGCAATGCCCCCAGGCGTTGGGCTTGACAGGTGCCACAATTGCCAGCTGATTCGATGACAATTTTCCGCCCCGATCATGCCACAGTCTCTGGCATTCACCTTGACAAGTGACACGTCCGATGCCGTCGGGGCAAGGAACTCCGGAACATGTTCAAGTTGTCCATCATTGCGGACAAAGAATGCGATCAGCACATGCTTGCACGGCAAAGAAACTGTAAACTCCAAGCCATGCACCAGCCATCTTTGCTTCTATCAAAACATTCGTAGACATCCAGGCTCGTGTTGAGGTGATTGTTTTTTGCCAACGTTACACTACAATCCTATCAAATCTCGCTACTTTACAGTTCACAGCGCGTCAATCATAGACCCCTTATCACGACGAAACCGCCACAATCCGATCGCGATACCGCATGGTAAAGGAGTATTCCGATAAAATTACCAAGTACTTCGTAACTCACCGGAGCATCATCTACTTCGCGGCTAGCAGACTCATATAGATGCCCCAGAACAAGCCAACACTCGAGCCAAACAATGTTCTTTTGTCCAATGGTACCACCGTGAAACTGAGAAGCGAGACCATCGGCCACAACTTCCATCCTGCTTGCATTATCGGCCAAAATTCCTGCAATTTGCTGTTGTTAGCCTTTCTTTTGTCCATCTCACTGTCATTGAACCCCACTCTAGTACGGGGATACCAGGACAACTGCTTACCTTCTGAACCTGTTCGATAACACCTCCCATGTCCTTGCCTCGGAATGCTGCAATGGCTGCAATATAGCCGACTGTATTTCCTACGGCTCCGATCGATTGGTCCAGTAGGAACTTCTTGATTGTGTTTGTCTTGTTCAGTGATTTCTGTCCTCTACCATCCACCTTGTTCCCCGGGTACGACTCTTCGAGGTAGATTTGCCAGAGAATATTCGGAGGACAACTGATAAGCGTCCACGTAAGGAAGAACAGAAAAGTCGGAATGTCAAAAGAGAATGGTCGCTACTGCAGTCAGTCGCCATGGTTGATTCAACGTTATCTTGCGTTTCCATACCCCTGCTTGCTGAGCTGAAATGATCTGTGCGAGGATATTCGATATACCGCCTAACACTAGTGCCTGTGCTGTTCCCTTAACAAGTAGTGAAGGCATTGCGTAGAATTTGGCACAGTCTTAAGAAGAAGTGTTTTGGCACCAGAGGAAACCAGGATTCAGACAGTTTATTCGTAGAACTGTGCTTTGTTCTCTATAGTACTACATAATAACCATCTTTTGTTTTGCATGTGACGCAACTGCCTGCGTACGACGGACAATTGCGTTGGAAGATTCGGTATATTACCATCCGGGCCAAGGCAACACGACGAGAGTACAGCAACCTCAGCCTTGACACGTCCACTCCGTGACGAGGCTGCCTATCATATGGTTTCCATGAACACCAACACTGGCACGATCCATAATTTGACCTTCAAATCACCATGTAATCATGCCAGCGGCAAATGGCCAGCCACCAGTCAAGTTGACTCTTCCTCTTCAATTTCAGCAAGAAATATACAGTCTTCTTCGTAGTGAAGATGTCTTGATTATTCTAGCACGCGGCCTTGGCTTGCTCAAAGTCGTTACCAACCTTCTTCACTCCTACGATGCCGCTGGTAACTCATTGGTTATCGTAGTTGGCGCGGAGGATCAGGAGAATGAATGGATAGGCGAGGCACTGGCCGAACACCATGCCACCTCCCGGAGCCCTTTGTCCAAGGGGCTTCGCGTGATCAATACCGATAAAGCGACTGTTTCGATGAGGGAGAAGATCTATGCTGATGGAGGAGTTGTCTCTGTTACCAGCCGCATTCTCATTGTTGATTTGCTTTCGAAGCTGCTTGACCCGGAAACTGTCACTGGCTTGGTAGTCTTGCATGCTGAGCGGGTGGTTTCAACAAGTGTGGAGGCATTCATTGTCCGAGTCTTTAGGCAGTACAACAAAATTGGCTTCCTCAAGGCTTTTTGCGATGCTCCTGAACCACTCATATCGAGCTACGCTCCTTTAGCAAGCATGATGAAGAACTTGTTTCTGAGACGTCCTTCGATATGGCCTCGCTTTCACGCTTCTGTTGCTCAGAGTCTGGAAGGCAGACGGAAAGCCGAAGTTATCGAGCTCGAAGTTCCTATGTCTGAAGCAATGCTGACCATCCAACAAGCCGTGCTTGAATGTATCGAAGCGAGTATCAGTGAATTACGGAAAACGAATTCTGGTGTTGAGATGGATGATTGGACCACTGATTCAGCTCTGCACACCAATTTCGATGCCATAGTACGGCGCCAACTGGATCCTGTCTGGCACAGGGTGAGTTGGCGAACAAAAGAGATTGCGAACGATCTCACCACATTGCGAACTATACTTCATGCCTTGTTGTACTACGACTGTGTCTCCTTTCTCAAATACTTGGACACCGTACTTGCCACTCATGCACCGCCTCCAGGCTCAACTCGGAAAGATCAATCACCTTGGCTATTCCTTGATTCGGCGAATACCATTTTTCAAGAAGCAAAAGCTAGAGTATATGCAGGCACTTTCAGAGATAAAGAAGCACTCTCATCAGCACAACTACCAGATTCGCTCACACCAGTTCTTGAAGAACAACCAAAATGGGCAGTCTTAGCAGAAGTGCTGGATGAGATCGAGGCGGAGCAGTATCTCAGTCCCCAGTTGCGGGATGAGTCAAACAACAGTATCCTCATTATGTGTAATGATCAGCGGACATGCCGGCAGATACGAGAGTACTTGGAGTGTATGCATGTTAAGCCACTCCCACAAGATATGAACAATGGTGCTGCACCACATCAGCAAGAGGAGGAGGCAGGCAAGGCTTCGGCTGAATTCATGCTTCGCCGCAAACTTCGTGAATACCTCAATTGGCGGAAAACATTTGCTATGGTCAGTGCACAACTCTTCGATGCGAACCAAAGGTCTCTCAACGACATCAAATCAAACTCCTCCATCAATCCTCGACTCGGTAGCAAACCACCGCCCAATAAACGCAGACGCGTCCGTGGTGGTGGCACAATAGGTCTAGGTAGTCGAACTATAGGAGCTATCACAGCCCTCGATGACAAAGAATCACAAGTCAATGGATTACTCGCTGACCTACAGCCTCCCGGCGTCGAGTCCATGCACAAAGACGAGACCTTCATCGACGATTTAGCAGATGCCATAGAAGATCATTTCACCCTCTACGACCCAACCGACCAGATACTCATTCACCCCTTCAGCGGCGATGCAGATGATCTACTCCTTGAAGAAACCCGTCCAAAACACATAATCATGTTTTCGCCCAACGCCGAATTCATCCGCCGCGTCGAGGTGTACCGCTCCTCTCATACCTCCCTCGATTCCACAAAGTCCGGCATAAGCCTCAACGTCCGCGTCTACTTCCTATACTACGCCAACAGCGTCGAAGAACAACGCTACCTCTCCACCGTCCGCCGCGAAAAAGAAGCCTTCACGCGACTAATCCGCGAACGCTCCACAATGGCCATAACCCTCAACGACGTCCCTTTGAATCCGGAAGAACAATTCCTCCGCACAGTCAACACCCGCATCGCCGGCGGCGGCCGTCTGGCCGCCACAGCCACACCACCAACCGTAGTCGTCGACGTCCGAGAATTCCGCTCCGCCCTCCCCAGCCTCCTCCACGGCCGCAACATGGCCATCGTCCCCTGCCAACTCACAGTAGGCGACTACGTCCTATCGCCCCAAATCGCCGTCGAGCGCAAATCCATCCGCGACTTAATCCAATCCTTCAAATCCGGCCGTCTATTCAACCAAGCCGAGACCCTCCTGCAGCACTACAAGTACCCCTTCCTCCTAATCGAATTCGACCAAAACAAATCCTTCACCCTCGACCCCTTCGCCGACCTCACATCCTCGCTTTCAAACCTCAAACTCCCCGACAGTAACGAATCACGCGACCTCCAATCCAAAATCGTCCTGTTGACCCTGTCCTTCCCCCGTCTCAAAATCATATGGTCCTCCTCCCCCTTCCAAACAGCGCAAATCTTCGAAGAACTCAAAAAACAACAAGAGGAGCCCGACCCACTGACAGCTGTGCGTATCGGTCTTGGAGACGACGAAGCGGAAGGGGAGCGCACGTTCAATACCGGACCGCAGGATTTGTTGAGGGCGATACCGGGTGTGAGTGGGAAGAATGCGGCGAGATTGTATTTGGAGTGTCGGAGTGTGTTGGAGGTTGCGAATATGCAGTTGGAGGAGTTGGATCCCTTGGTTGGGAGGGAGGCGGGGAGACAGATTGTTAGGTTTTTTGGGAAGAGTGTTTTTGAGGATGAGAGTCTGCTTACGTGAGATCTCTGTCAGTAGCAGAGGTAGGGAGGGAAGTGAACAGAACATGTTGATGGCCACTTGACAATACGGGTAGCTTACTGGTAGCTTGAAATGAATGAACGAAACAATTTTCAAATCTTGATCTATGATCTACTCACTTAACACTGTCTTGACTATGGATCTTCTCCCTTCAAATCCAACCCATACATAGTAACCATGCCCTCTCAACTTCCCACAAGACGACCGAACAGAGCCTATCCGGCCATGACCTTCTCCCCTCCCATTCCCGCCCCAGCACCAGACGTATCCAACGGCATCCCCCCCTTATTATCCCCCACCCCCTTCCCACTCTCACTCTCACCCTCACTCTTAACCGCAGTCGTACTACCCCCCGCAAACCTCCCCTCATCAACCACACCCCCCATAGGCGTCCACCCCTCAACAGCTCTCACAACAACAACATCCTCAACCCTCTCCACCGGCTTCACAAGCAACACCCTCAGTTTCTCCACCTCGTCTTTACTCAACCCACATTTTTCTGTGAAATAGCGCTCTACACCGCCCCATTCACGGTCTACTACAAGCGTCAGGAAGGCTAGGATACTGCCGGCGCGACTGCCTACTATACGGCCTGCTTCTTCACGGGACATCTTTGGTTTCGGGGGCTCCTGCTGTGTGGCATCCTGTGATTCGGAGCCAGTGTTAGCGTTGGGTTTCGCACCAGCCTGGCCTAGACCGCCCTGAGCGATGCGCGCTATGAACTGAGGACGCCAGGAGCCGAGGCCAGGCTCTGTGAGGGAGTAGTCCCACGCTATACTTTCGTCTGGGACGCCAGCGAGACGCAGGAGTAACGCGGCTAGGACACCGGTGCGGTCCTTGCCGGCCGTGCAGTGGAAGATCAGGGGTGTGTCTGGGTTTGCGATGAGGTGGCGGAGGATGGTGGGGTAGGCGGGTTTGTGGTCTGGTTGTGAGGAGGAAGGGGAGTTTGTGGATGGAGAGCCGAGGGCGGCATGGGTTGCTATGTCGCGGTAGGCGTTGACAAAACCTTCTGAGTAAGGGTAGGGGAGGGTCGATGTGGATGAGGCGGAGGTGGTGTACCATTTTAGTTTTGTGGCGAGGGCGACGGGGCCGTAGTCTTCTTCGACGTAGACTGGAGTGAAATGCCGGGTTATTCCTTGGGGTTGGAGAGCGAGGGAGTGTGGGTTTGTGGGGGCGTCGGTGGTGCAGAGGTCTGGGAGGGAGGCGGAAAGTTTCTTTACTTCGGGTGCGGAGCGGAGGTCGAATATGTGTTTTATGTTGAGTTTGTTGGTTAGGGTTTCGTTGCCGGTTGAGGTGAGGTGTTGGGGGTTTGCGCAGCGGTAGAGGAGACCGCGGCGGAACATGGTCAGGGTGGGGTTGGCGGAGGAGATTGATGGTGTGGTGAGATATGATGTGGCTGTGAGGTAGCCGCCCATATCTCTGAAGTTGGGAATGCCATCAACGTCGATGAATGGTGGTGTCGGTAAGGCTGATGGAAACACGAATTTGTCTGGCAATGGTGGAGGTTGACTGGAGGTTGTTGGGGCCGGAGGTGGTGGTTGAGCGTTGAAGGCTTGGGGAGCTGCTTCTGCCATGGTTGAAGGGGAGGACGATTTTTAAGTATGGTCTGGCAGTGATTTTGTAGGATTGTGATCACAACGAGATAGTTTGCAATGGAAGGGATTTGGTAGTGGGATGCCAGATGATGTCGTTTCCGACGATATTCCTGGTCACAGATGAAATGTGCTTGTCGGTTATGGAGGTGGTTCTGTAGCAAAGTGAAAGATATTGTGGGTGTGTCAAGTTGGTAGCAATGGTGAGTACCTAGTGATATTGAATTCTAGAAGGCGTGGCCGTACTTCACACAAGACTCTTCATGTCGGAATTGGCCTGGCATCACCAGGTCAGAGAATGTCAATGATTTAACTCAAGGTCTGCTCAGCCGGCAATAGACCGACGTGCCGCCGTCCACGTTATGCTAAAATATTGTATCATCAAGGTACAAATTATTCTTGCACGTGTCAAAAGACCCGAGGAAGTTCAACATCATTCCGACAACTTTGACCGAGGCACGGGGCATGTCATCGAATGGATTGCAATCCACTAGACAATAAATCGCATCGCTATTTCCCGCCTACCTTCAAAGAGCAAAAGGAGAACGAGAAGCTGAAGCTGAAAGACATGCTGATTGGAGTCGCCTGCTAAGGTTCAGTACTCATTTTTGTTAATAGAACAGAGAAGATGCCATTTCAACGATCGGTGACCCTCCCAACCGGTGCAGGTGATTCTCTCCTAGGACTAGCAACACCACTCTGTGGCTGACTTTTTCCTGCCCCTTTTGCACTCTTCTGCATCAGTCCAGCAAAGAAATCCTTCATGACAGCAGTATCCGTGCTTGCTATTATGTCACCTGTCCTTATACCTTTAGGAGTCCCTTCCCGCTTGCTAGACACTCGTTCCTGCTCCCGTTGCCTTAATCGTCTTGTTGCCTCCTCTGCATCAACATCAATCCCATTGACGTTGATAGAGTATGTACCATGATGTTCCACTACCCTGCTTCCTACTGGCTGAGCTCTGTCGTCTCGATGTCTTGACCCAGTGGTGTAGACGCGGCCTTCACCATTCAACATATCAGCTTCATCCTTCTCAGCAAGTCTTTGAAGTGTGGCTTGCTGTTGCTGAAGGAATTCTTGTAGATTAGACACCTTCAGGCTGATTTCTGGTGTTGACCTTGGGGAGTCCGTTTGGTCTGGTGGTTTTGGTATGGATGACTCAAAGAGGGCAACTGCTGATGTCGAATCTGTCTCTGGGTTCTTGAAGTTAACGACTTGCTCCGGTGGTGCTTGGATCTCAAGAGACCAATTTTCAGCAACACCTTCTGCATCGAATGCATCTCGTAATATGCGAATCTTACCCCAGCTGTCCCAGTTTGGCGGCACTATGATCTTATCACGATCAACCACGTTATGTTTTGCAACATTCCGCTTTAGTAGTGATTGGATATCCAAATTGGAGTGCAGCAGGGTACGCACGTCGTTGTCATCGAAGCTGGCCACGTAGCATAGACTCGCACCGTGTTTCAACAGAACAGTACGTAACCACTGTAACAGAAAATCGAAATGGTCCTCCTCCCAGCCTTGTTCTCGTTCCAGCTTTTCGATCTTCTCAGCTTGAACACAAACCACGCACAAAGGTATGCCTATCTCTTCGTCCCATTCGCCAGGTCCTGGTGGTACAACAGGCGCGGAGCCAGCCTTCTGTTCGTTAGACTGGTTGTGTGCATCCGGTCCAGCTCTTCTCTCTTTCCACGAATTCATACATTCCTCCATCTCAATCTTCGTCTGGTCGTCTAAACTCAGAACGACCTTTCGCAGTAATCGAATCCACTGGCGCAGTTGTCTGGCCCACTTCCATGGTTCCGACCAGTCGAGTAATATTGTAACAAGCGTTTCTTTCACAGTAGAGGCAGTTAACAACGGCTTCAGCAATGGAGCGAATGCACCTGAAGAGTTGGACAGCATGTAAATATTCATTCTAGCCAGCACGTCTTCATGGTCCGCATCCATCACATCGTGGTAGGTGTAACCCAACGCATACTTGTTCGAAATTGGTGCAGATCGAGGTGTCCGCCTTTGATTGAACCGTGCTCTGGTAGTATCTTGTTCCGGATTCAGTAGCTCAAGAAACTCTTTCTGTTGGTCGGGTGAGCCGCCCAGTACTATCAATTGTTTCTCCGCAAGATCTTGACCCTTGGAGGCATTCTGTAGCATCGGTATCCATATTGCTTGTTTCTCGCCTGTTCGGCTGGACGTAGGTCTTTTGGGCTGTCGTGCAACGCCTACTGAAGAGGTGGGAGGAAAGGACATTGTCGCTGCCATCGAAATTGTGCAGCACTACCGGCTCATGTTTACGGGGAATTCAGATCGATCGAGGACGTACAAAGTGAGATGAAGTTCGACGCAATGCATCCATATGTAACTCTAAGGATTGTATTGTGACAGTCGAGCGCGTTGTTCATGAACAGGATACACGTAAACCCTGTTCATCTACCACTGCACAATGTCCGTACAAGGATCACCAGAAACGCAGAAGTCCCTGCAGCTTGAAATTTAAGCATAATTTAGCGTTCTCGGAACTTTCTTCAGGCTCGATCAGGTAGAATGCCAGTGATCGACGTCTAGCAGGCACCAAATACCAAAGATTTTCTCACGACTTTGAACATTCTGAAATCACCGACTCTTACCATTGCTTCTGGAGCAAATCGCTGCGAACACTACAGAACTTCCAATGAACGCGATCCGCCAGACCCAACAACTCAATCGCCGCGAGCTCGAGAATGTCACACCTCCATCCGCATCCTGGCACGCGGACTACAAAGACACAGCATGGATCTACGTAGGCGGATTTCCCCTCGATCTCAGTGAAGGTGACGTTATCACCATATTCAGCCAGTTCGGCAATCCAACTCATCTGAATCTCATTCGTGACCGGGAAACTGGCAAAAGCAAAGGTTTTGGCTTTCTCAAATACGAGGATCAGCGAAGTTGCGACTTGGCTGTGGATAACCTGACGGGTGCCGAAGTGTTGGGACGCATGCTCAGAGTTGATCATACGAGGTACAAGAAGAGGGATGATGAAGATGAGGACACCTACCGGATTGAAAGGTTGGAGGCTGAGCTGGAAGCTGAGAAGAATGGGGGTGTGAAACGGGCGAGTGATACTGAAGATGAGCATGAGAGTGAAGATGAGAGAAGACGGACAAAAAGGAGGAGACAGGTCGAAGGGAAAGAGAATCTGGCGATCAAAGAAAATGGTGAGGATGGGGAGGATCCAATGAAGGGTTACTTGAGAGATGAAAAACACAGAGAGCGTGAAAGGGGTCACGAAAGAGAACATAAACATCATCATCGTCGTCGACACAGGACCGAGGGAGGAGACGGTGAGGGTTCACGTTCGCATAGAAAACACCATCGTGATGGCGATCGTGACACCACAAGGAAAGAGAGGAGAAGCCACGGAGACCATGATGACCGAAGCAGGGAACAACCGTCAGAACGAAGAGAGCGCAGGACGAACTATCGCTCAGATGAGTCGAACTCCGAAGAAGAGCGCCGCTTGTCTTGGCATGATCGCGCATCCTCGAAACGAAGACAGAGAAGGTCAAGAAGCAGGAGTAATGACCGCAAACCCTCGAATAGACGAGATAGCTCTTCTAAACCAGTCGATCAGGGGAAGTCGAGCAAACCTGGCAGATTGAAGTTCAAAGGAGATGATTGACCACCAATATGAGATCAGCTATGCTGGAGCAGATACCATTGGATATGTCTCTGCACTTCTAGATTCTTTCCCAGCTACATACATATGAGGTCCATATCAAAATGCCCGAACACCTTCGCCATAATTCGAGCAATATTTCAGACACCCTCCTACCTCCTCCTCAAGAATCACCCCAAAATTTCACTGGCTGCATACCGCAAAATCTCTATACCGTATTCCCCACCAACAACTCCTTAACCAACCTCTCCCCCTCCTCCCTCAACTTAAACTTCTGCACCTTCCCACTCGCCGTAGTTGGGTACTCATCCACAAAAAACACCCACTTCGGCACAAGATGATGACTCAAATGCGTCCGAACATACTCCCTCACATCCTCAATGCCCAACATCTCACCCTCTTTACTGCTATGTCTCCTCACAAAAGCGGCCACAACCTCGCCATACTTCTCATCTCTGATACCGACAATACTCGCGTCTCTGACGCCGTCGTGGCCTAGTAAACAGCTCTCAATCTCAAGAGGATGGATGTTTTCGCCGCCTCGGATAATGAGATCTTTGATGCGGCCTGTGATGCTTACGTAGCCTTCTGCGTCCAGGCTTGCTTCGTCGCCGGTGTGCATCCACATTTTGCCATCTGCGTCGGGGAAGAGTACTTCTTTGGTTTTCTCGGGGTTACCCCAGTACTCTTTCATCACTAGATATCCGCTCACTGCTAGCTCGCCGCGTTCGTCGAGACCGAGAACTCTATTGTGGTCATATGGATCGACGACCTTGACTTCGACGTGCGGGAGCAGTCGACCAACAGTGTTGATGCGTTTTTCCAATGGGTCGTCTGTCGTTGTCATGGCTGATACTGGGGAGGTCTCGGTCATGCCGTAGCAGATGGTCAATTCCGTGAGATTCAGCACTTTGTGCAGTTTGCGCATCAGTTCTGCTGGTATCGATGTGCCCGCCGCAATGCCGGTGCGCAGATACTGGAATCCTTCGTACGGCACGGTTCCATTGGCGATGAGCTCGAGTTCGGCGAGGAACATGGTTGGGACGCCGTACAAGGCTGTGCATTTCTCCTCTTGGACTGCTTTCAGCGCTGCAAGTGGGTTAAATGCTTCGGTTGGGAAGACTATGGCGCTGCCGTGAGTTGCGGTGGCCATGTAGCCTAGTATACACCCGAAGCAGTGGAATAAGGGAGGTGGACAACAGACGACATCGTTTGCAGTCAGTAGCATACGGTCGCCAATTTGTTGGCCGTTGTTTAGGATGGAGCGGTGTGAGAGGCAGGCCGCTTTCGGACTCGAGGTAGTACCAGACGTGAATTGTATGTTTACTATCTCATGGTTCGATAGGGCTTCTGACGGCGTTACAGCGGAGGTGTCTGTGTCTGAAGAGAGCCGCGAGAAGGGAGTGAGTGCGCGAAAAGGTGAAGTGTCGATGCGGCCGGCAGAGTTGTCAAGAAGGAGGATATGTTCTAGTGAGGGTATTGTTTCAGACTGAACTTTCGAGGCATGCAGATCTGGGACTAGCGAATTGAGGATGGATATGTTAGAGCGAGGCAGCTTGTACGCAAGATTTGTCTCTGCTCCAATCACGAGATGTCTTGCATCGAGAACTTGAAATGCTGCAGCGATTTGTTTTGCTGTAAAGGCTGGATTCAACGGCACAAGTATGGCTCCCAATTTGAACAAGGCATATGTTAATGTTGCGAACTCTATGTTATTCCCCAGCGAAATGCAGACTCGATCACCCTTTTTTACACCTAGGCTTTGCAGACCTCGGGCTAGGATATTAGATTCCTCATCAAGAGCGCGGTAGGTTGAGCGACGGCCTTGGGCACGGGAGATGACTGCAGGTCGGTCGCCATGTTGCGAGACTATGCGAGCGAAGTTTTCGCTGACTGTTTCTTCAAGGAGTGGTGGGGAGGATGGGCCAATTGCCCTAGCTTGGGAGAGGAGTGTTCGAGTGGTTTGGAAGGGTAAGGTGGTGAAGGCGTGTTTAGGACTGTGCCGTAGTGCTCTGTATATGTTCATCCCCCGCATCTTGTGACTGCCCTCGCCATCGAGGAATGGTATTGAATGAGCGACGAGGAAAAGTCAGCCTGCAGCGTGGAAAGATGGCTCACGCTGCGCAACTGACGGTCATTGATGGTAACGTGAGGCTCTTTGGTTTGGAGAGCGGCCGATTGACCGATGTTTTCTAGGGCCCAATACAATCATCTTGGGGGATCTGTAGGCGGAACTGTACCTCTTTTGTGGAGAAGTGGGAGCTACCCCAGCTTTACCTTAGCTTCCCAAAAAAGTAGCCGAGGTCCCCCTGGAAGCAACTAAACTCCAAGTGCACACGTCGTTCACACGTCCAAAAGAGGACATCATCTGCATTGAGTCGCTATTACGAGTCGCCCATTCTGCGGCTGCGATGACTCACTGAGAAGAGACAGCTGTTGATGACCATACCTTAGCCATTGCAGATACATGTGTGGTGCTAACGAACTGGTCGTGACCATAGTCCTAGTTGGGCAGCATTTGACGAAGGCTGAGTCATGCACGAGCACTGGACCTATGGCCGGAAGCACAAATTCAAGATAGTGGTGTGCTCCTGTTATAAGGAACACTCTTTCCGGAAACAAGGCATATTACAAGCAGTATAACTGCAGCAGCATCGATGCGTCAACGATTGAGCCTCATCCAAGAACCATGTCGGTTATATCAGGTACGGACCCACTTTCCTTCTTTCGGACATCTGAAATTGATCCTCATCGAGCAACGTGCCTTCAGCCTCAAGTACGAGATACCAGTGTTGATCCTGCTACCCACACTTGCAGGATGTTCTTCTCCCTTACTCATACAATGGTCGAACCAGCAGCATATCAACCACGCTCCATAATCATATATGTCCTATGAACCTGACTCGAACGAAACTTGTATACAACGATCCCATGACAACGGCAATTTGCGCTGCTGATACAAGACTGGGTAAAGACTTGTATACATTTACTTCCTGCCAGTTTTGTGTAACAGCCAAGGATTATTGATGATCTAACACAAATTCGTCGTCCCCCGGGGTGTATGCAGATACGACAGCCTCATCTTAAATGCGTGGACCATCACAGTCACGCCATCGGTCGTCATTTCGGTGCCTACAGGGATGCCGAGAGTGTTCATACCGTACGATCCGTCCAAACCCAAGCGTGCTCCTGGCATTGACGACAAGCAATGGAACTTGTACAAACCACTTATCACCAGACTTCATGAGCAGGGTGTAACGCGAGCTCACATGCTAGATATTCTTGGGGAAAATGACTTTCGTCCTTCCAATGGCCAACTTGTGGCTAGACTCAAGCTCTGGGGGCTCATGGTGTACCGCCAAAACAACGACCACCACCTACCAGAATCCACACTTCCGGACCACACACACCTTGCATCAAATGTATCAAACACGCCGCCTCGTGGCCCTGTGGAACCAGCCGTGGATGAAGCATCTGCTCCGGAATTTCAAATCGGTGACGAAGAGCAATTTTGCAATGATGGGTATAAGCCAGATGCAAGCCTGACAAACACCCATCCAGCAAGCCGAACGAGCGCTCCAATGGTACGTGCCGAGTCATCGAGAGCAGGCATGGAGGCAGGAGACAGGCCTCCAAAGCAGGAAAACGAATATCCTCTGCCCCATCCTGATCAGGAAAGACCACTATCTCCGCCGAACAACGGCCTAGTAACTCCAAAACTCGGCCGGCTTGGCTTGCCACTATTGGTGACCCACGGCCTAGTAACTCCAAGACTCGGCCGGCTTGGCTTGCCACTATTGGTGACCCACGGTTTACCAACGTCAGCAGAGGCGAACAAGAACGAATCACCGTTGCACCACGACAGTCCTTCTGATGCGGAGCAGAGAATTATAGGCACCATCGAAAAGCCTCTGCGACAAGGAGTTCTTCCGGAATCCAAATCACTCTCACAAGATCAGGTCGACGATGCAGTATCCCTTATGTCAATTTCTACAACACGCTCCAGTTTGCGGTCCAGTCTTCGCTCGTTTACAGCTCTTGCAGTACGTCTACGTACTGCTATACCAAGTAAGACGAGTTTCTCTTCAGGACGCATGTCAATTGACACATCCTCGACTTCGAGCTTTCATAGAATAACAGGTTATCCCAAGCTGTCATCTGGGTCTGAGAATCAACAGTCAATCATGGTAAACAACTGAATGCCTTCGACGGAACTGCTCGGAGCACCGTCCATCAGGCATAATAGCTGACCTCCCGGTGTGGAAGCCGATAGGGACATAGAAGACAGGTGCTTAAGTTGTGCTTCGCTTGAATTCGATTCTAGCTTCAATTGATATTTGGAAGCTCCTCCAGCTGATGCTAGGAGACCGATGTAAATATTTTATTTCACGTGTGTCACGTTTGAGCAATGATTAATACGAGCCAATTAGTACAATGTCAAGAGCCCTGTAGGAAGTCATGGGTATATAAACAGGTGTATAAATTTAGAGCTTAGCGATAACCTTCTGAGTTTAGTAAATACCATGAAACTCAAACGCACTGTCCATCTTTGTGCTCACCTACTATGATCGATAAATAGAACCAAAGGCCAGATTGCAATAATTGTGTCAGACACTATGTTTTATGCCTCGATATTATTACTACCTGTTGAAAGTCCCTCATACTGTCCGACGTGAATAGGCAAAGAGCGGAAAGCTTGCCATAATAGATAGAAAGTTAGCCGAGTAGGAGAATCAATAATTGAAGAATGATTATTCATTCCACCAGAGACGGTGTACACTGCAGATCGCAAGAGACAGCAACAGAGAGCATTCCAGACCTACCAGTCGCTGCTCAACCAGGAAGATGTCCGCCAGCCCGCGATCACTCTCTCAAGAACCAGGGATTATAAAACGATAGCACCCATTCAAGATGGCCATCACAAAACAAGCCAAAACAGGCTCACCCTCTCCCACCTCTCATCCGGAAACCACTAACAGGCTTTCCGCACCAAGAACCACCACCTCCTTCAGAAGCATACACCTCAAAAGACGAAAAGGTCTCCCCCGCCCCAAAACACCACAACCCCACCCTCTTCCAACCCCATCAAATACTGACTCCCAACTACACCCTCAAATCCAAAACCTCTACCACCACACAAACCTCCTAACGTCCCTCCTCCGGCGCAACAAAAACCAACACCGCGCCCAACCGTTCTTCAAACACCTCCTCATTCTCCGGCGCTCTCTCCTCCGCCTCCTAAGTCTAACGACTCAACTTTCTAATCTCTCCCTCACCCCTTCCCTTCACGGTACCAGTACATCGGCACAAGTCCGCGCCACATTCGAAGCGCAATCCCATCTCCGCACTCAGCGCGATGCGCTGCAAACATATATCCGCGACACGCTAGTCCCGGAGTGCTATGTGCGTTTTAGTGGGTTGGTAGCGGATACGCAGTTCGCGGGATTGGGGATTGTGTTAGTTGGGATTCTGGCTGGTGTTGCTGGTGGACAGGGCGGTGTGGGGTTGGTAAGGATGAATGAGGAGGAGGTGGGTGGGAATGGAAATGGAAATGGAAATGTGAGGGATAGGGGATTGGTGGTTGTGGGGACGAGTACGAGGGTTACTGGGGGGGTTGACTTGGGGATTGTTGTGGAGAGGGTTTGGGATGGTGATGGAGGTGGGGATGGTGGTACTAGTGCTGCTGTTGGTGGTGGTGCTAGGGAGATGGATGGGAAGAGAGAGGATGCTGGGATCCCTAAGGAGGATGAAGGTATTTTTGGAGGCTTTGAAGATGACGGGCTTAATGACCAGGCTAATGCGGAAGACATTGATGATACAGGTGAGGCTGTGGTGAGCCGGGAACCTGAATTAAATCTGGATTTGGTAGGTACTGGTGTCACCGAGTCAGGTTCTCGTGTCGGGCAGAAGAGTGATGGTCTGACGAGCAAGAAAAAGAAGAAAAAGGGCAAAAGTGCTATCGATGATCTGTTTCAGGGCTTGATTTGAACGACTGAATACGAAGACAGTCTAGACAGAATTACTTTGAGAAGACATTCTTATTGAAATACTCGATCTTAAAAACTAAACAACGTCAATCGTAACAACATTCCATTCTGGCGACAACAAAGTAGTGGGATGCCCGTCATGCTCTTGCATCTTGCGCGCTTTCATTCGAGAAATGCCCCCCATCACGCCACATCATGAAAATTTATTTTGCAAGCTCGGTGAGCGAGCGTGGGAGTATCAGACTTGTCGCATGGTGTCCGGCCACTGAACATCTTTCTGAGTGGTGGTTGTCGGCACAGTCATGGCAACTTTGACTTCGCAGCCAGCCAATCATTGAACAGGCCGACTCAACGAAAACGATCCAACAAACCGATTCCTCCCTTTGACTCGGTGATACTCGAAATTTGCCGTCTAGATATCATCAATATCAACATCCTTGTCACTGTCGCTACTTCTGTCCTCGTCGAACTCAACGTTATCCTCTAGACCCTCATGACCATATGTATCAGTTTCGTTGATCTTGGCACTTTCAGGTAGTTCACCATATGCTTTCAGTGATCTGGCTTCGTCGGCGGAGTATTTGAGTATCACATCGCCCTTCTCGTCCTGATAGTCTCGTAGTGAAAGAAGGATAATGTCCCCTTGATTGATCCAGACCTTCTTCCGTAATTTGCCTCGAATATGTGCTAGTCGTTTTTCACCATCGAAACAGAGGGCTTCAAGTCTGCCGTTGCCCAACATTTTCAGAACCTGGGCGTATTCTTGGCCTTCTTCCTTGAAGGTCAATTCTCGCTTTTCGTTGTCATTTTCGTTCTTTCCTCGACGCCTATTTTTACCACCCTGTACATTATGTTAGAATCAATGTCGAAGATGTAAGTGACAAAGAAGACTGTGCGCTTGTTCACCCGCTACCTCGCAGTCGTTGAATGTGGAAGGATGATTTGGGATTGTGCGCTGCGGTGCGAACACGCGGGGTCGTCAAGAGTGACTCACCTTTCCCTTGTTCTTAGGCATATTGTTGTGAAGTAAGTGTCAAGTTCCTGTGCTGATCGAAGGAAGAAAGTAAAGTGAGAAGTATCGGATCTTTGTATTCGTGTCTGGAGACTGCGGTGTGTCTGGCGTGAGTCAGGAAGGCGAAACAGACTGACCTTTCTGACGTTTCTACTGGCTATGATTGAACTTTTGGGCTGCAAACGTTGTGGCGCCAATCACAATTTTGGTGGGGAGAATCATCTAGAAGCCTGAGGCAGAAACGTCAGGAACATATAATACCCGATAACGCCGATGCCATACTTTCGACAAGCATCTGAGACGAACCGGAGTGATGGTGGAATCCATCCACTCTTCCTCGTCTTTTAGTGCGATTTTTGTAGTTGGACAAACCTCCGCAGGATTTGATGTGAGCTGGCGTGAACGCACCAATATCCGTATGGGAAATGCTGTCTCGTGAATGCCGCAATATCCTCTTCTCTTTTCTCCCTTCTCGATTTTTACAACAGTTGTCACGCCCTCCAAGTTGTGGTACTACCAAGTCTAGTCAACTGCTGCCATCAAACACTGTCTAGCTAGCTAGGACCTTGATAAAAGCTGAGCAGTCTGTGTCAAGCACACCTAAGTAGGTAGCCAATCTCCACGCACAGCTGAGAGAGTTCGACAAAACCACTACTATCTGCAACCGCCGGGCGAGAGCCACTGAGTTTGGGAGGAAGCACGACCACTACAAAGGGTATAACTCCGAGCCATAACCGGAATTGAGAACTATGAAGCACCAGAAGCCTTCGCTGTATCCGCTCCCATGAGGTATCTCAATTTATCAAAACTCATTAGAGTTGATAGATAGAAGCACAAATGGAGGTTGACTTTCTATATGGCAAAACCTCACGAAGTGGCCATTCTTGCTAAGTGGTTGCAGGTAGTACGCAAAGCTGTTAGTGCTCCTAGCTTGGCACAAATGAAGGGCTTCTTCACTGCCACAACGCAATAAGCCAAGCAAAGACCAGCGAAACATCCAGAGTCAATGGTCTTGGGCTAAGAGCAGAATTAATTTCCCAGCTTTATCCACTTCACCAGCACAGAGTTCGGTAAGAACTATCGAGTATATGCTGTGTTCTTCTCCACGCTGATCGAGAGGAACTGTACAATGAGAGTGCCACAACCTGACTACTGAGGTGCTTTTGGTGAATATTTGTTGGCCTGTTATACAGAAAAGACAACTCCACGGAGCAGGGAGTTCATTCGCATTGGCCTCCCCGTCGTTTCCCTAGGTACGGTAATACTTTGACTTGATTCGATAGTGATCCATATTAAACCATGTTCCAATAAATCAACTTAGATATGACAGAAGCACTGACGTTTGAGAGGAACAAGGTCACGAGCGAAGAAGATTGGAGGTGTTGCGGAAGGGATCGTCGAGATACCCATATCATCCCGTTCTTGTTATCAGCATTCTGTCATGAAAGGACAGACTTATGCACTAAGCGAGCTCACAATTCACGAAAGAGTTTGCACAACTGTGTCAATGTTCGCAGTAGAAGCAGTCTACTTTTCAGGGCTCTACGAGACTAAATACTGCAGTCCAGACCTCCTTTTGAGTGGAGTCCTTTTTTTCAGCAAAAACTCGAGTCGAACTTTCTTCAAGGTCTCGCGTTCGGTTACTCTGTACACCTTGTGTTGTACTCAGCGAATTACACCAAATGCTATGTACCATCTAGCACCATTCGAGATTAGTGTACTCGCTTGGACAATATCACCTTGTTTCTCGCCTAGTCGAATACAGCAGGTCAACAGCTAAATCGGTTCAGGGTCCTTCTCATGTGTACAGAAACGCACTGATATACAGAACTTTATTGTGCACCAGATGCTCTGAAGGTGGACTGCCAAGACCATAGAGAGACCGCCAAGGCCAAAGACAGACTGCCAAGGCCTAAGACAGCCAGTCCTAGGTGCAGTTTCACGTTTGATGACCCATAAAATTTCGCTCTACCCGGGCCATTGTACGAGTTACTTTGATTAAACACCTCGAAAGTCTATCATCTGCAAAATAACCACTAATTTTCATGGAAATCTGAAGACTGATCACTGGACGATGAAAGAAGACGATCTAGCGTTTGATGCTATGCCTCGTATTACCTTTTTTCCCGAGTATGCGTCCGCATCGGGTACCTGTCTTTGCAACATCCTTGGCAAAACATCCGTGCCACTAACCGAGGGGCCCTGGCCGGAAGCAATACTCTGTACAGCTTGAGCTGAGAGAATTCCGATCTTTTGTTCGTGTTGCGCTTGCCATAGGGATCAATAGCATGGCTTGTGAGCCAAGCGTTTCATCCGGAGTGCCTTATATGTGGGCAGGCTTTACCCACGCCAGATCAATCTTTCTCTTCTTGCCTTCGTTATAGCCATCTGCAAAACAGCCTTGCTAGGCGGTCGAACCATTCAAAATTTTCACCATGCAATTCACCTATCTGACCATTGTCCTAGCTGTAGTGACTGCTGTGTGCTCGGCTACAAACTCAGTGTGCACTTCTGGCATATATGCTTTGCTACATCCGTTAGCGAGTGAGCCGGAGGCCAAATCGTTTTGCGCGAAGAAATTCCCCTCTGTGGCCGCTAGGGAGGAACCCGGGCCTTGGGCCTTCGAGCACATCAGGCGAGGCATCGTAACCACCACACCCAGTGTTTCCAGCAGCACCACATCGAGTGCCTCCAGTAGCACTACATCCAAAACCTCTAGCAGTACCACATCAAAGACTTCGACTACCTCTACCTCAAAAGTTTTTAGCACAACCACGTCGAAGACTTCCAGCAGTATCAGCACTTCTAGCACCACCACCTCGACGACCTCTAGCACGACAGCACCAACGACAACTAAGACCTCGACCACTACGACAGTCAATAAGAAGGATCAGTAAGTGACCTCATCTTCAAGTCTTTTCTTTTGCTAATCTTTGCTACAGATTGCTTTCTACTCTATCAAGCTTGGCACAAAGCATAGCATCTACGTTCTGCTCGTGCAATTTCCCTGTAAGTTTGAAGGTCTGACTGCTGACCTCGACCTAATTATATGCTTCTAGCCATCCACATCGACCACCACAACGACTACGCGACTTTCTACCACCACGACGTCATCTGTCACCACTACCACCACCACTCCAACTACCACCACTACAACCACCACTACCACTCCGCCTACCACTACAACCACGACCACGACCACGACATCTCCACCTACCACCACTACCACTACTACCACGTCTTCTTCCACTACGACGACGACGACTACTACTACTACCACCACCAGCAGTGTTACTGGCTCCTCAACTTGGTAAGCTCTCATTCCACTCTCTCACAACATGCATCAAATATCCCGCCCCGCAAAACCCCAACGCCCTCGTACAATCCTACCACATCCCTAATTTCATTACTTCCTATGCATAAAGATATCAACTGATCCCTCTTTCCCACCACAGTTCATGCACCAATCCCTTCAACGGACAAGACTTTTCTGGGGGCTATGACAATTGCGGCCCAGGCAATTACTGCTACTCTAGCGTAAGTGACGGCAATCAATGTGCCCAACCTAACAGCTGTAATATCAATTGCCAAGACGACGCGACCTGCGTAAGTACATATGGCTCAGGGTACATATGCCTGAGGAACACGAATTGTGGTGGCGACGGCGTCAATACTGATGGCAGAGTCTGCGCTCCGGTTAATTGTCAAGGTGCAACGGCGAGCTCACGGAAAAGAGCTCCCAAACTGAGAGATTCGGGCCCGGCGTTTGACGAGTAATGGGACGAAGGGGCGAAGATCTTCAATTCTGCGGCATTGGTAGGGGATAGATTTTTCATCTAAGTAGATTATCAACAGAAGCGACTAAGTCGAGATCTACCGCTGTGCTCTTCTCATCTGTCTATAGCCCTTGTGAACGCAGGCAGCAGCAAGCTAATGCAAACCACGCGAACTCGTACGTAAGCCTATTCCCGTCGTATTTCCAAGCTTCAATCATTAATAAGTCGCAAGGCTACCTGGTGTCCGATGAGACGCTCCTCTGAGATAAGCTGAACTCAGCCTCCATCGTTTCGACATTGGTCTTCGCACGTACTCGAATATGCAAGAGCCTAGCAAAAGAGAGATTTTTTTCCAGTTCTGTAAACCCACAAAGGCGACTGGAGTTTAAATCATAGAATCCAAAAGCGGTAATCCATTCGAGCATGCATGACGTTGGATTCTCCTACCAGATAATCATAGTGGCGACCGGCGATGAGAGACTAGAAGTACTACAGAACATTGGACTCAACGAACTCGCATTCGCCACGGTACGTGCGTAGGACATTAGGTATCCACCTACAAGTACCGCGCGTCACGTGTAGCGGTCCTTTTGCAAACGATTGCTCGTTCACGAGGGATCCATCAAGTAAGCCCCATCCTGTGGAGATCAGGGTCGGCTGGAAGAGATATGTATCAATTGAAAGGATAAAAAGATCGGCCGTAAGGGCGAAATGATTGATCGACAACGACTATGCTTCCCGAAACACGGTTGGTGCAAGAATGATGACTGTTGGATAACACAGCCCCAAATTATTGTTCGCGGAGCTTTCGCAGCTCTCGCAGCAACGTGAAATACAACGAGATGGTGCTAACTGCATCCGGTACTGAGATACGAGCACGTCACGTGAATATAGTTTTGAGCCTCGAAAGTACCTTTGACATTTCCATCATAAGGGTCCATTGAGCACTAGATAGATACCGGTGTCTCCGCTGGCGGCCGCAGCTTCATGACACCAAGTCAACAGGATGAAGGACTACTTAAGCAGAATGGAGGGTTCTTGGGAGAGAATGGACTTCCACAAGACGCGGACTCCGGATCGAACAGTAAGATCAAAGCAACCCTGTTCGAGCAATGCCAAACACCGGAAGACCCAGCAGGGATTGCCACGAATGTAGGAGGAGAAGAGTGAAAGCAAGTGTCTCTCTATCATATATGCTGTACGTGAACTGATGGTGAACAGTGTGATCTCGGACAGCCAGAGTGCGATCGATGCATCAGGTTGGGGAAGAGGTGCCCTGGTTATCGGGATGAATCATCTCTCTTGTTCAGGAACGAGGACCTCTCCAGCATAGGTGAACAGTCGGCTTCCAGGGAGAGGCGTCGCTCGTCTCAGCTGCGGGGTCAGTCAATATCAGATCCCTCAGGCACGTCGACACCACAGCTTCGACCAGAGCCTCTAGCAGAATCTGATCAAAGCCAAACGACTGCTCCATACGCCTACTCCCTTCAAATGGAACTTGTGTTATCTAAGGAAGGCTGGCATTCACCTCCACCGCGTGATAGACCCGACGACTGGGAGGAGTACACCTTGCCATTGGTACTCAACTTATTCACACATCACAACAAACCTTTTTGTCTCTGTCGAGCTCTACCAGTGATGCTAGTCGGATCTTCAGATGACTCCTCCTTGGTGCTGTCGTGCAAAGCGCTTGGCTTTGCCGTGCTTGCAAACAAGGTAAGCTCCGTACCAGCTCAAGCTGCTCGAGACGATGCGTACGGCAAGGCGTTGACTGCAACAAACGCTGCGGTGGGTGATCCTGAGCTGTGCAAGCAAGATGTTGTCCTGATTAGTGTCTGGCTCTTGAGTATATATGAGGTACGTGACCTCGTAGGTATCATCTACGTGACTAACAGATTCAAGGTAGTCACAGCCTCCAACGGCTCCTCACCCCCTTCCGGTCCTCTGAAACGGAGTGTTCATACCCAAGGTCTTATCGAGCTTCTCCGCATCCGCGGCTCAGAGCAATTGAAAATAGAGCACAGTCGAAACATATTTTGGCTTCTGACCAGCGCTATTCAAATACGATCATTGATTGGTGGAAAAGACTGTCCCTCGTACATCGAAGAGTGGGTTGATGCATATGAAGCTGAATGTCCGCCAGCTGAACTTGATCGTTTTCGTGTTGTCAAGTTTTCCGCACGATCAGTCAAGGTCTGTTCAATAATACGCCAAACTCTCGACTCCAATATGTTGTCCCGTATGCCCTGGACTATCCAGCAACTCTGGGCCGTGGTACAAGAACTCCAGTCAGTGCTTGAAGATGTATTATCTTACGGCACACAATCTGAGGCTGTTGCTGCATTGAAACTTCATGTACAGAACCAGTATCGTACCTGCCATACCAGGACCCTACAATTCGTGTGCGAGCTGCTGGAATCGGACCTTCCAGCGCAAGATTTCAGCATAGACACCGAAACAATCAATCACATCCACGCAGAAGCAACGACGTCAATTCAAGCCCTTGCAACTGCGACCAGCGACTCCGCAGCGACAATCCTTGGCCCAAACCCCAGCTCATCTGATACCACAACTTCACTGGTGCCAGACTGGTTCGATGTTCTCAGAATCCTCTGGCCTCTTCGAATGCTTGGTGGTCATAAGCACAATCTTACCGCTTCGCAGGTTGAACAGGTAGATGCGATGCTACAGCGTATCAACGATGACTTCCACATTCGTCAAGCAGTTGCCCCTTACAATAATGTAGTCTTAGCAGATAACCCCACTCGGTAGGTGTACTCCACGGAAAGAGCATCAATAAGACTACGCTTCATCTGTCGCAGCATATATGGTGCGCGATCCCTCCTGATCTCCTAATGTCACAATCATTTAACTGTAAGAACATGCTAACGAACAACCCCAAGACGCGGAGCACTAGTATCTTCCACACGCCCTCAGACACGCGCCTCTAAAAGACTCCAACAATGCCGATAACTCCCATAGCCTTGTCACACTTGTCACGCGCACGGCCCGCAACACCCCCACCCCCGATTCTGCTCCACCCAGCCACCCATCCACTCACATCCAAACACAAAACTCCCAACCCCTAACCTCCCACTCGAAAACCAGCAATATAAACATAACGGGTCAACCACCAGCACACTTCCGACCCCACATAGCTAAATCAACAGTCCAACCTCTAAGCGCACTGGATGTTTCCCAGCTCCAACGATCCAACCTCTCTGTCACAATAATTCCGGTATCGATTGGTACTTGGATACATACCTTCAATCACCTACATGAATTGTTGGGGTTCGAGATGTAGGGCGCTGTTGTGCCCGTTGGTCTGGTTTATTCAGGTGGTTGTGGTTGTGGGGAGTGAGATATCGTTGACTGTTTTTTGTTTGTTCTTGCTTTTGTGGTCTTTTGCTGCTGGACAGCTGAATGGGGAGGCTAAGGGCGGAAGGGCGAGGGGTTTCGAATCTACCTAGCTTTGTGCACTGGAGTTTTGATTCAAATAGAAGAGTGATACAGGTTCTACAAGCGTTCACATTTTGGGAGTTCTACTGAGCTTGAGCATATAGATTGGTACGTACATAGGGAGTAAAGGTTCTGGTTGATGCACACATAGATTTTTACGTATACCATATACTGAGTTACATAGTGGGTATTATCGAATTTACATCTACGGACATCTGTCTACATACTAAGTTGGGTACTGATCGAAGCTCCAGCTGGAGTTCATGTACGCAGTAGTTAGTGGTGTTTCACTCCCCTCCTTTCATCACAACGACAGTTGTAGCATCGTTTCGGTATGAAAGGCTCTATGGCTACAGTACGTACTTATCTGCCTTCATTTACTGGGTATACGAGAAAGATCGATCATATATCACATACTGTATCATACACGTACGTACGTAGTATGACTTTAGTCCACCTGGATCTTTAATGTGTGAAGAGGTTTTCCTTCCCTCTTGTCGTCGTCGTCGATTCAAGTCATACGTATCATGGCATGTCACTTTCACGATTGCGACCCGCTCACGTATGTATTTGTGTACTATGATTACTGCACTTTGAGCACCAATAGAAAATAACCAATATCAATGTCGCGGACGGATGAATGTATGGATATATAACTACAGCTCCCACTGATTGAAAGATCGCAATTTGCTAAAACGCATCACTACGTACTGCACCTCAAGTCACATTTGTGACAGCCACACACTCCAGAAACATGTCGTCAATTCATAACTTACTCCCTCTCTCACCCTTCCTCCTCACAATCTTCCTAGCATAAGGATGTCCATCCCCCCGATAAACAAACGGATCCAACTCCGCTGTATTCAGCAACCCCGGGTGCGCCTCCTCCAGACTCCTAATCCCAACCTGCTGCATCGCCGTCTCAAGCTCATCCCTCAGAATATCAATCAAATGCGCCGCTCCTTCCTCGCCATAAACAGTCGCATACAAGAACGGTCTACCTAGACATACGGCACTCGCGCCGAGACAGATCGCTTTCAGAATATCTGCGCCTCTGCGCACGCCGCCGTCGATGAAGACTTCCATTTGCTCTAGGACTTCAGGGCAGTTGGCTTGGATTTCGAGCAGTGTAAGGATGGAAGGTTGGGCTGTATCTGCAGCTCGACCGCCGTGGTTGGAGATGTAGATGCCCGCGCAGCCGTGTTTTAGCGCTAAGCGAGCGTCGGCTGCGCACTGGATCCCTTTAGCGAAGATGGGTGCGTCGGTGAGCGTTTTGAGCCAGGCGATGTCTTTCCAGGAGAGGGTCGGGTCGATGAAGCCGCCTGTTGAGCGGGCGAGGCCGGAGCCCTTTTTGTCGCCGGCGACGGTTTGCACGGCTTGGTGGCTGGCTGCTTGGTAGCCTGCGTCTAACTGGACGCGTTCGTCGGCTTCGCGTTTGCCGACGACAGGCAGGTCGACTGTTACCATTATTGCTGTTGGGTTTAGGGGGGAGACGGTGCGCATGAGGGTTTCTGTGGCTTTGCGGTCCTTGTTGACGTACAGTTGGTAGAATAGGGGGTAATTTGCTGGTATTTGCTCTCGAATCTCGTCGAATGGGAAAGAGGCGTTGTTGCAGGCGACTATTGTTGTTCCCCGGCTGTGGGCGGCACGTACCATTGCGAGTTCCCCTTCAGGATGTGAGAGCTTTGCCATTCCGCAAGGAGAACTGAAGATTGGGCAGGAGAGTTTATGGCCGAAGATCGTGGTGCTAGTATCTGGGTTGCTAACATTGACCATGACTCGAGGACGAAATAGAATCTTCTGATATGATAAGGCATTGGCTGCTAAGGTGAGATTATCGTTAGCAGCACCGGAATAGTAAGCCCAGGACTTGTTCGAGACGGACTTCTCAGCAGCACGCTCGAAGTCATAGGAGTTGAGGATTTGGGAAAGGTCTGGTTTTGCGTCAGGGTCTGATGTGTGTTCCTTGTTGGCGACTTGTTTGGACTTCCATTCTTCGGTGACTGTTGATTCGTCGAGATCTCCTATGATCTTAGACGAGTCCAACGTATTGGAAACGAGTGAAGGACTGTGAATTTCATTGTATGCTTTGGTTGAGTCCCCACCAGCATATTCCAGGATTATCGAGGTGCCACCAGGATGTTTTGGGGCAAAGGAAGTCAGATTCCAAACTTTGCCATTAATCACCGTCCAAAGATCCGACTCGGAGGCATGTTTCGAGAGCTCCTCGATGGATATCTTTTGGTTGGAAGTCATGCTGGGCAACGACGAGTCAAGCCCAAAAGTGGTTTATCGACCACCGTGAACTATAGCAAAGAACAACAGGCAGTTTCATTAACAGGAAACGAATCGGACAGGTACTGTAGGTATGCTTTGATATTGCTAACGTGTGATTTATGGAGAAGTTTGCTGGCAGATGCGGTCAACCGAGGCGCAGAACAGGTCAGAAAGCAGGTGCGGAGAATAGCTCAGTGGCAAAGGCACAAAGCAATTTACCAGATACAGTTCACAACCGTTTATCACCGTCGAGATAGAATCTTTGGCAAGGATTTTGCCGACGAAAGACAGGTTTAGCTGAGGAGAATTCTCGATTCCAGGCCACTGCAGTGCTTCGGGAAGTGCAAGGTTCATGTTGTGGAGTTCTTCCCAGGTTTCAGGAAACTTGCCTGCGGTCTCCTTCCATTCTGTGCTACTAGTGTTGTCTGGGCTTAGTGCCCATATTTCTTTACAGTAACTCCCATCTCGTTGCTACCTCGTTCGTCCAGTAGCTTTGAGCGAGCGAGCGATTAGCTAGAGAATAGGTGAGTTAAGAACAGCCTGGACGATTGTTGTCATTGAAGATCCCGCTCAGAGCTGCACAGTCTCAAGCAAAGTGAACTTGGCATCGTCGAACTGAGCCGGAGACAGTCTTGGCAGGTGAATGATACTCCTACCCATAACCGGCCAGTTTGTTTTGATCGAACTCGGAGAGCTTGGCACGCTTGTCGCTCCAGTACGAAAACGTTAAACGTGCCAATCCATGGTGACTAAAGAAGTTGCTGCCCAGTACTCATTGGAAAGGACGTTCTCATTCTCATGCGTCCTTCTCCTGAAGTCTGAAGCTGACGATCGTCGGTGGCTGTTGATGCAAATCTTACGCAGATTCTGAAGTCTCAAGTGACTTGCCATGCCGAATATCAAAGTGACAAAAGCCTTGCAGAAACGATCGGACCAGGCACTTGAGTCTTTCCACAGGTATTATGCCTCAATATGGACGGAACAAAGATGGCACGATACTTTATTCCCTGCACTCTGTCAGCCAACTCGATATTGTGCCTTGCTGAATCAATATATTAATTCTGAAGACGTTACAAAAGCTCTACAAGCACCACAAGGCTCTTCAGAAATTCTTAGTGATTTTGTTCTGCCACGGCTCGGATCTATTGCGGACTCTACCAGCCCTAAGATCACGACCGATAGTTCAGTGGCTACACAAAACTCTGGTGAATCGCCCTTCCCTGCCCCTGCGCTGATTGAGCGTTCCGAAGCGCGCAAGCTTTTGAGTCATTGGAACATGGATGGTGCATCTATCTTGGCTGCTCACATGCTGCAGGTACAGCCCGGAGACCGCGTACTTGACCTTTGTGCAGCACCGGGTGGTAAGTCACTTGTGCTTGCCCAAGCGTTGTGGCCTAGTCTACATGCTACCGAAATTTCTTCACCGAGTAGCGACCTCCAGAGCGTTGGTTCCTTTCTTCACTCGAATGAGTTTGACTCCTCCCGAAATAAGAGACTCGCGAGCAACTTGCAAAGCTACTTACCTGCAGAGCTAATCGCCATGAACGCAATCCAAATCGTCCGCGTTGATGGAACAGAGAAGTCAGCAGCCGAGGAGCTACCCTTCGGCCAAGGTGGTTACGACAAGGTTCTGCTTGACGCGCCATGCTCTTCGGAAAGACACATCATTCATGCCTACGTTAAGACGACATCCTCTGGACATATTGCCGAGGAAATGACGAATTGGAAAGCAAGTCACTCGAAAACACTGGCCAGAACTCAAACTGCTCTGCTCGTGACTGCCCTTAGAGCCGTTAAAATTGGTGGTACAGTCGTGTATGCAACATGCTCTCTTTCAAGAGAGGAGAATGACGATGTAATCGAAAGAATTGTAGAGACAGTTAAAAGAGAGCGCAAGCGAAATTCAGAGTCTCCAAGACACGCTTGGAAGCTCAAATTCGACGCACGATTTGAGGACGACGATAGTGCACGAGCAATCCTTGACAATATGACGGAGAAGACAAAGTACGGCAGAATTGCTTTACCTGATCACGTATCAGGTGGAAAGTGGGGTCCACTGTACTTCTGCATTCTGCAAAAGATCGCGTGCAAGAACAAGGGCGGAGAACCCTGAGACTGGGCATAAACGACATTTGAAAGGTGCACTACCATACTAAGTACGGTAGCAGTTCATTCATCGGTCTTGTCGGATTGCTGGGGCAGACGATCGACAAGCGCCAGGACATGAAGGTCCAGGCTCGAATAACTCCTACAATGCCTCTGCGGAAGCCTTCAGTAGAGTATTACGATTGTCGGGCGAGCAAGCAAAAAGCCGAGGTTTGACCTAACATTCTGACACGTTGGAGGAGGCAGGAAATCGCAGGACAAGCCTTGTTAGGCGCACCCTCTTTCCGATAAGAAAAAGCTTGAAGTGCTTGTTTTCCACCAATCAGGTCAGTTCTTGTTCGGATATCCAGTTCTCGACCAAGTAATACGAGGTCTAATCAAATATGGATATCCTGGCCTCGTGTGACCACCCCACTACAGAAAAAGAAAACGATGAGCCCATGCTGCCATTGGTTGAATGATGGCTGGATACTGGACTAGACTACCCTTCTTTCGTATCTCACCGAATGCTTGGAGAGCACTCCAGCTCCAATTCATTATTTCATTTTCCCCACTGGAGTTTGTGCGTTGCCACCGCAAATTCAGGCCAGACGATCAGTGCAAAAGCAATATCAATCAGGGTCAACACCAATGGCGACTGAGGCTAATCGTAATGCGCATCGCGCGAAGACTGGTTAGATTTTCGTGCGGGCACGATACCACCTTGTATCGCTTACTCTGAACTGCTCTTATCGGTGGCGTCGATCACACGAAGGCATTTAATGTTGCTTGATTCCGCATATTTCTTCCAGCTCTTCCTTCCTTGTACGACACGCGTCTCTTCGCTGCTACGTATCTCAAGACTTGTTCAGTCCTTGTCTCTCTAGTCACACAACATGGGTGAGGATATGGAGAGCCATGGTAAACCACGGATAATCGACGATAAAGAAATCGAGGTGGAGGGCAAACAAGAGCGGAGCGATAGCGTCGAGCTCTACAACGAAACTCTTGTCACCCAAGACAATGGCATCCTTTCCAAGCTACGACGTTTTGAAGCACGACTCGATCACAAGCTTGGTGTTGAGTCGGAAGCAATTGCGCGAAAACGACCTGAGGACAAGAAGCCAGTAAGCTGGCACGCGCAATTGTCCATGTTTTTCCTGTGGGCAAGCGGCACAATGAACACATCGTGTTTCGCTACCGGTTTCCTTGGTTGGGAATTTGGTCTGACCTTGAAGCAAACCCTTCTCATCATTGTCTTTGCCTCGATTCTTGGTGGCGCCCTCACCGGTTTTGCCGCAACATTTGGTGCCGTTACTGGTCTCCGTCAAATTAGTGTGAGCCGTTACAGCTTCGGTTGGTGGCCAAACAAGATCATTGCCCTTCTGAACACGATCGTACAGATCGGTTGGGCATCTGTCGCTTGCATTACGGGCGGTCTTGCTTTGACTGCTGTTGCTGATGGCCACGTCTCGCTCGTGGTTGGCATCATCATCCTTGCCGTTGTCGCTATGCTTATCAGCTTCGTCGGTCTGAACGCAATCCTCATCTACGAACGCTATGCATGGTTCGTCTTCTTCATCATTTTCATGATATTTTTTGGCATGACGGGGAAATACGCCGACAATACCACTCCTACCGCGCTTGAAGGTGCTGATTTGTCAGGAACTGTTCTCAGTTTGATCGCCATCATCTACGGCTCAAGCTGCTCTTGGTGCACAATGGCTTCTGACTATTATGTCCACTACCCAGTCAACGTTAGCCGTGTGAAGGTCTTTCTCATGACCACATTTGGCATCGCAATCCCCACCTCAATCGGCATGATGGCTGGCGCTGTCGCTGCGTCCGCCCTCAACAACCGTGCAGACTGGAAGGATTCCTACGACCAAGGCATTGGCTATCTCATTCAAGATTTCGTCCATCCTCGCGGCTTCGCTAAACTCGTTTTGACTCTCCTCGTCCTCTCTGGCATCAATGTCAATGTCATCTCCATCTACTCTTCCGCCATTTCCTGCCAACAATTTGCTCGACCATTCGCCAGAGTTCCTCGCTTCATCTGGACGATTCTTTGCTTCCTTGTCATTCTCGCCCTTGCGCTCGGCGGTCGTGAGGAGTTAAATGCCTACCTCCAGAACTTCCTTTCACTCCTTGGTTACTGGTGCACAAGCTACTTCGTCATTATTTTCTGCGAGCACTTTTGTTTCCGAGGCGGCAACTTCGCCAACTATGACTTGGAAGGCTGGAATGACCCAGCGAGACTGCCAGTTGGTCTTGGTGCGCTGGCCGCCTTTGGATTGGGAATAATTGCATGGTGTATGGGTATGGTAGAGACGTGGTATGTTGGTCCTCTTGGCAAGTTGATTGGTACTAGTGGTGGTGATATTGCAAACGAACTCACTTTTGTGATTACACTGATAGTTTACATTCCAGCGAGGTACCTGGAGAAGAAGATTATTGGCAGATAAAGCAGATTATAGTCGTTGTCCAAGGACATACCAAGACTGAAATTAAGAACAGTCCTTCACAAATATTGCTAAACATCATTTTTCCATTGAACATTCTTCTGATCCGTAGCCTTCAAAACACAACTATGTATCTCACCCAGTAGTGCTACAGTATCAAGTGTGACAGTCCGGCTACTCACGCAGCCAGATATTCTAGAACGCGGTTCCAAGAAAAACGTCTATCAAGATTCTCCACACCTTCCCCAAGGTACTTACCGATACAAGGTTACATATTCCTCCTCTATCCAGTGCTCTTTCACACATCTCCAGCATACCACTTTTACCTATACCACATCAGTCAGAGAATAGTAGCCCCGATAATCCTCCACCAATTCTTGCCGGGCAATGATGCTCAAAGAAGGTCCAGTGCTGACAAAGCTCTGATATTGACGGGCCGTGGATGTGAAATTTCCCCCACCATCGGCAGTCTCATGTAACGGTACCCTCCACCTTTTATGATCTTAATCATTACCAAGCAGAGAAAGGAATGACTCCAGATGTTCCCTGACGCCTGTTACATAACACATTAATATAATGTCCTACCTAATGTGTTGGCATTATCATCAACCTCTTCAAAGCCAAGAGATCGAAGTGATATAAGAGCTGTAACATCGCTGCAACAAGCAACCTTCACCAGTTATCAACAGTCTCTACACTCTCCACAGCCTTGATATTCTATATCCCATACTCACCATGGAATTGCCCGGCGTCGCACTAATCACAGGAGCAGGATCTGGTCAGTCTACATCAACACCCCATCCTTTCACTCTACAAGCCATACAAAAATTACTCACAACCCCCCCAGGTATCGGCGCCGCCACAGCCTTAGCCTTCGTCCAAGCAGGCTGCCGCCGTCTAACCCTAACAGATCTCAACCAAGCCGGCCTCCAAAAAACCCACGACAATATAACCCAATACCTCCAATCCCAGTCCCAATCACCCGCCACCGCCACCACCGGCCTCCAAATCCACCTGGCAACAGGCGACGTAACAGACCCAACCTTCATCAACAACACCGTCTCCGAAACAGTAACCCGCTTCAGCCAGCTCGACTACGCCGTCAACTGCGCGGGCTACCACGGCCCATTCGCGCGCTCTACAGAAACCGACCTCGCCGACCTCGATAAAACAATGAACATAAACTTCCGGGGCATGTATCTGTGCAACACGGCCGAACTCAGAGCGATGCTGCAAAACAAGCCCTCCGCCAGTGGTCCAGATGATGTCCCTGGCCAGAGAGGCGCGATAGTGAATATCGCTTCGGCGCTTGGACCGTATCCATGTCCGGCGGCACGTACGTTTTCCCTCTCTTCCCCTCCCCTCACTAACTCCTCTCCCCCCTATCAATGTGATCCACGCTGATGTAAAATAGCAAGCTACTGCTCCTCCAAAGGCGCCGTAATAAGCCTAACCCGCGCCAACGCAACAGACTACGCCCGCGACGGCATCCGCGTCAACGCCATCGCCCCGGGCCTCATCCACACCCCCATGTCCACTAACAACAACGACCCGGAATCAATAAAGGCTAACCAGGTGATTATTGATACGGTGCCGCTGGGCAGGTGGGGGAAGGCAAGGGAAATTGCGGATGCGGCGGTTTGGTTGTGTTCGGGAAGAGCGAGTTTTGTGGTTGGGAGTGTGATTTTTGTGGATGGGGGGATCACGATTTCGTGATCTTTTTGGAGGGAGGGTTGGTTGGTTGGTGGGGGATGGAGACGGACTGGCGGTACTAGCGGTATGCAGAGGATTTGGGGTGCGTTGTGGATGGCGGTGATGATGGGCGTGAAGAGCGTGTTTAGGTAGGTACTTACGTGTAGGAGAGCTGCGGCTTTTTGCAAGTACAAGTACAACTACGTAACCTTTGCATTTAGCCTTTGTATTGCATAAGCTGTTGGTGTGCGTGTATGAATAACTAGCATAGCATAGCATGGACTCGGTGGCTTGCCAAGCTGTATATCTATTTCAAACAGCGTCCCTGTGGCATGAATGAAACGCTCAAGATGAGTAATATCAATTGTGAAGCACGCTGGAGTTAAGCAAATTTGCTATTGATCTATGCTAAGATAGCACCACCAGTAGTGGTATGCTGAGACAGATCAGACAGGCCAGCTCAATAATAGGTATAAGATAGAGTTTAAATTCCGCTTTTCGATTCAATCGCAAGCATCAAGTTGAAATACTGATGACAAGAGGACGATGATCCACGATAGTTCAACCGCCTGTGAATCGAGACTTCATTTCGAATCACTTTTTCCCCTGGCGAAAATGCTGCTTGAGTGTGTTGACAGCTGATATGGCGGTGTAGAGGGCCTTGCCACGAGTATACCTGATGCTGAGACGAATGTCACAGACATTTTGATAAGCATTTCGCCAGACATTCCGTGGCCGTGGATGTGGCAGTCGCTGCGTGTCTTTCGCTCTTGGTGCCGAGACACATGGAGTTCATATCATATATGTGAGGAGCGATGATTGCTCACGACGAAGACCTTGCATGGTTTGTGCAATTGAGCCAAGATACCTTCAGTGGTAGTGGTTTGACTGTTTTGCAGACGGTAGTGGCTTTCTTTGGCAACGTGCTATGATGGAGAGCACTGGAGCTGTATCATGTGGTTTGAGGTTTGTTTGTGGTGTTTATTTTACCGAGTTATGGTTGCGGTTCGAGCAGACCTTAACATGGTACATGGAGAGTGTAGTGGGATGGAAATGCCGAATACTCCAATCTTGGATGTTGAAAAGTTGAGAGACGCAGTATTCTCCGTGCTTTCAAGGCCTCTTCTTGCGCTGAGCCAGGAGTTTCTTGTAGTGTGCCTTCTTTCCACTTGTCTTCGCTCCTTGTATGTCATTGTATTTCCTCTTGAACCGACCAGTCTCCTTCTCGTTCTTCATCTCCTCGTCGACGAAATTCTTGGACCTATCCTTTTTGTTGATGCGACTAGAATACCATTCTGTCGGGCCCTCAATCACAGTTCCGACTTGCGAGAATGTAGGGATTTTTCCCTTCCGAGTGTTCTTCTTGTAGTGTCTATGAGGATCAAGGACATTACGCATCTCGATAAGTTGGAGGTCCCGTTTGAGTGAGGATGTAAGTTCGGTCTTTGGAAGATTATACCATTCGGAGCCCGCATCTGTTTGGTCATTCTAACAAATTAATCGTTAGCAACCACGGTAGTCTCGAGAGTTTGTGCAACGATAATATGAATGGGACGAGTCAGAGTAACTATGATTATGATAATCTCTCATGGAAGCAGGACACTCTCAAAATGAGGTGCTGATCTGCATCAAGTGAAAATTGGGATATAATTTCCTCATATAAAAAAAATGGGGCATGAAGAGCGAAGAAGAGCTTACCACTTTTCGTGTCCCGTTTTCTCTTAGCACTTCGCGCAGGCCATCTGCCATTTTGCGCTGCTCTGCTGGTACCATCATGGTCGAGTTCGTTCTAGCAATACCATCCTGGTCCTTGAGATATGATGATCGATCAACACCGTGCTCCAACTTCGGCAGCCGCACTCTCTTGGCAGGGACAGATGTCACAGATTCAAGGGCGAGTTCTGCTTCATCAACGGCTCTGTATGGAAGACCCGCCTTTGCACGCAGTCGAGCCTCAGCCTCCTGCAATAGCTCTTCAATTTGTTCGTCGGAAAGTATTTCAGGTGACTGGGAGACCATAGCGGCATACGAGTTCTCGGCTACAACAGCCATTCTGAGGTAGTCGTATGTGGTCCGAGAGTAGAGCTCAACGTTGTTGGTCCATCATGGTGGTGGCAGCTGGGATGACTGCGGCCATGCGAGTTTGCATCGAAGAATGGAAAAAAGTCTTATTATGTCAGCATTTCAATTCTTGTCCGGTCTGACAAGGCTGGGTGATAGCCTTGCGTCACCAAGCTCGACCCGGCTGAGTTGCTCTGTCAGCTGAAGCTGCTTGCAAGGATTTGAGAGCAACGAGCTGGTCATGAAGAGGCCGGAAGGCGTTGATGCCCAAATATCAAGGCTGAAGGTAGGGTATGAGCAGTACATAGCCATGATCAAACTGAATATGTTCTTAGACCAGGCTAGACATCGTAAGATGGCGTTACATGTTCCAAGTGACTGCTCGACCGCTCATTGCACAGCTAGTTGCAGGAGCGAGAAAGGCAAGGTCAAATACAAAAACAAGCTTACTACCTGACAATACACGTCATTTTCATCGTGATTAAGAAGCGGTGAGCTCGCGACATTGTAAAAGAATGTGTTTGTAGCTGGCTACATATATGTCGCTGGTGTCTGTACATCATAGATAATTATTTCGCGGGCAACAGATTTACAGTCATAACCGGTCGTTCGACGATCGTTATGCGAGTATCATCCAGGTTGCAGGGTGTTGATGCCATCGACGAACCGTCAGCCTTTTGTACCTGAATATTCCCGATTTGTGTTCGTGTTTCGCAGCACCATCCCCAACTCTCGGTATGACCTATCAGCATAAAATGAGGCTTTGGCAACGTGTCTCATAGGGCGAACCTGGTCAAGCGACAGCTGGCAAATTAAATTTCTCGACTCTCCGGTCACCCACTGGTCACTGGCCTGGAAAATTGAGCTAGATGATACTCATGGTCATTGGACCACCAGCTCCATCGAGGTGACCACAATGATTGGTGGCTTGGACCGCGAGAAGTTGATAGTAAACAATAGCATCATTCGAAGAGTAGAGAGCTGGTGTACATTCATCACGAACATAAAACTATCACAATGTCCGGGAATGATTTGAGCGCCGTAGATACCTGCTCGTCCCTGTTCATTGATTCTGCCCTTTGGTGGCCACCTCGGGAACAAAACCCCGCCGACAGATCTATCCGCTAACCACTTTGCTCGACTGCTTCTTCTAGTCTCACAACATACCGCCTTGCTTCTTTCCTGCACGTTGCGACACGCGCAATAAAGCTTCGAAACAAATACAGAAAGTTCGCTTGAGCTTCCCAGTTGGAGTTGTTGTTGTGCGACGACAACTGCGCCTTCAATCGCATCGGGCGCAACATCACAACATTCCCTTGCACTTTCCAACATTTTGAAGCCAAGTCAACTCGCGACTGCCGATCAGAAGACGGTGAGACGACAAGATGGAGCAAGCCCAGCAAGGCTCAAATCAACAGGGCCAGAGAAGCCAACAGCAACAGCCTCTGTATGATATCTCACAGGGCGGTCATTATGGTAAGTGTTTGCCTAACAATATCATTATGCTGCACACACCCGTCTGGCTAGTCTCGGACCATTTCCTCTTCGTGGAACCAGTGAGCTGACTGTTTGTATTATAGGTGCCAGTGCCGCGGTATGTCCTCTAGTTTTCTCTCGTTGAATCATACCTCAAGAATGGTGCATTTGCACAATGTCGCCCTCAATCTCTGATACCCTCATCGATCCCGCGATCGAGTCTGCTGTTGTAGACGGCGAAGGTTGCAAGCAAACCAAGATCCAAAGTTCCGGGAGAAAACTGTCCAGAATCAATGAGTTGCAAGCAGAACAAGCACGCGTATTCGCACAATAGTCCTAGTACTTTCGAGTGACATGAGTACTGACCATTATTTCTGCAGCTCTCAGCACAAGGATATGTTCCACATACAGAGCTGTACTCAGGCCTTTGGCAAAATGTACGTTGTCCTGGATGGATGGCACCTGATTCGCAATGGGCCACTAACTCGTTAGTAGATCAACCAGGGCTTGACTGGCACTTCTCGAGAAATCCTTGCTACTTATTGGCAACAGACGATCAACCACCTCGAGACGGATAACCACGACTTCAAGATTCACCAGCTTCCACTTGCCCGAATCAAGAAAGTCATGAAGGCCGATCCAGAAGTCAAAATGATCTCCGCAGAAGCTCCGATTCTCTTCGCAAAGGGTTGTGATATCTTCATCACCGAACTTACCATGCGCGCTTGGATTCACGCTGAAGACAACAAGCGAAGAACATTGCAGAGAAGTGATATTGCCGCAGCTCTGGCAAAGAGTGACATGTTTGACTTCTTGATTGACATTGTTCCCAGAGAGGACGCGTCGGGTCACAGCGCTAAGCGACCAACAACTTCTGGTGGTCAACAAACGGCGGCTGCGCAACAAGTTGGTCAACAACAAGCCCCACAGCAGATCCCCGACTACAACTCTCTTGGTCAACATGGAGGCATGCCACCACCTGACCAGCAATATCGACAGCCACAAATGTATTCTGCCCACTTGCCTGGTGATGGTCAACCAGATCCCAACCAGGGCTACCCTCAACCAGGCGCCCAGATGTTCGGTGATCAAAGTATGTACAATAACCCGTATGCAGCTCAGAATCAGTTTGGTGTTGGTCAACCAATGTACCCTGGCATGCAGCAGCGACCACAGTCACAAGGCTACGGCGCTAGACCAAGAACGGCTGGAGGAGACGACAATCAAGAATATGGCCCTGGTTAGTCGCCACACCCGTTGCTTCCTCCGTCATTGTCACAATTCAACCGCCCTCCCTTGTATCGTACCATAGCCCCTCAGCCCATTATCTACAATAGTCTTGAGTCTATTGAAGCAGACCATCTACGAACCCCAAGGAATAAGTGTCGATACAAAAAGCGCAACCAAACTACCTCTACCCAAATTCATTCTAGCACGGAACTATCGCTTGCAACGCTAACAAAGAACAAGGCCTCAGATAGTCACGTTACCGAGGAGGAGTAGCCATAGGAAGTGTTTTCAACAAGGAAGGATGATTTTCATCGTTCTTGCTTTGATGAGATTTCTAGACACGGCCGGAATGCTGTACATGCATGATTGATGACAAACCCAGTAATTAGTACCACGAGCACAGATGCGGCAGATTGGCAGGCTTTAATTCGACTTGAAAGATAAATTCACATATGACCAGACGTTAAGAGGAGCATGACTTCACAGTCGACTTGATGGGTGGAATCTCAATGACAGTACCTGTCAATACTACTAAAATTGTGTACCTGCAATGATTGACGCTATGAAAAACCTTCACTACACTATGATAAATCTTAAATTGGAAACCTGTATTCCATCACTATCGGTTAGTATGCATGAATCTATCCCTGAACCCTGCGGCCATTCCCGCTGCTCTACCTACACTGCCAGCCATGTTGCTTGATCCACCACTAACCCGATTGTTGCTGTCAATCCCACCACTCCGTCTTCCCAACGATCCCGTGTTCGGCACTGACGCATCCTTAACAACTTTCTCCAACAACACTGGCCCTTTCAATGGATCCACATTTCTGTACTTCTTGTTTCGCAGACTAATATCATAGAACTCCTCAGGAGAATCCGTCTCCATCAACGCCACCGTCTGAACCAACTCGTCCAAACTCTCCAACAAAATCGGTGCCGTCGGCAACGTCTGCACATACGCCGTCAGCGCATCAACATCGACTCTAAACTGCGCTACCGCACTCGTTGTGATTCTCGTCACAGCGTCTGACATTGGTAGATCGAGGATCGAAGACTTGGTGTGTGAAATCGCGTTAAATAGCATTAGATTCTTTAGGCTGTCTGGTAGTGGGAGGAGCACGGAGGACATGATGTTTGATAGGTATTGTGTTAGGGCCGCGATGTATTCGGATTCGTTGTCTGGTGGGGGTGGGGGCCGGTGGTGTGTGAGCCAGTCGTATTCGGCGGTGTCGATTAGGTCTGTTACTTTTGAGTTTACGAGTTCGAAGATGCGGTTTTCGGCGGTCTTTTTGTGTAGGGTGAATTGTGTTGTTGCGTTGAGGTGCAGGGTTGTTGGGGTCGGGGTTGTGGGGTTTGAGGGGGGTTGAGGGGAGGATATGGCTGTGTGGAGGGGGGTGAGGTTTGTGCTGGATGTACTGCTTGATGTGCGGGCTTGGATGAGGAGTTTTTCGAGTTCGTGGCAGGCGGTTTCGAAGTGGTCTAGGTTTACTAGGATTTGGACTACTTGGCCGAGGTATTGGGAGGAGAGGGCTGCGACGAGTCGGTTGCAGACTTTGCTGGTTAGGAGGTCATCTAGGCTGGTTAGGAGTTTTGTGTCGATTATGCCTGGGACTGGGTTTGGGAAAGAGTCGTCGGCGAAGAAGTAGAATTGGTTGAGGAAATTTCGGATGTTGATGCAGCAGAGAGGGTACATTTGGCTGAATGGGAAGACGGTCGGGAAGCGGATTGTTGAGGGGTCTTGGTCGGGTGTGTACCAGCTGACGTTGATGACTTTTTCGAATTCTTCGACGTTCTGGATGGGCATGGGCATGTAGTCATCTGTTGTTACTATTTCGACGAAATCCTCGCTGAATCGGTGGTTGAGGAGATCTGTGTACTTTTCGAAAAGAGCTAGTAGGAGGTTGGACATGAGGTGTGTTGGATAGTTGTAGGTTGACATGGTTTGTATGTAGGTGACTATCAGTTCTTTGATCTTGAGAAGATGTTCTGCATTGTCAACTGCTGGTAGTGCTTTGGTGATGTGTGCTATGGCAGTGTGGTTGAGACTGTCCCAGAGATCCTCCACATCAGAGTGGCTGCGGAGGTCAGGGAGCCTTTTCATAGTGGTGCGTTCCATTATAGCAAAGCCAGCTATGTCTTCGAGGACTGTATGAAGGCCCGGCAGTTCTTCTTCGTTGAGATTGAGCGCGGTGGATGTGTTGAGAAGGAGATCTTTTTGGGTTTTGCGGTTTTTGGCATAGTCAAGGCGGAACTTGTCGGTTTGATTGAGGGTGTGGTGGATATGATGTGCTTCGTAGAGAGGGGTGAAGTCGACTTCCAGGTCTTCAGTGTTGAGTATGTCGAACTCTTCGTGCTCGTCCGCCACAAGTTCGATAGCAGAGTTGAGCTTGAAGTTCGCAAGGTAGGGATCACGTTCTGTGCGTTCTCGGAGGCGGTCTTTGCGCAAGTTGGTATGGTAGAACGAAAGTTCTCCAAGGTACTGGGACATCTCACGGATGCGGAAGAGCCAGGTGTTCAGATCCGTCATAACCGTCTCGGCGATCTTCTTTTGTGTGACAGGAATAGAGCGTTGGATGATCTCGCTAAGCTGGTATTGAGTTACGGCTTGTAAGTGAACGTTCTGCAATTCATCTAGTGCTCGTAATGCGGCATAGTACTTCTTCTGGCTAAGAAGACCCTCGACTTGATTGGTCAATCTGAGCACTTCGAGGCAGTCGTCCAGAGCGTCTTTGGCTTCATTTATATTCTGTCGAACACCTCGAGACTCGACCAATGCTTTCTTTTCGTTGGCGAGTTTCTCAGTACTCTCTGAAATGGCATGACTCAACTCCAGGATCTCATTAGTCAGTGCGACTGTGCCTTCTCGGATGCGTAGTAACTGGTTGACTGAGTTCACGAACTCGGTGTGGTTCGCACTACATTCGCGCTCGATTTCTGTCTCCTTGTCTGCCGCAAACCTTGACAGATCCTGAAGCAAATGAGCTGTTCGGTTTCCGCGGCTAAACTCCCGAATTGATGGGATGATCTGGTCAACATAATCATCGTCGGATGGTGAGACTATTATCTGGCATTCCGATCAGTAATGCATAATCTGTTAGGCCACGCTCGTACCTGCTTGAGGACACTGGAAGTGTTATCTCGCGTATCGCTCTTGTATCGTACCACGGATGGCATATTGTTAGTTATGTTGGATTGGTTGGGCTCAAAGCTTCAAGTTGTTCCCTTGGCTCTAGCTGCCGCTTTAGCCCCTTGCTACTCTGCCATCAATTGAATGCGTCTACAAGGACCAGCACCTTCTGGAACACTCTGTTATGATAGTAGCGAGGGACTGTTACGTTACAAGTGTCAAAGATAACAAGCTGGCGGCGTCGATTGCATGTATGTCTGATGGATGTACTTGTTTTGGTGAATGCCCTCCCATAGAGGTCAATGACGGCCCTGGTCGTTGTTACACTCCGTACTTCCGTCGCCGTAGTGAATAAGTTGCTGGCCAAGCCGCTACTGGGATTACTTCGGCGACAGCGATATCAATAGCTGCTTCTTCTTCGTGTACTTGCTCGCAGCTTTGCTCACTTCATGTAACCTTGCTGTGCCATCAGACAGCGACAACGATGCTCTCACTTCCCCAACACGTTCAGAGCCGACTACTACAAGAGTCTTGAAAGCCACAAAAGGTCTTTATCGATCAACGAGCTCGAACTGAATCATGATTGTGCGCAGCATTTTGCACATCTCTTTGAAATATGAATCCAGTTGATATTAATAGCGACTGTGGAGGCAGCAATGAGATTCCCACTCATTAAAAGTACTGTACATCCAACACTTTGAATCACCACCACTCCGAGCTATACCCTTTTGGGTGCCTCACCAAGAGACGTCGAGAGCACACCAGAGACCAAGTGTATATGTGTATGGCTTTGCCAGTCATTGAACCCTAGCTCTGGACGAAGCTTCTCCGGGTTGCAGGACACATGTTCAACCCCTGACAGAAGATGTCTACGACGAATTAACTAGATCATTGAAACCAGTATTGCACCAAAATTGTGCTTGTCCTTGAAGTCCAATGTACGACTGAAGGCTGAAATTACTCCTCTCAACGGCAACACCACGGTCACCATCCCTGTCGCTGCTCTGTCCTCAATGTCAACGCCAAGACTCCCATTCCTTTCTTCCCACAATATTATCGTCTGCAATGAGGTCGTCGGTGCTATGAGGTCGTCGCCCGTCTGTATCTGGTCTAGCACGATCCCAGCCGTCTTTGCTGGAAGAAACTTCCCTGCCAATGGGAGTGCTTTGTCAGATTCCGTGAGCTTCCAAGACCCACCCAGAATTCCGCTCCGCGTTGTGGATGTACTTTCCACCCTTTACGCGACGAAGCTATCCCGCTTTCGTAGATTACTTTCGACCGCTCACACGCGCCGAATCTCTACAAAGCGTGCGAGCTGTGTTTGCAGCGAGATAAGCTAGTCCCGTCGAAGAGAAACGAGGTGATTGATCGATCCTGCCGTTTTTACAAGACCAGCCCACTTTCCATATATCAATCGAACTTCAACCCACAATTTCCCACAAACTTTCTTTCCCACAACTCACCTCATACTCTACTCTTTCACCTTACCCTTGCCATAGAATCATTCTTTCAGTCGTTACATTATCAATCAGCTTCTTACTACTATTCACCTTCTTGAAACCATCTTCTTGTCAACTTTTGAGCAGCATCCCAGTGAGACTGGTAAGTTTGACACTATTTTCGTATCTTCAAAAGCCCTTGACCTTTTTTCATGGTCAATGGCTTGCTCACTATTGTCTCTGATATGGTTGTTCGTTGCGACGAACACATTGAAATTCGATTGACACCGAAATTTGATTTGGCATTCTTTTTATGAGTCTCAAAGCAATTTTTCGAATCAAATTCATCATTCCACTCCTAGCCTCGTTTATCCCACGTCACGTCCGCTAATCCTTTGCAATTCCAAGCATCGAAATGCCTGGCAAAAACCCGACCATTCAGGTCTCGTCAAGTCCTCCATCTGCAGGCACACGAACCTACGATGGTACACCTTCCACCAACCCAACTATCATGTCTCCAGACTGCGGCAATAGAGACCAACAATCTGGCAGTCCACTGTCCACTTTCCGTTTTGCTGGGTAAGCGATTGTCTACATTTACCCCTTGCCAACGCTGACTATTTCACAGCTCAACTGCTCATACTGGCCTTGCTGCTCATCGAAGCGACTTGAGTGCTCCCGCACCAATCGACCTGCAAGGACTGTCTCCAACAGCTGAAGAGTTCACTCCTCTGACAAGTACCTTTGCTGGCGCGCAAACCAATGCTCGAATTGGTGCAGGAGTTGGCACACGACCAAGCATTCTTGTCACTCCTTTTGTAAGAGGTCTTCTGCAGGATTCCGACCCAGATGATACTCCTTCCCCATCGCCAACTTACTCCGATGATAGTCTGACCTTCGTGTTGCAGGCCGATCCTGGAATCATCGGTCAACCTGCTCGCCCATCCCGCTTGATCCACTCCAACATTGGACCAAAGCGTGTCGAAAGTCAATCACCACTCCCTGTCGTCTACGGCGAGTTCACTGTTGACGAACGATTCTCTCGAGCCTTCGTTGTGTTTGGCCTCAACCCCGCTACAGCTTCTGAGCGGTATGAGTTCATTGCCAAATCCTACCGAGTAAGTCCTCCTTATCCTTGGTTTGGAAACTTCTTTGCTAATCACGTTACAGAACTTCGCCTCTTTGGTCAACATCAACGCTAAAGCCTTGAACCAAGGAGCCTTCGCTATTCAGTTCAGTGATGTCCAAGATGCCAAGCAAGCTCTTGTCTTGACTCTCACCCTTCTCTTCTCAGGAGAGCCAGGTGTTGACTGTGCCAAGCAGACCCCAAAGGACATTGCGTTCGCTGCCAACATTGATCCTGACACTGTTACTGATCATCAAGCCGAGTACCTTGTTCACGTTGTTGACATTGGTGGCCCCAAGTCGCCTTTCAAAGCTGAAGCCTTGCTTGCAGAATGTATCAAGTGTGGTCCTGTCAAAGCTTTCAAGACACACCTCACCGACAGAAGAGCTTTTGTGTCGTATCGTGTCGAATTCAACGATACTCGAAAGGACCCCACTGGTCTCTCTGGCATTCTTTTCTACGTAAGTCTCAATCAGCCGTATCAAGTTTTCTGCTCACTGCCACAGGGTTATCGCATCTGCATTGAGCCGTATGCTCCCGATGTCATCAAAGTCGCTCCTCGTCAACCACCCCTTGATAACCCAGCTCACATGGCTGCGGTCATGGGCTACTACCGACCAACACGTTCAAGTGCCATCTTACCACCAGGTGCTAACCACAATGTTGTCGACATCATGAAGATTGTGCTTGGCCAAGATGTTCGAACTACAGTAAGTCTGCCTACCTATCTCATGCTTCATCTACTGATCGCAACTCAGATCATGTTGCGCAACATCCCCAACCGTGTCGACCAGGAGTCCCTCAAGAAGCTGCTCGACCAGACTTCCAAAGGTGCTTATGACTTCATGTACTTACGAATTGATTTCGCCAACAACTGCAACGTTGGTTATGCTTTTATCAACTTCGTTGATCCATTGTCTATCGTTCCATTCGCCAAAGCTCGTTCCGGTCAGAAATGGAACCTCTTCCACTCCGACAAAGTTGCTGAGATCTCTTATGCCAGTGAGTACTACATCACTAACTTTTCTTCGTCACTGACTGTTCTTCTAGCCATCCAAGGTCGAGATTGTCTCGTACAGAAGTTCCGCAACTCTTCCGTCATGTGCGAGCGACCAGCTTTTCGACCTAAGGTATGCTCTCTGTCACCACTTATCTTCGTGTACCTAACTTTCTTGCAGCTCTACAAGACCGGTCCTGGACCTGATGCTGGCCAGGAGGAACCATTCCCACTACCTGACAACGAGTCTAAGCTGAGACGAAGCTTGGATAATGCCGAAACAGTTGGTTTGTACAAGCCTTATTCCCTCAATGGCCCAACTCCAGCACAAGCAGCAGATACCATCATTCCGGCCCCAAAGAACCAGGCTGCTGGTGGTTCATACACTACACCTGCACCAACACGTGTTGCCTTCAGCATCAAGTCTCTCGTCAACACTAGTGTCAATATCCCCGTTGTCGGCCGTTCTTCCCGAATTGCACAAGACTCTCCCTCCACCAGATTGTCTTCACCAAGTGAGAATTCTCTACCTATGCGTCGTTCTCGTCATATTTTTGGACTCGATTACTAACCTTGTCTCTGCTTTAGGTCTCTATGCTCCTCGTGAAGGTCAAGCCTACCGAGAGCGACAGCGACGCCAGTTGTCTCGATTCGATCGAGGCACTCTAGGCGCTGAGTCCGAGCTTGCCATGTTGTCGTCTCGATTTGGAAGTCTTGGCTTCACAGGATCTGAGTCTGACTCAACTGCTGGTCCTGCCAACTTCCTTCATGGATTTGCTGGCTAAGCTGACCATCCTTCTGGCATCTTGTTCTGGCAACGGTGATCTTGATTGAATGTCTTGCGTGTCAATTGGCCACATTGACACAATCTTGATCGGCTTGAACGACTGGTGCATATCGTTTTCACAACTTGTTTTCACAAATTACGGCATCCTTTACGATGATCACGATTATGAGCTACGATGCCAATCAATAACCATCTCAAGCAGAGTTACGCGTGTTATTGATGTTGCCGGACTGTACCAAAAGTGTACCCAACTAATATGGAGAGTTTCCTATCTTACATGCCAAAGAAGAAAAAAAGACTTGCAAATTCGAGTTCTGTTTACAATGGAGTTTACTATGGAGAAATGTGACCATGTGAAATCATGTGTACCACAATGTGGTTGAAAAGGAGTGAAGATAGTTGATTCAATGACAATTTACTCCATCCACATCATCGTTGCTCTATTTCATGCTGTACTGTATTACTATCGTAGTTGATTGCTGGTTTGCCCGATGTGTTCGCATCACGCCCTCAACGCGTTTCAGCTCATGTCCCGTAAAACTTCCTCGCGTGCATGTGAAGGTGTTTGAGACTCACCATCACAATTTTCCATCAGCATAAGTCAAATTCTCCGCCCATGTAAGTGTTTTAAGATCTGCTGTCAAAGTGTTTCAAAGCATGTTCCAAACTCATGACCCATGTAAAGGTTGTCAAACAATCATATCAAAGTGTTTAACCATTAACTTCATGAACAGAAGGTACTCAGTTGAGCCTCACAAGGAAAAAACCTCTCTTCTCGCCTCAGAATCGTTACAAGACAAATGTTACTATGTGATCAGGCATCACCATAATCGAGTACAGGAAAGCGGGTCGAGTTTTCAGGGTTTCATCAGTGGCAACGGTAATTGTATTGTCTGTTTTCATTCTATCCTGCATGGTAGGTAAACATGATCTTTGCTAGAGTGATTCGTTTTTGCGCGATCGTTGACCAGTCCTTGTTGTGATGCGAGTCCTGGCTAGTATGAGGTTTTTGGGGTGTTAGGATAAAGGAGGAAACGAGCATGGCTAGGTGAATAAGTGGTTGCAGTCATGGATCAATATGATCACTAGGAGGGTGATGCTATGGATGGATATGATGCGATAGATTGCGATATAGTATGTGATGGATAGGTAGACATTTCGATGACTATGTACTGCTGTTGCTTCCGGTGAGCCTCCACCATGGACCGCCGGATTTGACTCGCTGTGGGAAACTCCTTCGAACTCGGTACGTCCTTGTCCTTGCACTTGTCCTTGATCTTGTACTCCTACTTGTCCTCGAGCACACGGTCAACCTACCTATTCAAATGACATCTGGTTTCCCACCACGAAGGGGCGGAAGAAAGATCCAAAGATCCAGTCTTGAGGACAGTAGGTGATCAGCTTCGTTGACGATGTACGACAGTCGTCGCGTGGGCTGGTTAGGGTAACTGTGGATTGCTATGCAAGACTTGTGAGATCCGAACTGTGAATCAGGCGGTGATGGAGGAGAACGGTTTGACAGTGAGTGTTGAATCAAGTATTCCTCAGCTATTGGCACTGGTGGTGTTGGAGGGGAGGATTGTGACGCCAGCTTTGTGCAGGGCTGAGATTGGACAGGATGGTTCGGAGCTGGCGGTCGAGAGATGGTGTATCTTTCGGAACTTGGGTCGAGGCCGGGGATCGTGCTGCGGCGTGGGCGAGGTCGGGTGAAGAGAGGGGCTTTGTTCTGCGGTTTTGGTAAGTTGTATGATGTGTTTGCGCATGAGGGTGGAGAGGGGGCACGTTCGATCGGCGACTGTGCTGTGGGCACACCGTGGTGACAGAGTGAAAATCTTAGATAGAGACGGTTTGATCATGAGAGAGGGCCATTTGCAGGCCTTGATCTGCCCAGAGGGTGGCGAGTCAGAGAGGCCGAAGGCTTGAAAATCGGTCCTTGGGAGGGTTGGGGCGCCAGGGTATTTTGAAGAGTGCGAAAGAAAAGATGAGGAGGAAACTGAGGAGTGAGAAGGTCGAGAAGGCGGACTGTGAGAGTATTGAGGGGCTCGGTATTGTTGGACTTGGTTAGTTGGTTGTTTGGTGGGTTGGTAGGCCTGCTTTATGGATGATGGCTTTGGTGGTAAAAAGATCAGTCACATCGGAGCTTGAACGGAAGGTCAGGCAGTGGTAGAATGAAGAATAGACAGGTTACCAGTCTTGATTTAGGTATTCTGTGGCAACAAGTCTATCTGCTGGCTAGATTGGGCTACGACCAGATGTTGAGGTTCATAGCTCGAAGTCCACTGCCTCAGTGTCTCGGACTCCGAAGCGACTGTCAGCTTGCTGGAGGAGCTTACAAACTGCTCCAAGACCTCGTGCTTCTGCTACAGACTGGGTTTGGCAGAAACGACTGAGAGGAGGAAGCAAGTTACAGTAATTGCTGCTTCGAATGTGCACGAAGCATATTGACGTTTGATTTGATATTGGTTTTTCGCCGCACTCCCGAAATTTATTCCAGTATTCCAGCACGCGCTCAATCATGGCGATGCTGCACAGAGCTCAGTTTACCTACAGGACGTGAAGAACATGACTCCTACCTTCTTCGAGCAACAACCTCTCTTGATCGAAGGTGTTCATAGATTCCCGCGACTTTCTCACTAATGCCTCGCACAACACTAGAGAGAATGGTGTTATCGTCTATGTGATTGGAAGCTGTTGATCTTCAAGGTCCAGATGTGAAGGTGGCAGATGCCGATTGTATAAAAAGAGAACACTGCAGGCCACGGCCAAAGCCACAACCGGAGCTGTCGCCGTTGCCATCGGTGATGATCAGTACAGTACGATGGCTTTCAATGGACATTGGTATGGCATCCTTTCCCCCTGCCCCGCTGAAACTTCGCATGTAACAACGAGATGAATGTACTGTACCACTGATTGAGCGTGATAACAAAGATGGAGGAACGAACTCATAATCACAAATGAATATTGTCATACTGTATGAATCAACTAAGGATCCGGTTATTCTATCTTTACACAATCTTGTCAACCAGCTCCAGAGAAGATTTCCTTTTTCAGCATACTTGCATAGAAAAGCGGGAAGCAGCACTAATAATTCATTGTGATCATTTTCATTCAAAGCCAACTACCTAAATCAATCAAACCCCTATACAAAATTCACATATGCAAACTCATGGTCTTAGCTCTGCCAATGTCCAACAAACTCGATCTTGGAATTCCAGAAACTCAAAACAAGATCAAGCTGCTTACAAAAGAAGAGCGGCGAGACCAGCAACACCAGCCAGACCGGCAAAGGTGTTCTTGGAAGCGGCACCAGTGTAGGAAGCGACGGGAGACTTGCTGGTTGCGTCAGGTGTGTTCCATGCTGACCAGCTGCCGGTACCAGTGGCAGTGCCGGAGACAGGAGTGCTGGTGCTGGAGGAACCAGTGGATGCAGCAGGGGTCTTGACTGTTGAGACGGTTGAAACGCCTGAGGACCAGCCGTCCCAGCTAGCAGAGCTGGCGGAGCTAGAGGCATCAGGAGTCTTGGTCGAGGCCTTGCTGGAGCTGCTGCTAGCGCTGCCGCTGCTCATGGGCCAGAATTCCCAGTCGGCAGTGGCAGTGTTGGTAGCACTTGTGGTGGCACTTGGTGTCTTTGTGGAGCTAGTAGCGCATGCTGAGGTTATGGTGGAAACCTTGGTGCCGTAACTACAGACTGGAGTTGGGGTGGTCTTGCCAGTCGAGCAGCTGGAAGTGACGGGGTAGCCCTTAGCAGCATCCTCAAGGTGGTAGGTGCTGCAGCTGGTGGTGGTGCTGGCGGCAGGTGTAGTGCAAGAGGAGGTGGTCAAAGTGGTGACGCTGGTTGAGCTGCATGAGCTAGCACTGGCACTGGCAGGCCAACCGAACCAGTCGTTTCCACCGGTAGCAGAGGATGTCGAGTCAGGAGTCTTCTTGGTGCTAGTAGAAGACGAGCTGCAGGATGTAGATGTCTTAGTCCAGACAGGGACAGAGACAGTGCATGGGCAGTCGGTGACGGTCAGGGTTGTGCTGGCGGAGACAGTGTATGTCTTGCCGGCGTGGACGATGGTGGTGGCCGAAGGAATGAAGGTTGTGATGGCAGTGACAACAGTGGTTGTCCAGCCATCTGGGCCGTTGCCGTCAGACCAGTCATTCCAGTTGTAGGCGCTTGACGAGGATGCGGTGGTGGTGGTCTTGGAGGATGTCTTGCTGCTTGTGGCTGAGCCAGATGTCCATGGGTCCCATGAAGCGGATGAGGTACCGTCGACAGGCTTGCTGGTGGTAGTGGTCTTGCTGCTGCTTGAGCTGGATGTCCATGGGTCCCACGAGGCGGATGTCGGGTCAACATGCTTAGTGGTAGTGGTGGTCTTGCTGCTGCTGCTGCTGCTTGAGCTCCAGCCGTCCCAGCCGTCTGCAGCGGCGAGACCGGCAACTGTTGCGAGAGCTGCGATTGAGTACTTCATGTTGTTCGTTTAGATTGGTGGATTAACAGTGAATAGATTTGAAGGTATCGAGGCCTTGGCCGTAAGATTTGCGCGTTTGTTGTAAAAGAGTGTAAGCGTGCCGAAGCGACGTGTTCAAAGAGTGACTTGAGCTTGACTGTGAGGGTGCTGAAGGAAAGAAAGGAAAGGCGGTAGAAAGAACGACGACAAGGCAAATGATATATCGACAGAGCGGGAGATTGCAGACAGGCATGAGATCCGGGTGGTGGTCGATAGTGGAGTCTAGATTTAGGGGAGAGCAATCAATGGCTGGCCTGTAACAACGCCCAGCGCCCTCCTGTCTTACCCCGAAAAAGTATCGCCTGGCTGCACTTGGCGTTTTGCGTCTTCCCTATTGGCTCAAACGGAAATTATGCCTCCATGACCGGGCTGCTTGAGGCGCTGACAGCTCTGCTTGCGGCTTTGCAAGGTAATTGAATCAAGACTCCCATGCAAAATGGAAGCATCGTAAATTGCGTCTTGTCGTTTTCCGTTCAAGTCGAAAGCATATTGACCTGCTCATTGAAACTCATAGTGCGAACAAGCCTGTCGATCACCGAAAGCAAGATGATCGAATCCCTCGAGCATGCACATTGTTTTTCTTTTTGATTGATTTGATTGATATCATTGAGTGACTCAGCCGCTGTTCGCTGCGATGCACAAGAGGATGTACATTGTTGAACAGCCCAAGAGTCATGTACTTAGTGTCGACCAGGCTATCTTGGCTGTTAGCGTGGGTACTAACATGATCGAAATTCGAAATGCTGAAACTTGCTTGTGGGAGGCCAATCTAGCACCGAAGGTACTTCTCATTAACGATCCTTGCCAATAACTCAATATGTGAAAGTTTCCTACACTGTGTGCGCCTGGATCGAGTGCAAAGGACAGACCATGGGACACTGGAGGGATGTAGCTCAGCAAAGTGCCGTTTCATCCTCATTTTGTTCATGGACTATACCTGGAAACTGCTTGGTTATTCATGCAAATCCTTGTACCATACAACCATCGTCATGCTTTCCATCATGTCCATTACCATGCTCGCAGCTGATACCAATAGCACAATGCCCTTTAACACGGCCTCTTGAGATAACTCACCATCCTTCTTCAAGGCTCCTCAACAGGATTGGACTATTCTGCACTCATACCGCCTTCCTTACAACCACCCCTTCACGTATTCTGCTATCGCTTCAAACAAACTTCCAGTCGTCGGACTCTGAATCCTCAGCCGAGTCGTAACCGAAACGTTCTATACCACTCCACCATGACCGACGCTGCTTGAATCTGCAATATACGCAACGAGATGCGTGTCGAACATTCTTCATTCGTGGTTGTTTTCGTCGTGAAATGTCGATGTTCTCATCGCCAGACACTTGCATGAAGTCCACTAGCTTATCCCAAAGGTGGTCCGTAATTTTTGTATGTCCAAACTTACACGTCTTACGAAGTGCATGACATTTGATCGTGGTGAGGGCTCTTACAAAATTGACGTCTTCTAGGCTCACTTCAGCTTTGCCTGCAAACCCGACCACAAACTTGTCCAGGACTGCGCCTGACGTGCCGATGAGCTTCAGGATATGGCACAGGATCGTGTCGTTGGTAAATCTGCGCTCAGCGTGTTCAAGCTTAGGCGTCGAAGAAGGCAAAGCGTCGCTGAACTCGATGGACAGAAACCTCATGCAGGCAATGTTGCCTGGTCCGATGCGCTCGAGAAAGCGGCGTTCAGCTTTGTAACCTATCTCTTTACTCCCTTCCTTGAAGTATGACGCGCGCTCCTTGTGATTGCGTCCGAAGTGGAAAGCGTTCTCACCATACAAGATACCACGGGCTTCGTCATAGACCTGGAAACAGGTGCGAAGCAGTGCAGCGGTCCTTGAGAGGTTTTTCGGAGGGTCAAATTCGATGATTGAATCTGTGACAAGAACATCGCGGTAAATTCGGTTACGAATGTCTGGCTCGAGCTCCAGGAAGCTGGCATACTTGGCATTCAGTCTCATGTCTGAAATTTGTCCGGTTGATGACAAGTGCTCAGGCGCTCGACTCTCGACAAAGCCACTGGAATCTGCCTCGTTTACCAGTAAAGTGCTGCCATCTAGTGCCTGTGCGTTCGCCTGAGCTGGAGTTGGCACGAGGTATTTTGAGAAGAGGTCAGCGAGGTCGATCTGTATAGCCATTGGTGTGGATCGGACTTCGAGTTTCAACGCCGTTGGAAGCAATTTGGCCTTCACGTTAGGTATGTCGTTCAGCTTTCTTCGCTCATCGAAGAGTCCCAGCTCCTCTTCTCTTTCGTCCTCTGACTCGCTTTCCGACATCTCTGGTGGTGGTGGTGTGGATTTTGTGGTCTGAAGCTTTGCCATCTTCGACAGCTTCTGTTTCTTTCCCCTTCGCCCTCTATGCTTGACCGTGGTCTTGCGTTTCTTTGGATTGGGTTCTTGTTCCGACAGGCTAGAGACGTCTTCATCATAGAAGTCTCGAGGGCCCTGCTTCACTTCGTCCTCAAGGTCAGAAAGATCAACATTTTGAATCGGTTTCGCATTTGACTTTGCAGACCGAGAGAGAGACTTTCGGCCTGACATTTTATGGTCAGTCTGAGTTGTGCAATTGGTAGGAAAAGAGAGAAGTATGAGCAGAGTGGTAGGAAGGGAGCCAGAAGTTGTAGGTGGCTAAAGTAGCCAGGATATATTACTGATTGTCAACAGGCATTTGTTTGACGAGGTGAAGTTAGAGGCGGTTCACGAATTCAAAGCGCACATGCCGTTGCAAACAGTGCGCGTAGCATCGTCAGGCAGGGACGCGTCCTTGAAATGCACGCGCCACGGAAGTCACAACTCACTACTGACCCCAAGTGCTCTATTGATCAGCACACATAAGAGCTAAGGGCACAAGGGAACAACGCGTTGCCGACATGTAAACCATCGAGTATTTGCGAATATTGAATTCGTGGCAGCACCTGTCACACGGTGAAATTCATCTTCACTTGAACTGTGTTTCAGCCTTACCTATACACATTATACCTTAACCACGACGGCAGTATCTCAAACGTCAACATGATCGGACTAAGCCCCCCTCCATAACATATACAATAAATGAACATCACAACTTGGCTTTGATATCTCCACCCTCCTTGAGACCCTTCTCTTTGAAGAAAAGCTTCACCCTCCCTCTTGCAACATCAACCACAGCCTTGTCCTCCACTGTTGGGGGTATGTTGACCTCCTTATCAAAGTTGCCTTCCACAGCATGCTCGATCAATTCTCTTAGCACTCTTCGCAGAGTTTTCCCGGATCTTGTCTTCGGAATCATGCCTCGACCCTGAATCATACCACCCAAGGACGCGATCGCACCAATCTGTGAGCGAACTTGTTGGTTGACGGCACTGAAGAGCTCTTTGGGCGGTGTAGCAGGGAGATCAGAATCGGAGGTGGAGTTGGGTGTGATGAAAGCGAAAGGAAGATGGCCTTTCATAGGGTCGGGGATGCCGATAACACAAGCTTCGGCTATGCCGTCTGTCGATAGGATGGCTTGTTCGATGGCACCTAGCACGTCAGCATGGCTTTGAGCGGAGAGGAATTGTTGCTTACCTGTGCTGAATCTGTGAGCAGCTACATTGATGATATCGTCACTTCGACTCATGACATGCACATAGCCGTCATCATCGATCATACCAGCATCTCCGGTGTCCATCCACTTGCCATCGAATCGTTTCAGATATCCTCGGTAGAATCTTGACTCATCGTTGAACAGCGTTGTAAAGCCACTTGGTCCATAGGGCAGACTGAGAACTATGTTGCCCATGCTGCCCTTCTCAACCTCCACTCCTTCATCGTTGACAACCCGCACATCAAACCCAGGCTGAGGCTTTCCGGCACTTCCAGGCTTGATCTGCAAAGCTTTGTGCTCATCGCTTGACTTGTGGTCCTGTCCAATTGCTGGCCTCAGTGCGATGCCAGTCATTGGTGAACCGCTTTCACTGGACCACCAGTGGTCAATGACCTGTGCTCCTGGCTTCGCATATTTACTGATCAATTCTTGGTAGTGCGTGACAATACTTGGTTCACTTCGCTCACCAGCGAGGAATAGTGCTCTGAGATGCTTCAGGCCACCACGTTCGCCAATCTCTTTGAAGAGTTTGTCGCCATTGTCCTCTTTCCTAACAGCTCTCAATGCGGTGGGCGCAGTAAATAGTGTTGTGATGTGGTGCTCCTCTACCATCCTCCAAAACTGGCCAGCGTCCGGCGTTCCTATGGGCTTTCCTTCATAAAGAACCGTTGTCGCCCCAGCCAACAAAGGAGCATACACAATGTAACTGTGGCCCACAACCCACCCAATATCACTTCCTGTAAAAATCACGTCACCTGGCCCTTTAACGTCAAACAAATATTTGATACTCAGATTCAGGTGTACGGCATGACCACCAGCTTCTCGTAGCACACCCTTCGGCAAACCGGTCGTGCCACTAGTATAGATCACGTAAACACCATCAGTGCTTTTGACCGGCACGGGCTCCTTCACACGTACTCCTCGGTTCCTGGCGCTTTTGACCAATCGTTGCCAATTTCGTTGTCCCTCTCCCTTCTCCACAGGATCCCACCTGCTCTGTTCTCTTTGCCAAATAACCACCTTGCTCGGTTTGTATTTACTCTTTTTCACCGCCTCTTCAACAAATTGCCGGTAAGGCAAAGGCCCCTTTGAACCCTCAATCCCGCAACTAGCGGTCATGATCAGTCGTGGCTCTGCCGCCTCAATGCGTTGTGCTAGACTTGCTGCCGCAAACCCACCGAAAACGACCGCGTGCATAGCACCTAAATGCAACGTTGCGAGCATCGCGAAGACAGCAGCAGGGATCATAGGCATGTATATGATCACGACATCGCCCTTTTGCACACCTTCTTCGCGCATCACGCCGGCCAGCACCTCCACTTCTTCCTGAACTTGTTTGTATGTGTACTTCTCTTTCGAGTTGCTGACTGGTGACTCCCAAATCATTGCGATGTTGTTGCCGTTACCGGCTTCGACGTGTCGGTTTATGCAATTGTAGGTCGTGCTGATCTCTCCATCTGGAAACCATGACCAGTGGGGATGTTTGGTGCCATCTTTGAGCGTTTTGGTTTGCTGGCTTAGGACTTTGGTATATAGCTTGCTCCAGACGAGTTGTTTCGCATGATGGTCCCAGAAGGCATCGCGATCGTTTAGGGATTTGTGCTGGACCTCGTCCTGCACAGCGTTGTTCGGCGGACTCATCTGAAGTAATGGCTCGCGTGGTTCTAATGTCTCAGCAATTAGTTTACGATTCAGTAGGGAGTACCTGTAAGGAAGGCCGTCGCCCAGCGTTGCTATATGATCTTGGAGCTTTCGTCAACAATCGTGATAGGACTAGGGCAGCACTCTAGTGGAAATGCAGGTGGGTTGTACAAGATACTTCAAGCCGTCAGAGAAACAGCTCGATTTTGCAATATGATGAGATGGAAAATGTTTACTCGAGCTGCAGAGCTCAGTCCAGGTAGACTACTCTGTTGGCCTTACAGATACGCGAACTTGGAGCCTTTCTGCAGCGCCATGAGCGCTCCTCAGCATTGGCCCATCAGGTCGAATCGGGCAAACGGCCGGGATTGTCATTACTGCAAATGGGTGGAGCTTCGAGGTCGAGCTGCAAGAAGGCGTACCGAAATCTGGGGGATGGTGGAGAAGTTTCGGATGCGTCCTAGACTCGTGAAGGACGCTAAACTCAACCCTACAACTCATTTATTTGTAGCTTATCTGATGCTCGAGAATATAATTGCATGAGGCGAGACCCTAAATCACTCTACCTCACTGCCCCCTGATACTCACCCGTTGTATGAACACAAGATTTGCACTAGCACAAGCAGTGAAAAAAGCTCATTTGAAGTACTCCATAGCATACGTAGAAGAGAAGCAAAACGTGGTTGTGAATGGTTGTGAACTCCTATGTCGAAGGATCCAGAACGTCAAGCATAGAGGCCACCCAGATTACCACTGAAACGTAAGGACACGCCAAAGGTGAGCACAATCAAATCTTAGAAGTCCTCCTTCAGCCACGGCTCTGAAAACGTGCCGACCCACTGTTCGACCTCGCTCTTCATCTTGAGGATTTCTGGTACATCAGTACCATCCTTGATGTATTCCAGGAATGCCTTGACAGTGCCAGGGTTCTTCTTGCCCTGGGACTCAGCCTCGCTCCGTGCTTTCTTGTCCACTTTGACTGTGATGGCCACAGCCTGGTCTACTATCTCAGCCACTCTGGCAAAGTCTGATTCAACAAATCCTCGTGTTGTCATCGCTGGCGAACCCATACGTAATCCGCCTGGTTTTAAAGCAGATTTGTCTCCTGGTACAGTGTTCTTGTTGCTTGCAACGCCACACAGCTCCAACACACGCTCAACCCGAGCACCGTCCACACCCTTCGATTTTAAGTCGACAAGGACTAGATGGTTGTCGGTACCGCCCGAGACGACGTTGTAGCCGAGTCCGCCAGTGTAGTCTGAGTTGCCGAGCCGTTCTGCAAGCGACTTTGCATTGACTATAACTTGTTTTTGATACGCCTTGAACTCCTTCGATTGTGCCTGCTTCAAAGCAACTGCTAGTGCTGTAATGGTGTGATTGTGAGGGCCACCTTGATGTCCAGGAAAGACAGAAGCATTGATAGGCCCCTCGAGATCGTACATAATCTTCTCACCCTTCTTGTTCGTGCTTCTCACTCCTTTTCGAAAGAAGATCATCGCTCCTCGAGGCCCGCGCAAGGATTTATGAGTGGTAGTTGTGACAATGTCGGAGTATGGAAAAGGTGAAGGAATAGCCTCTCCCGCCACCAAACCTGAGATATGTGCCATATCAGATAGTAAGTATGCTCCAACACTGTTCGCAATCTCTCGCATCCTCTCGTAATTGATTAATCGTGAATATGCTGAAGTACCTGCAATGATGATCTTCGGACGGTAGAGTGTTGCCATTTCCTCTAGTTTTTTGTAGTCAATAAGTCCAGTGTTCTCATCTAGTCGATATGGCAAGGTTTCGAAGTACTTCGAGATCATTGAGATCTTCTTCGTTGGCGTCTGATAACCGTGGGACAAGTGACCACCGTGAGGCAGGTCAAGGCCCATTATCCTGTCGTGTGTATTCAGCACCGCCGAGTACGCATACAAGTTGGCTGGTGATCCTGACAGTGGTTGGACGTTTACACCCCATTCTTGAGGGTCCAATCTGAAGGCCTCAAGAGCTCTTTGCTGGCACAGACTTTCTGCTTGGTCAATGAATTCGTTGCCACCATAATATCGTGCTCCAGGATATCCTTCCGAGTACTTATCTGTAAGTGTTAGCCTATATTTTCGTGCTCAGGATCCAGCAGCTTACTCTGCATCACACTGCCAAGAGCTTCCAAGACAGCCAAGGACGTGAAGTTCTCAGACGGGATGAGGTTGATGAAGTGCCGCTGCCTTTTCTTCTCATTTTGCAAAATTTCATAGATTTGAGGGTCCGAATCCCGTAGATGAGACCCTAACAGCTTATTCTGTGCATCTGAGGTTTGTCGAACCGGTGTCGTGGATAAAAACCTCGCACTCTTGTCGAGTGAAGTACACCGATGGCTAGATAGCTGCCTTATCGACGACAATAGTTGTCGACTTGTGTTTGTGATCGCCATGGAGCTGATGGAGCAGCTGTTGACAGTCCACGAATAAAAAGGTTTCGGACAACCAACACCAAGGAAACAGAAGTAGCCCTCTCAAAGCTGCGATATCATAGTATGAACGAACCCGTGCTCTTCATCAGTATCGAATTACAGCTTTGAAGACACTTCCACACAGATGCATGCCTCTCACAAACAAGACCATGAACCAGTACTACTGTGACTCAGGACGCCACTCTCAGCCGACATTTTCCATTGCCACAGCGGGCACACAACTCGAAGCTCAAATTCGCCCAGATCCTCGGAGCGGATAAATCCATGAGCCGATGCCAAGCCAACATTGCAACGCGCTTATTATCTTTCTCCGCGACGACTTTCGAGCCTGTCTTCCTTCTTCTTCACAACTAAACCGCAAACGATGCAGCTGCCTGCCATGGACAGTCTCAAATCTCGCGCTCCTCGCTTTGCGTTGGAGGTCTGTGGGTTGTGTTGACGTGTCTCGAGCCCGATTCACCACCTTTAGGGACAACTTGAATCTGTCTGATGCGTTGATGTTGTTGATACTTTGTACATGATATTGTTTCTAGTTTTCTCTATTCCGCTTTGAGGATGAGACCCAGAACTATGTTTGTTGAAGCCATTGTGCTTGATAAGGAATGAAACGTGGACAAAAGATAGGGAGATCTATATTAAGCGAGCCGCTCATAGCTGCAGCTTCACTTTGTATGTATTATGCATATTGTGTGTGCTAGGCTTCAACACGTTTTGGCCAAACTTCACTTGCTTATGGTTTTGGTCCCGCCTTACTTTTGGCCGTAACCCTCCCAAGCTCAGCTTCATCAGCGTGATTACGATTAATCCAGCTCATCACTCCCCATAGCGCAGTCAAAAACTCCTTCCTCGCCTGAACATCGAACATATCATACCAACAACTTCTCTGCACATAGAGAATGTTTTTCTTGAGTCCATGGGACGACTCCTCGTTGGGCACCTCTTTACCGGAATCTATCCATGCAATGTAATCTGGATGTACCCGCATTCGCAATAGAGCGACATGATGATTGACACTCGTTACCATGAATATGTCATCAAACTCCGAGTTGTTATCCTTGCCAAAGTGTGAGTAAATGATCTTGTCATCCCACATAGGGGTGTTTGGCCTCAATTTCTGCCAATCCTGATACCATTTCTTTCGAAAAGGTGGCACATATGCTAGCAGCTTGCCGTCTCTTGTCTCTTGGTCTTTACCTGGTGGCCGCTCTAGACTTCTCAATTTCTTTCTTCGCGAGCCATGTATCGGATCCCCAGGCAAACCTGGTATGGTTGGGGCATTGTTTGCCATCAAATCATCGACACTTATATCGTTGAAGTTTATCGGGCTCCTGCCATCTTTCTGTCTAACTTTCTCGTCCGCGTCTCGCTGACGCTTTTCTTCTTGGAGTCTTCGTTCTTCCGGGCTCAAACTCGGATCTTCATCGTCGTAGACTTCGCTTGCTAGTTGTCCCCAATGAGTCGGCCCTCCTCCCCATCGCTGTTTGGCAACCCACCATTTATCCACGCCAGAGATAGAATCCTTACTTTTACCCTCGCGTTCTCGTTGCGCAGCCAGGATCAGCATGCACCCAATTTCGCGGAAGAAGTCGAACTTCTCTCCAACGAAGCCAGGACCAGACACTGGTCCTCCGGGCCGAGCAGAATCGACCGCCTTTGCTGTTCTTGGAGTAGCGCCTTCCTCTGTCTGCCGTGTGTTTGCAGGATCTTGTGACATGATCATGCTGTTGGACTTGAAGCGTATCTCCTCGCGGATGTGAGCTCCCATCAATGGACCCTCTACCATTCTCGCTCGGGCCAGCTTGCTATCCCTCGGTATTCTTGCCACGCAGAAGTGATATTGTATGCTCTGGACTTTTACTCCTCGGAACACTAGCTTTTCTCGAGGAGAAGGCATTGGCTCATGGTCACGACAAGTGAATTTGTGCATGACCATTTTCATGAGGTTCTTAACAAGTGCTACTCGACTTCCGGGATTGACTTGCTCAGCGTTGCCAAATCGATAGCCTTTGTAGACTTCTTTCATGCCCGAGTTTGCTGTGTTCGCTCCAGCGTCTCCGGCTGTAGCCTTGGACTCTAGTGAGATATCTGCGTCGGTCATATTAATATCGGTTTGCCTTGGCTTCGACGTTGGTGTCTTGTTAACCTTTTCCTTGCCACTTGGCCCAGATATCTTGCCTGTGTCGTTGGGAACGAAATAATATTGGTCGTTGCTGTTATCGAAGTATCTAGCTAGGTCTTCGAGACTGCCAAAAAAATTGCGAGCATAAGCCAGTCGTGGCTTTTGGCGTCCAGGCAGAGGATCCATCCTAAGTATTTCCCGGAAAGCATCTTGGTTGTTCACGGAAATCTCAGTCAACATCGCCTCAAGTTCATCATCGAACAGTAGAGGCCTCGACCTGAAGCACTCGTATGGTATGATAATTGGTATGTCGACATCCAACTCAAAATGAACATTCAGACCGGCGAGATCCTCGTCTGATATATCTGTGAAAGCACGGAGGTGGCATATCTTGTTTCTGATCTGGCTGGATAGACCAGCATCGAGCTTCTTGGGCGCAAAAGGTGGTATATACGCCGGAAATTCGAGAGGGATAGGCTTTAGGGGTGGTTCCCTTTCCCTAGTGCTATGGTCGTCGGATACTCCTTTTTAGCGCGTCAGTATCATACATGCCTTGCGGTTTTTGGAAGCAAGGAGGAGTATGCAGCGACAGCATAACAGTAAAGCAACCACGGCAAAACTCTAGATCAGACCAAGTCCTGGTCCTCCGTTTGTGTCCGGAGCTCTCTGGTATAGTAGTGAATCCTTGTTGTTCACGACTATGGCCACAGCTGGAAACCGCTAAAACGAAATTCGTTAACATAAAGCTTACCTATGCTACCAGCCCATATGGGTCCACCAAACATTTCGAAGGTCAGGCTGACTTTGGATAATGTGCATCAATGGCCGTAGCCCTTGTTTGTGATCTTGCCTGCGCCTATTCTGAGTGATCGAAGTGTGTGTATCACAGGAGTATGACCTCTATATCCAAGTAATGAAAGGAATGTGTGACACCGAGTTCAATAAGTGTGAAACCAGTGTTCCTCGCACGTAAATGCGGCGAATAAAACCAACAATACGAGGCTGGATAGAGCTGATTGGAACGAAGAATACAATGCTCCCCAACGAGAGATACAAGTTACCTATCATGTGAGGTCTACCATAGCTAGGGCGCTGAGATGATGTAGGCCGAAGTTCATGGTGCTTCAAGTACGGAACTCAATGTAGGTACGCAATTAGCAAAATACTACATTATGGTCGAATATGGCAGGTACTAGTAGGTAATCAAAGCATCCCAGTAGTTCTCTTGAGGACGGTCAACGGCATACTTATGGTTGCTCATCATATGGGGCGAGGAGATCAGGATTGCCAGTGGTCTTGCACAAAATCGCCCGAACCATCAACACATCCAATGGAATTGCAACCCTCTCTCATCTGCCATGTAAACTCGTATCACATTCCTATGTTAAAAAACCTGTGGATGATTGGAAAACGAACAGAAAGCTGGCTGTAAAGCCTGCTATTCCTGATCCTGGACAGTATGTAATGCATCGTATTCACCGTCTTCGTGATATGCATTTTGCATTGTCTTAATCTCAACCGTAACCTCGGAGCGGGAATATCATCATCTCGTCACCGCAACCACATATACGCATCCTCACAGGCTCCAGGAACCTTACTGTTGCATCGCTTCGACCAGGTTTCGCCAGTGTAATACGACCCGCAAAGAAAGCAACATCTGACCGGGAACCACTTTAAGAAGTTTCTTGTGGTGCGGTCTCCTCTTCGCCAGTGAGAGCATTCTGTTTGGCAGTCTTTCGCTCGACTCTTCGTTCACGGGCAGCCTTGACCTTGGCACGTTTGGCGTCCATCTCATCCTTGAGAGTCTTCTCACGTTGCTTCTCGGCCTTAGCTTTGTGGATCTGTTGTACAAATTAGTATATATGATTTATGACAGTTATGGTACATGTACTTACGTGTTCGACGAGGGCACGCTTGTGCTTGAATGTGTTACCCTTACTCTCCTGGTATAGTTCGTGGTACAAATGCTTGTCGATCTTGCCAGCAGCTCTGTACTTAACAAGAAGACGTCGGAGAACTCGTAGTCGTCTCATCCATAGGACCTGGCTATATAGAACGTCAGTCCTCTGTTGCGCTAAACCTCGGCTCTTTCAACCATACCTAGGCATTCTGGCGTCTGCTGTACCCTTTCTCTTACCGAAACCTCTGTGTCTGCCAATTCTTCGTGCTTCATTCAGACGTCTGGCTCGGGATCGAGAGTGCATCGCAACGGGCTTTCGGATGATAAGGCCATCGCTGACCAACTTTCGAACAGTCTGTCTTGAGTTTGCATTTTGAATTTCGCTGCTTTCGGAAGGGTCGAGCCAGATCTTGCGCTTGCCGCAGCCGATGACTGACGCGGCGAGTCGCTTCTGAGTGCGAAGGTTGACCCTGTGGAAAAACTCGAATCAGTAGCTGAATGAGGGGTTGACATGAACGAAGCGCTCCCAGTATGCTTCCAACCCTGTACAAGGTTCAAAGATTGGTGTACAATGACGAAAAGCGTTGATCGTGTTGAAAGATGATGGTACTTACATGTTGTCGATGTTATCCTGGTTGATGGCGATGAGTTGTCGTGACAAGTCGACGATGATTGAAGTCACTCGGTTGTGCCAAGCTGTGCGTGGAGCGCTCAACTGGGGTAATTATCGGTCTTGGCATCAGGCTTTGCATGAGTGACTTCTCACTCCATATGTACGCTACCTATTACCAACGTAGCCACTAATCGCTATTGTCTCCTCGGGACAAGTAGTCACATTGATTGACCACAGTACAGCAGCCTTTCAGATATGATTTTGCCAGAACATGCTTTGTGATATATGGTCTTTTTGCTTCTGTTCAGACTCACGTTGCCATTTGCTTGAGGAACATGGCAGGTAAGAAGAAGAAAAAACCAGCTGCCAATCCAGCAAGAGGTTTTGCAACTGTGTCAATCCCATCGAAACCCAAGGATGTCATCACAAATGATGATTCCTCGATTGATCACGATCAAGAGAATTCATCGCATATCTCAATTCAACCTGAGAACGAAAATGCACTCACACCCAGTCAACATACTGTGCCAGCCCGAGAAGCAACAATTGAGGAGATGTCTCCCGAGGAGCTTGAAGCACACCTTGAAGAATCAGAGCTGCAACTGATCGTGGAGCAGCATGCTGCACGTGTAAAGAACGATGCAAGCCGGCAAGCATCAAGGCTGCAGAGCGAACGGCGGCAGCTACGGGCGCAAGCCGACCCGGCAAGCATCATGGAATGGAGTGATCAACTAATCAATCAGATTTGTACGGATCTTCCCCTTCAATCCTCACGCAAGAACATGAACCCAGCAAGTGCCCGTAGCCTCGGAGGTGATGAGACCCAGACCCTGCTGAACCTCTGGACTCTGCATGAAGTGCTCGTCGAACTTAAAATGCCTTCTGTCCAGGATGCTCTTGCCCATGTCTTATCCGGCTGGCTCGAAACCCAGGCCATTGTGACAGCCGAATCCATCACAGGATTGTCCGAAGCACTGGAGTGGTATGCAGGTAACAAGAAGTCTGATGACTTGCCAACTTATGATACTGGCGAGATCGCTACTATAGGAGCATCACAAGCATTTGATGATGAAGCAAATGGTAAGTCTGGCACTTTGTATACGTGGCTTTGTCGGTCTCACATCCTCTTGCGTGCATAATCCCAGTAGTACCAGATGTTATTTCAGATGCTTCATTGCTGCAACCCTGAATGGATGACAGTGCACACTGCACAAAGGTAAGTGTGGACAAGACATGCGGTGACACACGTCCTATCACACAAGGATACAGCATACACTACCGAGCTAACTGTATTCATTCAAGGATTGAACGGACTACATACCGCGATCGAGCATATTTCGGACGAGCCAGAAGAAACAAGCGAGCTAAGCGATGGGCACGTCATCCCTCCAGAGCTCGATTTCAGGGACGACAATGGTGATGAAGACGATCCCGATACACTAGTGGAGACATGGGTACAGTTACAGACCTTGAACTTCGGCCTTGAGCGATACAAGAATGCGAATGATTATGTTCTTCGAAAACGCAGAATCGACCAAAAGTTGCATGCAATCGAGCGGGATATGTTGTTTGATATCTACTTAGCACGACAGAAATGGCAACAAATCCGCATCGATCTAGAGATTGAACTGGCACAAGCTGACAGGGAAAAAGAGCGGGGAGCTCGAACAGCTGGAAACGTGGAGGTCACGAATGTCGCAGGCGATAACCATGAACAGGATGCTATGCTTGGCGATATGTTTAACGACGATGAATCGACACCCACAGGAGCAGCTTCAGAGCTACAAGTAAGTATGATGATCAAAGACTTCGGTTTGTGGGCTGGCCTTCATCCACGTCGCCTTTTCGAAGAGATTTGTTCTGGGAGCTTTAGTAGGCTAAAATACCACCCCCTACAAGTCACCTCCTTTTCGGCGAAGCTAAAGCTTGAAGTCTTCTGGATATCCAGAACCACCGCGCTCGAGCCAGCAGCTTCTTGTTTGCCTTCCGGCGTTCACTTCGATCAAAGGCCAAAGAGCTGGACATTCGAAATGCGGTCTCTGGCAACTCCAAATTCAGCACAGGCCGAAGCTTTGCTTGCAACACTAGCAATCTTCCTAGTCACTGCGACAGGGTTAGCTGGTACAAGACAACTTGTGCGGTTACCAAAGGTGTGGAGGGATTTATGTGCAGATTTGAAGAGAGGCTTGGACGATATTCAAGTGAAGGTAGACGTTCAGAAGCTTAAAAGCTTGCGTGGCCTGATTCGAGCAAGAGTAGGCACTGATGCTTGCCTCAAAACGAAGAGTATCGAGCATGATAAGTCGTTAGTCATGGACTCGGAAACAACGGCTCGAAATAAGAAGGGGTTTATAAGACTTTCTGCTACGGAAGTTACAGAGATTTGGCTTTGTCGTGCAAGAAGTGCAGCTTTCGAGAATATGCAAGCTGCTCGTAAAGACCTACCAGTGTTCGCGTATAAACAAGAGATTCTGGACTCCTTCGAGGAGAATGGAATGCTTCTCATTTGTGCGGACACTGGAGCTGGAAAGTCTACGCAAATCCCGTCTTACATTCTAGAGCACGAATTAAGCCACGGGCGTGACTTGCACATCTTGGTGACACAGCCACGAAGGATATCGGCAGTTTCCATTGCCCGGCGAGTCTCTGCAGAGCTCGGAGAAGGGAAAGATGATCTGGGCACTTCTCGTTCCCTAGTGGGCTACGCCATTAGGTTGGAGAGCAAAACAAGTCCTTCCACTAGGATCACATTTGCAACTACTGGTGTCCTCCTTCGAATACTCCAGGACTCTCCGAACCTTGATCAACTTGATTGCTTGATACTAGATGAAATCCACGAACGAACCATGGATCTCGATCTGCTGTTCATTGCGCTCAAAAAAATGCGCGCGAAGAGGACAAACCTAAAGATTATCCTTATGTCTGCCACGGTAAACGCCAGCAAGTTCTCCACCTATTTCGACAACTGTCCAGTGCTTGACATTCCAGGCCGTATGTTTCCAGTCGAAGTCAACTTCCTTGAGAATGCTATTGAAGAAACGCTTGACATTAAGAGCAGTGTGGGGTCTATAGAGGATGAAGAAGACAGGCTCCAAGCCTCGGATGATGATGAAGTGAAGCCACCTAGTCAGGATCAATCAAATCTAGAGGGATATAGTTCGTTGACTCGAAAGCTAATCAGCCAGTACGACAACACTCGCACAGACTATCAGCTCATCCTGAAACTCGCCATTGCTGTTGCAACCAAGCCGAAATACCACAAATATAGCAAGGCAATCTTGATTTTCATGCCCGGTATCGCGGAGATCAGACGCCTGCACAGCACAATAATGTCCTCTCGGACTTTCTCCTCAAAGTGGGTGTTGCATATGCTTCACTCTTCGTTCTCGACACAAGAACTCGAGCAAGCGTTCTTGCCACCACCACCAGGGTTTCGAAAAATCGTCATTGCAACAAATATTGCCGAAACTGGTATCACGATACCAGATGTGACGGCCGTGATCGATTCCTGCAAGGAAAAAATTATGAGATTCGATGAACGACGACAGTTGTCGAGGCTCACCGAAGGACTGATCTCGCGAGCGTCTGCCCGCCAGCGTAGAGGCAGAGCTGCTAGGGTTCAGAACGGTCTCTGCTTTCATCTTGTTACCCAACATCATCACGACACTAAGATGCCTGAGCAGTCTACTCCAGAGATGCTCCGTCTTAGCTTGCAAGACCCCATTCTCCGTATCAAAATCTGGGATCTTGGTCCCATCGAAGAGATTCTGTCGGCGGCCATCGATCCTCCAGGAGCAAAGAACGTTCGCAGAGCAATCTCGAAGCTACGAGACATTGGTGCAATTGATCTCAAAGAACAGCTCACACCTCTTGGGAAGCTAGTAGCAAAATTGCCGCTCGATGTGGCTTTAAGCAAGATGGCTATCTATGGCATCATCTTCCAAAGTCTGGTACATTCACATCTTTCCCTTTTGACGCACGTGTATACTAATCAAGCTTCAGGATGCGATTCTAACTATCATTGCCACGCTTTCAGTCAAATCTATCTTCGTCGAGGTACCAGACACAAAAATTTCTCCACAAGCCTCTTTCTCTCGTGGTGATTCTGATTTGCTGACTGTTTACAACGCCTATTCTGGTTGGAAGAAAGCTTGTAGGGCAGGCACAGGGCAGCAATTTTGTTACAAGTATCATCTCAGTCAGTTCCAGCTTCTCCAGGTGGAAGAGCAGAAGGTACAACTTCTGGTATACCTCACTGATGCTGGGCTCATAGTACTTGACAAAGGCGAGCACGGCGCGCTCAGCCGAGCACGAAGTTCAAGAAAACGAATACCAGAGTTCGACATACCAGGGCGGTATGATAGATTGAATTCTGACACAGTCACTGCGGCAATCATTGCTGTAGCTTTCCACCCGAAACTTCTACGACGAGAATCCGGCCAAGGGTTCAGAAATGTATACACAAACCAGCAGCTCCAGCTTGCAACTACGTCAATCAACAGAATCACTGGTGGCAAGCTACCACGATGGTTCTGTTATCTGGAAGCGGTACAAGCAAAGAATGGCAGACTGAACGCCTTTAACTCGTCGCGGGTCACCGAGGCTATGATCCTGATATTGCTCGGTAATGCCGACTTCAAAATCTTTGCGGGAGTGGTCATTATCGATCACGGCAGTGTTCGGTTGACTCTGCGACATTGGAAGGAAGTGCTTGCGATTCAATGTTTGAGGCAGCAGATTCTGAAAGTTGTCGACAGGTTCTTAGCAAATCCTGAAATTCCCCTTCGGTCAAGTGATGTGCAGTGGCTGGACTTGATGGAAATCGTCTTAGGCGGGGAGCCACAATCACGGAACGAGGTCTCGCTAGCAATCTGAGCCCTTCTCAATTTCACAGAACCTGTCTTGGTGGGTTCAATTCGTGGCGGTTTCACCACATATCGAGTTGTTTGGGAACTGTTAGCGAAGCCCAGACACTTGAGCTGGACACAGGGCACATGGGAGGACCGATCAGTCATAGCTCTACAATCTTGCATCCGATACTCATGATTCAGACTCTAGATAGACTTACCCGTGATAGACCATGGAACAAGCCATGAACCGCAGCAAGAATTTCAGAGTCATTCGCTGCATGATAGGGCATGCACCTGTGATTTGCATATCAAGTCTAGGTTCAGGGGCAGGGAACCAACCAATCACTTTGGCAATGTGTGTTCTCGGATTTGGCGAACGTTGATCAGGCCCGTCGTTCCCGCACAGTCCTGGATCTGGACAAACGTTCAAAAGAACTGTTTCATGTACATTACAGTATGTACAGTACTCGATCGCTGCAGGTGCATCCTCGGCTGAGTGCATGTACATAGCCTTGACTGCATACAATACTTCAGAAGCATGGCACATGCATTGATCGGCGCTTGACGCCGACAACTGCTTTCATGTCAATTTTGGTACAGCACACTACTGTAAGAAGAGCAACGGAAGTTCACGATCCCGAAGGCGGAAACCTTTGACAGTTGCAGCTCGTCATCTCAACATGAATAGGGAAGCTTCCAGGAGCGATGGCTTTTGTGCGCGGAGCTGAAGGCCCAGGTGGTTCGTGGACGATCTTTACAGGTGTGTGACCCCAAAGGCTTGCAGAACATCCACAATCCGTAGCGGCATTGTCAAGGTTTGGGCTGGGCTAGGCTCCTTGGCGGGTGGTGGACCAGCTTGCAGACGTGGCCGTCTATCCGCCTATCATACCAGCCACTGGATATTCCTGGCCAGTCGATGCAGCAACCTCAGCAATTTATGAGCGCTCTGGCCGTTGTGTTGTGAGAGCCATTTGTCAATACGAAATCGAAAATTGCAAGTCGTCCCGGCGCTCATCAAAGGAACATGCTGTATTGAAAACGAACTTGTCTGACTCGTGTAATACGGTGCATCCAGGCCTTGCGGAACGCGACTCGAGTTGAGCGGCACTTTCGCTGCTCCTAATGCTGTAGCAGTAGCGGTGCCTCCTCACTGGCTTCATTTTCTCGTGGCTTCCGTGGCTAAATGCTAAGCTAGGGAAAAGTTTCTGCGCGTCATTCGAGGCAGGAGCGGTTGATTGAATACTCTACTCTAGTTGATATAGTAGCAGTTAGTGGAGGTTACCAGTGTTCTCTGCGAGGATGCTTCATTTAAATACATGAAAACAGAATCAAGAGGGGAGTTCCGTTCAGCAGTAATGCAAGGCTGTCCCAAGCACCACTGTCATGCAAACATTTAACTTGTCTTGCGTTGCAGCATGCAGACGATCGACGGGACGGATTTTAGGCGAGGAACTGCATGCGCAAGGCTGATTTTAGGGAATAGAATGAGCTCTACATCAACGGCATGCGCAGGTCTGCTCAATGACAACCTCTTAGCAAGCAAAAGGAATAATTAACCGCCGCGAGGTCTTTCTACCTCGCTGCTGTTTGAGATGTCGATCATCATTAACAGGCCTGCTCCTGGGTACACCGCCAGTTTGCCCTTGCAGTCTGTCGGAAGTTCGCAAAATCAAACCCAAAATCACAATCACTTCTCGAATCTGTTGAGGAGATACATACATATCGGTCAGCTTTTGCCGATTTCTAGGCTAACCCCTCCCAGCAGCCACAGGGCTACAATTCATCCGACGATTCGTGGTAAGTAGTGCACTGTAATGTAAATTGTCAGTCCGAGAGCTACTGTCGATCTTGACTTGCAATGTGGAAAGGCCATGGCTGAATGCAAGTCATTGGAATGACGCAAGCCTCAAACCGTTGCTTGATCAAAGCTCATCGCTGAGTATCAAGTGATGATCGAGCGAACGACCAGCCACCTGCTAACCGGTGCCGGCCAAACTACTCCGTATACAAGTGCTACATGTTGCTAGCATGTGACACAAATAACCTATGAGGGGTCGCTGTATCTTCGGATGATTGGATCGAGTGCAAGGGCAGTGTAGCAGAGATGAGACTGTGATCTCGGCACGGGTCGATATGAAAGAGGACAAAAGTTGATTGTGCTCATCATTGTCTGTGCTTGACTCTGAGACCCAGCAAATCGTTATTTTGACGTCTGACACGAAGGCTTGCCTCGCATTGCCCACATGGTCAGCAGCTACTCGTACAGTATGGACATATTATGGACATATCGAAGCAATACTGTAGACTCTGCTTCCGCGTCAAGGTTCCAAGTGCCACTTGCTGCATCCGATGTCCTTGGTAAGGCTGGAGCGCTTTTACCGCGCTGCAAACACGCCACTTATACCTTATCGGGACAACTCATCGCGACAACTCATGAGACTGTTCGGAGGAGTGGACGGGACTGCCAAACCACTCCACCACGGTAAGGGAGGAATCAACACCGATTGACTCAACGTGTTTATCGAAGACGAAGGACGCGAGATGCGCAGCCAGTAACAAGCTGAGAATCGCGGAGCCTGTATGGTTAGGCGCCCCCAGCCCACCTGAATGCCTGAAAACGGCCTGGCGGCTTAGGTCAAGCGGTGCAACAAGTCAGAAAATCCTCCGATGCTGTTACACAGATTTCATTACTTTCGAGCTTCGACGAAATCGCAATGATCCTCTGAAAATTTTGAGTAACGCTTGAGACTGAGTAACACTCGAACATGTGATGGCATCATAAGTCAGGTGTTTGAATGAGAGTGTCCAAACAGCTTGATTCCAGCAGGAACTGGTGTAACGGTAGATTCGAGGGGCCTGGCCGCTCGATGAATAAGGGAAGATCAGTGAATGCGGCACAGATCATGACCTTATCTCCGCCAGATTTCGTGGTAATTGTATTGACTTTACAAATACAGAAACTCAGTACACGTAGCGTGTGTCCAGTGCATCCTCCAATGTGGCTTGCTGGTCTGCCAGGGCATTTGCAGGTGGTTGACAATTGTGGACCAGCGTCGAAGCACCCCACAGCCAGTCACGTCTCATCGTCCAGACCCAAAGCCCACTCTGGAACTGATGAACTAGACTCAACCTTAGCTTAGCCGGGTGCCAACAACCAGAGGCTGGAAGAACGCAAGATGAAGCTTGTGCTCTGGAGTGCTCCTGCCTGCACGAGCATGATGTTTTGCCAACTGCATGCTTGCTCGTTTGTGCTCTGTGGCAGTGTATATGCTGGCTGTAGAGAGGACCAGCTGTCTCAATCATGAGCAAAAAGGGCAAATCTCTGGATGCATTTCAATCATGACGAACAACTCCCGAGCACGTCGAGAAGCAAATCGACAAGCGAAGGCAGAGCCGAACGACAACTGGCACCAAGAACAAGGATTGAAAGCCTTTTAGCGGGCTCGTACTGGATAGCGTTGGCTAACCCACAACATGAGAATGATCATTACCAATTGATACTTAGCGGGAGCAAAAGTGCGTACTGTTTACCTAGTTTAGCTGGATCCCCTCTTTCGCTTTCCATTTCGACTGCTTTTTTTCCACTGTTCTTGTGCGGTGTTGGAAGCTCAGCAATCTGGTCGGGGGCACAGTGTCGGAATCCACAAGTCTGTTCCTCTGTACCCCAACTCAAACTAAGCCATCAGCCAACCCGCCTTCTCGCCCTCCTAGCCTCTGAGAGCGAGAGGAAACCCAGGTCGATAGACCCATATCCTTGCATGATTCGCACCATTCCTATCCTCCACTTCTTTGCTCAAAAATCCACTCGCCGAAGCCTGTGTAAGCCGATTGTGTTGCGATAATTCTTTTTGATATCTGGCACATCTGTCGTCCTCATCATCGCCCATTCAGATTTTCACACTTTTCCTCGACACTACTGCAGCTCTTACCTACCCGCCCGTGCAGCTTGCGTCTTGCGTCTGCGCCTTTACATACTCTGGGCCTTACAGAAATTGCCTGACTGATTGAGATCTGGTCGTCGCGACCTCCAATCATGTACTAAACGCCAGTTGAACTCCACCTGCCACTGCTCCTACCTGCAGCTACTCGGTTCGTTAATTCTCCCCATACCTCTCTCTCTAACCTCACACCTCACTGTACCTACCGAGAACCACGTCTCGCCTGCACCACTGACACGCAGTCTCCTTCCTCCTGCTTCCCTTTGTCTGCCGTTCACCATTGTCATCTTCGCCGAGCCGATTTATGCGTGTACGTGTTTCCATGCTGATGCTTTGGCGGCCCGCAGTTCGTGCCTAGCTTTCTTTTTTTTACAACATCCGACACTTTCACCTCCTCCCACTTGGACGCGAGGCTTGCAAGCGAGGCTCATTACGAAAGACCAGACGAATTCACGAAGACAACGAGCACCACTATTAACGACCTTCACGATACATCACGCCAAAAACGACTTTCTCTGTACGTGTCAGCGTTCCGAATCAGGCATTCAAGCACGTATCCGGACCTTTCTTTATTACGTGCGGACGCTTCTGTATATTCGTCTATAGTGCTTCCGCCGTGCATCAGCCCAATCAACGCTTCAGGTCAACGTCACAACGAACTGAGGTGCTATTGATACAGCATCCTGTACTGCAAGATCACGGAGGTGCTCTCTCTTCGACAAATTTGGTTGTTTCCCTAACACGCATCAAACGAAGAGTCACATCTTCCAGAGAAGAATTTCGGGTTTGAGTTGTGCATATACCCTGGTACAGCTCTTTCAGTCAGAAGTTTGGGGACTATAAGACGCGTGGGAAAGTTTCGGGCTTGTGCGCGTCTCAAAGCTGTTACAGTGAGCAAGCTCGGACATTCGCAGCCGCGACCACATACCTGGACACACTTTGCAACACGCGTTGTGAGCATCTGATAGATTTCGAAGCAACTTTGTTCGGCTGTGCAGCTTTCGATTATATACAATATCGTGCAGAGCAGACAAGATGAATTCGGCACCGCAGTATATCGACACGGCGCATACAATGCACATGGCGTCCGCACCGTCGTACGCACATCCGACACCAGCTCATTACTCATATCCTCCATCACAGCCGATGCCGCCATCGTCTGGTCAGTACGCTCCGGGACCACCATATGGTGGTTATGGGTATCCAAGCAACATCACATCCCCGCAGTCAGCTGTGCAACCTCATCTCCATGGTTTACCACTGCCAGGTATGTACCTTCGCGTCGGGCTATGAGAACGATGAACAATGCTAACCAATAGCTGTGCTAATAGGTGCTGGCACACCTCATTCATACGGACCTACGAACGGCGCAAGTAATCACTCATATCCTCAAAGCCAACAAACATTCGACCAAACCGGTCAGGTTGCGCCTCCAGGCATGAAACCCCGAGTGACAGCTACGTTATGGGAAGATGAAGGTAGTCTCTGCTTCCAAGTCGAGGCCAAAGGTGTCTGTGTAGCACGCCGTGAAGGTATATTCAAAAGAACATATTTTTGAGTACAAAAAGGCTGACACTATGTTTCAGACAACCACTTCATCAATGGAACAAAGCTTTTGAATGTTGCGGGCATGACTCGGGGCCGACGAGACGGCATACTCAAATCCGAAAAAGTGAGACACGTTGTTAAGATCGGCCCTATGCATCTTAAGGGTGTCTGGTAAGCTCGACCTTTTCCACTCTTTCTGTACGTGCTAACATTCTGAAGGATCCCCTTCGATCGAGCGCTCGAATTTGCAAACAAGGAGAAGATAACAGACATACTATATCCTTTGTTCGTGCACAACATCGGTAGCCTGCTATACAATCCCATGAATGATGCTCGGACCAATGCTGTGGTTTCCGCTACTGAGCAGCGAAGACGCATGGATAGCACCGATTCATCAAGACCGCCTACCTCGGCGCAGGCACCTCCACTCCACCATCATCACTCTATGCAAGCTAGTGTCGGTGGTCAAGCTCCGTCAACTCCTCATGCCATGACGAGCCAGTCTGGCACAGCACGACCCGGCATGGAGAGGGCACATACATTCCCGACACCACCAACGAGTGCATCCAGTGTTATGGGTCTTGGGGGGACATCCGGCCCTTCGTACGAATGGGGACCACAAAGTATGGCAAATGGCGTCAACAACGGTCAACCCCTTTCGATTGAAACTGGTGCCATGAACAACGCTCGCTCGATGCCAACTACTCCGGCAACGACACCTCCAGGACAAAGCGTCCAGAACATGCAGTCGTATCCTGGACACCAATCATATGACGGAAAGCACTACTATGCTACAACTCCTAGCTCGCAAACTGGCTACGCCCAACCAGGCAGCGCACGCTACGACGGCTATAAGAGCGATATGGGACCGCCGACCGCCCCCAATACTGGAAACACCGAAACAGGTCAGACTGATGTTAAGCCAGACTATGCTAGTGCTCATTCAGGTTCTGAGGGTGGTGAACATCATGAGAATGGTTACATCAATAGCAATGGCACTTATCCCTCCACTCGCCCTGCATATGCCTACAACCCAGCACAAGAGCATGCACAGTTGTCTCCTGAAATGACAAGCTCACCTCACCACTCTGGGTCTGGACGGGGCACACCACGTACAATGCCTAGTGGACCACCTAACTGGGCTGGAGAGTACCGAACACCTCCACAATCGCATCCTGGAAGCATGTATAATCCCGCCGGGGATTCGCGGGGCTCGAACTCGGACAGCTACAGTACGTCGGCGTACAATGGGTCCACGAAGCGACGACGAGATGATGATGAACAAGATGCACGACCAACAAGCCGAGACTACCAACCAGGCTACGAGACCAAGCGACAGAAAGTGAGCCGACCCGAATCATTCGGAATGCCCTTACCAACAAACCACATGCAAGCGATCAAGACCGGGCCCATGGGCGGCAGATAATGAATGTTAATTGTAACTGGCGTGTTATGTCGATAACTTCGACCCTGTTGTGGGTTGAACCACTCGTTTTTGCCGTTGACTGAGTTTCAAAAAGCGCTTACGACTGAACGAAGGTGCAAGATCAAAAGAACCCAAGATTTACGAGCCACATGTGCTTCCGAATTCCAACTACTGGACTAAGATACGAATAATGATACGAATTTCCTTCAAACTATGGGGCTTTGTTACAGGTCATGGTTGTTTGTGAATGCTGAGTAATCCACTCGAGCTATTCAAACTCTCCTCCTGTGCAGAAAGGCGCTGGACATTGCCTTACGAATGACATGACATATAAAATGAGGTACGGGACAAGGACGGAATGGACCACTCTTGACTTTAGTTGCTTTTGGATATGGCTATTATGACGGGGATGATGTGGTGTGTTGGCACGGTGCACGTCGTCTTTTCAGTGCTGCATGTCTAAGTGCTGCTGTTGTGCGAGTCTAATGGAGCTTACTCCTGGCAGCAGTGATGGACATGAAATGGGAGGAATGTTAAGCGGAGTCGCAAGTCAGACCAGTCCATTAGTGCATATGAAAGACGGAATGTTTGTCCTAGGAAATAACGATATTAAAGACTTTTACAAATGTTATCCTCTGTCTCATCTGCACAGAAAATACAACCAAGTGTACTTCGTATGGATGTGCTGTAGGGAGTATGACTGCAACTGACACCTGAATTTCCAGGCGCCTAGTTCTTGGCTGGGACACAGCTGCCATTATCATTCGTTGTATCCATTAATTCACTGCGCACTCGTCATTAGTGGCCTGCAGGCTACCTAACCCAGTCTATTTCAAAATCCTATGCTGCCCCACGACTTAGCAAGTCGAAATCTAATGAAGACAATACGAAGCCAACATGATGGAGGATGTAGTAGATGCCATTCCAGTCCAGGATTCGCTCGAGAGCAGAGTGCAAAGATTACAGAGCAGTTCAACAAATATACAAATAGAGGTCTTGCGCATTATTCTTACACAACTTGAGGATGAAGGTAACAGGCCAACTTCACCACGATGAACGAAACACTGACAGCACGACAGCACGAGAGAAACAGATCTCGCAGGACAACCTTGCGCTCTTGCCTCATCTCCTTGCCACATACCCCCGACAATTTGCCCGGAAACCACGAAAACTAATTCAGTCATGTCTGCGGATATACTTGCAACAGGACTCTTCGAACAAGATTGGTGCTTTCTTTGGCGCCTTCCTGTTCAAAGAAGCTCAGAAAGCAGTTGTTGCAACCACTAGTGCTTTCGTCCTCCTGGAATGGTGCACCATAGTAGAGGAAGAATTGGCGAAGTGCGAAAAAGTGAATGAGGCTCTTCTGAAGCAGATATGCTCTGCACAGACTTTGCTACTCGACAAATGTCTGTCTCTGGGCACAAGAGGGGGTGTCAAACATGCAGCGCTTGTTATTACGAGACGTGGTCTCAGAAAGCTACTACAATCCAAGCATGGTGATACTGCAATGAACCTTGTCGTCAAAGAGCTTACTTCTGGTGCGTCCCCGAGTACTGCCAATACAGTTCTTCTTGGGGTATTGGCCGGCGTAAGTGTTCGTCTTGCAAACAGGAAACCACAATTCGAGCAACATGTGGCAACAATACTAGACTATTATGTCAAGAGTATCCTTGGCTCTAAGATTGTACTACCAGAACAGCAGCTGCGTGCTCTCGACGAATTCTTCAATAAATTTGTAAAACCGGAGGCGGTAACGGCGGCTCTTATACCTACCATCGAGAAGGGCATTCTGCGATCTCCAGAGAATGTATTGCGAGGTCCAATTGTCGCTCTTGCACAGTCCTTGCCTGACGAGATTGATCTTTCACAGGCTGTGGCAACGAAGCTTCTCAAGCCCTTACTCTCCTCGCTTACTTCAACAAATGCAACTGTTCGTGAGGGAGCATCACAGAGCTTGACTGCATTGCTACTACGCAGATCGGATGACAATGAGATGGAAAACATCATCAAAGAACTTTTGTCTAATGTTAAGACTTCGAAAGCTGCCAGCTACGAGATGCGAGGTTTGATCTGCGACTGTTTAGGGGCGGTCAGGCCGAGCGACAGCATCTCTGTCAGCATCATCCAGACATTGCTTCCAATAGCCAGCAAAGAAACCAACGAAAGTGCTCTGCGTCGAGAAATAACTGCCATTGCCGCTCATACCCCGTATGTGCTGAACAATGGCCTTTGGACAAAAGAGCTCACAGATCCGATCATCAAAAGCTTCAACGAGAAACGTGCTCCATACAAGAAGTTATGGCTTACCGGCATTGCATCTGCTTTCCTCGAACTCCCTGGAGTACCGGATTCTATGCCAGGCAAAGACTTCCTCAGCTCTGCCCTGAGCATTTTTGCGGACACTTACATCGAGTTGTCTGCTAGTCCTCTTCCAGCTGCCCAGGCTGGCACAATCTCGATGGCTTATATTGTGCCGGCATTGGTTCAACAAGCTGTTCTAGGTCCATTACTGAAGGAGACAAAAGCAAAACTTTCTCCAGAAGCCGTAGGCAAAGCGTCGGTCCAGCAACAATCTTTTCTTTGCAACCCCAAGGTATACACCAGGCTGCCAACTGCAGATGATCAGAAGTGGGCTCTGAAAGCCCTGCTAGGTGTTGACTCGTTCCTCCCGAGTGCGGATGACGCTGGCAAAGCGGCATGGGGCAGAGCATTCTTGCATCTTTTGTTAGCGCCAGAAAGCGATCCTCAGACGCGAAAGGATACTGGCATAGAGCTCGCAAAGAAATATTTAAGCAATCCATCGGCTGTCGGTCCAAGTATTGTGTTAGGCATTTGGGAATACTTGCGCGAAGATGTGTCAGGCCAGCACAGGAAGACCAAAACTGAGGAAGCTCTGCAACCTCTGTCCTTGAGACGTGCTGTCAGTTCTATCAGTCCATCCAAAACGGCATGGAACAAATTTAAAATGCCAGTGCCTCAGGGGGTTCTTGACGAGCAAGCCACGTCCACTGTTGTTCTTTATGGTCCCGACTTAATACCGAACGTGGCATGGGTGGAGAACTTGCTGTCCATGGGTGTCGATCCTGGCTCGCTTGCAGCTTCTCGTACAACTGAGTTGATGCAGGAGATTTTGCGAACCTTCGAGGCTCCTAAAATGGCACCTCTTTCAGTCTTCGAAAGAGCTGCTTGTCGCGCTGGCTCAACGCTAACATTTGTTGCTCCGGAACATGTAGGACCGCGGTTAGTAGAGCAAATCCAAGACGACCTCGACGCATCACAGCTCGACGGTTTAGGCATTACCGAAGCTGCTATTGCTCGAGCTCCTGATGGGATCCTTGTTGTTGATCCATTGGTTAAGGCGAATGGCATAGTCGAGAACAAAAACGTCAAAGACTACGACACCCTGAAGTGGGAAGAAGAGCTACGGGCACAATTGGCGAAGAAAAAAGGCGCCATTCAGAAGAAGTTGACACCAGATCAGCAAGCCAAGGTCGACCAACAGCTGGCATATGAAAAGCAAATACGAGAACGAGTCAAATTGCTGTCTACTCGTTTGCGAAGAGGAGCTGGCTTCGTGCATGCGTTGGCAGTCGGACCACCCACAGAGGCACGAATATGGATGTCAGCCGCGATAGACAGTTTAACAAGAGCACTGCAGGCTGGCGCATCCGCTTTTGTCGAAGATGAGCTTATGGCAGCCTACCTTGCCTGTTCCAATTATGTGACTGACAGACTCGGAAGCCTGCGACCCTTCATTGGAGTTGCTACTCTTAGGTCAATTGGATCTGTCGAACTCCCTCCCGAGCTCGAGGCCGAACCACTTGAAGAGCTTGCGACGAGGTTACTCTATCGACTGCGATTTGCTTCAGAACAGCGACCTTTAGACACATCATCATTAGCTTATTCTTTGGCACTCATCTTCACAGTGCTTGACAATGGGTCAATTGGAAAACCAGCGTCAGTAGAGGACGCCGATGCACAAGTCTTGCTTGCGTTAGAGTTCTTGTCGTTTCAGATGAGCTCATGTGGCGATGAACATCTACCTCGCGCTGATATATTGCGAAGATTATTCACTTCTATGCAGCGTCATCCCCAGCATTACCGACTAATCAAAGATTCTGTTCTTGAGCTTGCCGCTGCCGTAGCTGGCAATATTACGTCTAACGAACGAGATGTGCTTCTTCATTCGGTCACTTCGGCTGACGCATCGGTACGAAGTGCAGCACTTCAAGCCATCAATGCAGAACTCGATCTGTCGGATATGGACTACTCAGTACACATTTGGATAGCGTGTCAAGACGTGGAAGAAGACAACGCGGAGGTCGCACTTGGCATCTGGGAGGAGAATGAGTTTTCAGTTACAGAGCGATTGATCGACTTGATTCCGGCCTTTCTGAATGACAAAACACGGTCGACACGAACAGCCGCGGCAAAAGCACTAGCACAAGCCCTTCTTACGTCGCCAGACAAGATTGCAGTTCTGCGGACGCAATTGCAAACTGCATATCAACAGGAAGCTCAGCCATTGGCGCCAAGAGCTGACAAGTTTGGAATCGTGCAGAGAGGTGATCTCGTTGACCCTTGGGAAAAACGAAGTGGTTTGGCGCTCGCCTTCCGAGAGCTTACGACAGTCTTCGAGACAAACGACCTGCTTCCATTCATGGATTTCTTGGTTGCGGATGGCGCCTTGAGCGACCGTCATCCTACTGTACGACAGGAAATGACTGAGGCAGGCACTATGCTCGTGACGAGGCGTGGCAGGGAGTGCCTGGAGCCTTTGATGAGTCTTTTCGAGCGGATCCTACAAGGTCCAGACAAGGCTACGCAAGAGGCAGATTGGGTCAATGAGGCTGTCATCGTTTTCTACGGCTCCTTGGCGCGACACTTGTCTGCTGGCGATCCTCGACTAAAAGAGGTTCTAACAAAACTGGTCGAAACACTGAGCACGCCTTCCGAATCTGTTCAGCATGCTGTTGCGAATTGCTTGCCCCCACTTGTGCGTGCTGCTGGCACAGACGCTGATAGTTATATTCCTGTCCTGCTTGATCAGCTTTTCCAGAGCAAAAAGTATGCCGCCAGACGAGGTGCAGCATACGGGCTAGCTGGTATGATTAAGGGCAAAGGTGTTGCTGCGTTGAGACAATTTAGAATTATGTCCGCCCTCAAGGCAGCCACCGAGGACAAGAAGAGCCCAGAGAGACGACAGGGTGCAATGATGGGCTACGAATTGATGTCGTCGATCCTTGGTCGTACCTTTGAGCCATATGTTGTGGATGTACTGCCACAATTGCTCGTATGCTTCGGTGATCCAGCTGCATCTGTGCGTGATGCATGTCTGGACACTGCAAAGACCTCTTTCAGCAACTTGAGCTCATACGGTGTACACAAAGTATTACCTCCTCTACTCGAAGGTCTTGATGAGACACAATGGCGAAGCAAAAAAGGTGCTTGCGATCTTCTCGGAGCCATGGCATATCTTGACCCGCAACAACTGGCGGCCAGCTTGCCCGACATTATCCCACCACTTACTGCTGTATTGACAGATTCTCACAAAGAGGTCCGAGCTGCAGCAAACAGCAGTTTGAAGAGATTTGGTGAAGTTATCAGCAATCCTGAAGTCAAGAGCCTGGTTGACATCTTGCTCAAGGCACTGAGTGACCCAACAAAGTATACAGAAGAAGCGCTTGATGGTCTTATCAAAGTGTCTTTCATCCACTACCTAGATGCGCCTTCGCTAGCACTGGTCGTGCGAATTCTGGAAAGAGGACTAAACGATCGATCATCTACCAAACGCAAGGCAGCTCAGATTATTGGCAGTCTTGCTCATTTGACAGAGAAACGAGACATTGTCACGCATCTACCGATCTTAGTTTCAGGTCTACGAATTGCAGCTATTGATCCCGTACCTGCTACTCGTGCCACAGCTTCCAAAGCCCTTGGCAGTCTGGTCGAGAAGCTAGGTGAAGATGCATTCTCGGATCTTATTCCAAGCCTCATGAGCTCACTTAGGACGGACACTGGTGCTAGTGACCGACTTGGCTCAGCTCAAGCCCTGAGTGAAGTGCTTGCTGGACTCGGCACAATACGCCTAGAAGAGACTCTGCCAACGATATTACAGAACGTGGCAAGCACCCGAGCAGTTGTCCGAGAAGGCTTTATGACGTTGTTTATCTTCTTGCCAGCATGCTTTGGAAACAGCTTTGCGAACTATCTGGCTCAAATCATTCCATCTGTGTTAAGCGGATTGGCGGATGACATCGAAGCGATCAGAGATACTGCCCTTCGAGCAGGTCGTCTACTTGTCAAGAACTTTGCTACCAAATCAATTGATCTGCTTCTCCCAGAATTACAACGTGGGCTAGCAGATGACAGCTACAGAATTCGTCTCAGCTCTGTGGAACTAGTTGGCGATCTCTTGTTCAACCTTACTGGTATCTCAAACAGAGCTGAAGCCGATGAAGATGAAGACAATGCCGCTCAAGCTGGACAGTCCTTGCTTGAAGTACTTGGCGAAGATCGACGAAATCGCGTCTTGTCCTCGCTGTACATCTGCCGATGTGATACATCTGGTCTGGTGCGCACTGCTGCTGTTGCAGTATGGAAAGCGCTTGTTGCAAGCCCGAGGACGCTTCGTGAGATTGTTCCTACATTGACACAAATGATAATTGCACGACTTGGATCGATTAACGCTGAGCAGAAACACATTGCGGCCAATGCACTAGGAGAAGTCATCAGGAAATCCGGGGAGGCCATATTTACCTCATTGTTGCCGACGCTCGAAGAAGGCTTGCAAACCTCTACAGATTCTGATAACAGACAAGGTATCTGCATTGCTTTGCGGGAAGTTATCACAGCTGCGGCACCAGAGTCAATCGAGGACAATGAAAAGAAGGTCATTGAGATTGTCCGTCTGGCTTTGGTCGATTCGGATGAGGACGTTCGAGAAGCAGCCGCAGAAGCATTCGATGCTCTGCAGGACATTGTTGGCAAGCGAGCTGTGGACCAGGTACTACCGTACTTGCTCAACCTGTTGCGCAATGAGGAAGATGCGGAGAATGCTCTGTCTGCTTTACTTACTCTCCTAACGGAGCAAATGCGTGCCAACACTATCTTGCCAGTCCTGATCCCGACTCTGCTTATGAATCCTATTACAGCGTTCAATGCGAGAGCACTGGCGTCACTAGCCAAAGTTGGCGGAGCGGCTATGAATCGCAGATTACCAACCATGCTCAACAACCTTGCAGACAACATCCTTGCTTGCAAGGAAGATGAACGCAAGACCGAGCTCGATGCTGCTTTCGACGCAGTCTTGGTATCTGTGGACGAGTCCGATGGTCTCAATACTGCCATGAGTGTGATGCTGCAGATGATCAAGCACGACGATCATCGCCGGCGGGCCATTGCGGCTACCCATCTTGCCGCTTTCTTCAATACAACGGATGTGGATTACTCACGATTCAATCCGGATCTTATCCGGGTACTGCTTATATCTTTCGACGACCGAGACAAGGAAGTTGTGGTCGCTGCTTGGACTGCTCTCAGCGCTCTGCAGACTCGGCTACGAAAGGAAGAAATGGAATCCCTTACAGCATCAACAACCAATGTCATGAGGCAAGTGGGTACGCCCGGGCACAACTTACCGGGCTTCTTGCTACCAAAGGGCATTCAACCAGTTCTGGCCATATTTTTGCAAGGTCTCATGAATGGCACGACAGAGCAACGTCTTCAGGCAGCGAACGGTATTTCAGACATGATCGACAAATCTCCACCAGAGTCTCTCAAGCCGTTCGTGACGCAAATTACTGGACCTCTCATTCGTGTCGTGGGTGAGCGCTCGGTCGACGTCAAAACCGCTATCATTTATGCCCTCAACCAACTCCTTGACAAGATTCCCGCATTCCTGCGACCTTTCTTGCCGCAGCTGCAGCGTACGTTCACGAAATGCATTGCTGATCCGACGAGCGATGTCTTAAGAAACCGAGCTATCAGAGCCCTCAGCACCCTTATCACACTAACGCCGAGGATAGATCCTCTCATCACAGAGCTGACAACTGGTGCCAAGACTGCCGATACTGGCGTGCGCAATGCAATGTTGAAAGCGCTTCAAGAAGTCGTTAGCAAGGTTGGCGGGAATATGGGAGAAAGTTCGCGTGATGCCATTCTTGCTCTCATCGACTCACAGAACGCGGACACGGATGATATGATGGTTGTCATGGCCAAGCTTCTCGGCGCAATGGTCAAGGTGCTTCCTGCTGCCACCGCGGGTAGCCTCATCAAGTCGCGTGTCCTTGTGCAGCCAGCAACACCAGCTTCCATTCTCGCACTCAACGCTGTACTTGCGGAAAATGCCAAAGTACTTGTAGACGGTCATCTTTCAGAGACACGCAACATGCTGGCCACCTCGCTAGCAAGTGGACCAACATACATCCAACACAATGCGGTTCTGGCGATAGGGAAGCTCCTGCTTGGCAACCCTGATCCAGAAATATTAGATGACAGCATAATCTCCGACACCGAATCGACTCGTCCTCTCCTCGAAACTCTCGCCTCGAAGATCAAACAAGGCAACGACATCGATACCCGCCGACTTTCCCTTGTCGTCGTCCGCACGCTCGCTCGATACCACAACCAACACATCCGTCCATTCATCCCAGCTCTTCTTCTGCCCGTCTACCAGTCTCTCCGCGATCCAGTCATCCCTATCAAACTTGCGGCGGAAGCTTGCTTCATACAGCTTTTCGATGTGGTTGAGAGTGAGAGTGTAGTGTTCGATGAATTCATAGCGAGTGAGGATGCAAAGACGGTTCTGCAGCCACCGGTGCTAAGAGCTGTGAGTGAATACATGAAGAGAGTGGGCATGAAATTGGGTGGACAGAGGAGGGAGCAGAAAGAGGCCGAGGGTGGTGTCAAGGGAGCACTTGGGCTTGCAAGTGATGAAGTGGAGGATGAGAGAGAGATTTGGAGTGTTGGACGCGTCGAGGTGGAGGGTATCTTCGAGAATGGTGAGTAGATGGAGAAATGTAAGTACGAAGTTACGAGCATCACGTTGACATGAATTATGAGGGTACGTATGTCATATACGCACGAGCTTACGACTAGTAACAGTTCTTGGAAATTTCGTGTCCCAAACCTCAGCATGAAGATTGTTGATAGAAAGCAATAAAGCCATTGAGTCTTGGATTTTTATTCATATTCCCTGCTTGAGTACGTAGTGTGCTCTCTTCTTCCGGGTCTGGACGAGAATCCAGCTTCAGATTCAGCTTCAACTACTATCACTGATGTTTTTGATGATTACCAAACCACCAGGAAACATTGTTGTTCTCGTGCTGAATGGGAAAGGATAGTTATAGCCCCGGTAAGCCCTCTGGTTATCGTTTCCGCGGGGATTTCCCTTCCACGTGTATCGATAACGCTCAAGTCCGATCTCGCAACAGGAAACAAATATTGCATCAGTGGGGTAAATCGTACCTGCATGCCAGGAACTTTTTGACGACAAATTTCATAACAAATAGCAGTGAGCAGCTCAAAGTTGTTCTTGAAAAACATATTCTACTGGGAAGATACAACAATTCGCAAAATGTCGTCAATAATTAGCTCGATTCAGTCATTGGTCATCGGTACCGACAAGAAGGCTCTCCTTCTGGGTGCTGGCTTCGTGACCAAGCCGACAGTCGAGATTCTCGCAAAGAACGGTGTCGAGGTCACCGTTGGTGCGTAACACTACGAATTGCCTAGACGAGCTGTATGCTGACAACATGTAGCCTGCCGAACTCTCGAAAGCGCGAGGAAACTCTGCTCAGGCATCGCCAACACCCGTCCCATCTCTCTCGATGTCGACGACGACAAAGCCCTCGATGCCGAAATGGAGAGAACCGACCTGGCTATTTCCCTCATTCCCTATACCTACCACGCAACTGTCATAAAGTCTGCAATCCGAAAGAAGAAGAATGTCGTCACAACATCCTATGTCTCTCCTGCCATGATGGAGCTGGACGGCCCTGCTAAAGAGGCTGGCATTACTGTGTTGAATGAAATTGGTTTGGATCCCGGCCTTGATCACTTATATGCTGTAAAGACAATCGAGGAGGTCCACAAAGCTGGTGGAAAAATCACAAGTTTCAAGAGTTATTGTGGTGGTCTACCTGCACCCGAAGCCAGTGACAACCCGCTGGGTTACAAGTTCTCCTGGTCGAGCCGAGGTGTGCTGCTGGCGTTGCGAAACACAGCGAAGTTCTACCAAGATGGGAAAGAAGTTACATACAGTGGCCCAGACCTCATGGCGTCAGCGAAACCATACTTTATCTATCCTGGCTTTGCCTTCGTGGCGTATGGAAATAGAGATTCTACGCCATACCGAGAGCGATACAACATTCCTGAAGCAGAGACACTTGTACGTGGTACCATGCGATACCAAGGTTTCCCAGAATTCATCAAAGTCCTCTTGGACATTGGCTTCCTCTCTGAAGACAAACACGACTTCCTCTCGCAATCTATCCCGTGGTCAGAAGCAACGGCTAAGATTGTTGGTGCCACATCCCACTCTGAAAATGACCTACTATGGGCGATCAGCAGTAAGACTCAGTTCGGTGATAACGAGGAGAAGGAGCGCATCATAAGCGGCTTGAAATGGGTTGGAATCTTTGGAGATGAAAAAATTGAGCCAAGAGGTACACCACTCGACACACTCTGTGCGACATTAGAGAAGAAGTGCCAGTATGAAAAGGGTGAGCGAGACATGGTCATGCTACAACATAAATTCGGTATCGAATGGGCAGACGGCAAGACCGAGACGAGGACAAGCACTCTGTGCGACTACGGTGATCCAAACGGCTACTCAAGCATGGCGAAACTGGTGGGTGTGCCTTGCGCAGTCGCCTGTCAGATGGTCCTTGATGGACGAATTACCAAGAAGGGTGTCCTCGCGCCAGTGACTTGGGATGTTGCTGAGCCGCTACTGATAGAATTGAAGGAGAAACATGGTATTGAGTTGGTGGAGAAGACTATTGCATAAGCAATCTGTTCTTTCGTAAGGACAGTCGATTACAGCAAGCATGCATGATAATTGAGGTTATTGGGGCTTCAGCTTACGCTGTGCGGCCTGCTTATCAGGTCAAATGGCACCTACCGCAACGAACCGCCGAAACCGGTCAGACGATGGTGATAGTATCTTCATCTTCAAAGCACCAGATCAAGACACCATTTCTTTCTCTCTCCATGTTCATACCATATCCACAACCTCTAACAGCACCTACCGCAGCAATCTCCTCATCTGAAAGCATACATTCGTAATAAACTTAACTGTTGCCCGTTTATGAACTCGACTTACCAACAGCTTATCGACAAACCGCGACATCATAGCTAAATTCTTGACTATATATCAGAATACACGCCCTACGTCGTCCGCACACAGCACGAAATATGCCTAGAGTCAGAGGATCAGAATACTGATTCACGTGGGCTTGAGAAGAGGCTTGAAAGGCATGGATGCAGTGGTATGTTAAGTCATATAAATTAAAGTCTTCGGAAGCTTGCTCCTGTGACTCGCAAGCACACAATCAGTCAATTGATGCTATAGCGCCAGATACAGTGAAGCAGGAGGTCCAGACGATCAGTTCAGGCATAAACAGTGCCCAGATATGCGCCAAAGCCCGCTAGCACACAATACAGACCCGTCGATTCTTTCTAGTTAGTTAGTAAACCTCCTGTTCTCGTTCTCGCCGAACAGGGTCCGTCTGGCGTTGGGTAGGGCATCTGTCTCGCACATCTTGAGTCGTTCTTCGAAGGTGTTGTTCAATTCGATCTTGCCGCCGGAGCCTGTTACGAAAACGCCACCAGAACTGTAAGCTGTTAGCGTCTCTTCTTGCCAGAATTCAGAGCCAAGGAATGCGACAGCATAGCTCAGACTAAGATTGGACTTCAGTGACTCACGATTCCTCCGGCAGGTAGTCCTTCTCATCAATGACTGGCTCAACATCGTCACCGGTCTTCTCTTTGTACTCCTTGGCAGCAGCTTCCGCGGCGGTCTTCACTGTGTCTTGTTCGTCCTTCTTACACCGTACGCCAACTTTAGGCTCATACAGCATGTACATAGCCTCCAATATCAGGCCTTTCAAAGTCTCTTCATAATCCGAGTCCTTTCCTTTGTCGGCAATCTTCTTCCTCGCGTCTTCGAACAACTTGTCTAGCAACTCCTGTCGGGCTTGTAGAACACGTAGTCGGGTCTTGTTTGCGGAGGTAGAGCGGGTGATCTGTTGGGACATAGCGGCTTGCTTGAACTTCTTCTCGTATTGACTGTCCATAGACTGTGTTTCCTGACGAACCAATTTGGACTTCTCGATAGCGAACTCTTCATCTGCTTTGAGTTGGATTTCGCGAGCTTTCTCAAGGGCTTCTTGTTTGATGAATGCGGTCATCTTCTTGAGTTCCTGGGCGACCTGTAGCACGGCTAGGTTAGCGGCTGCTCTCGGTGGCTACAGAAGCACTTCTTCTGCTGCTAGTTGGAACTGCCACCTCCGTCTAGGATGAGCTCGTGTGCAAAGTAGACATGGCTGTAACAGGCGCAGTAACTTGTGTTTGGGCAAGGCTTGCGTATTACTTACTTGGTCGTCCGAAAGCGCTTGAGCCGACATGTTTGCGGTTGATGTATATCAATAGCCGTAGAGGCTGGAGATTTGAACGTTGTGTTAAAGATTTGCTCCAAGCAGCTTTATATGCAACAACCGGAATTCCTTAGTGATTAACGACGTAGCGATAGTGGGAGGAAGGAGGAACTGTCGCCCTTTCCAAGCTTCAAATCGTCTATTCGAGTCCGTGAGAAGCTCTGTATCCGTGTCGCGAAGTCGAATAGCAGTTGCGAAGCTTAAAGAATGTCCGTCGAGCTTATTCTAACACTTCTTTCCTACAGTGGGCTTTCACTACAGTAAACATAGCAGGCATGTCGATAAACTGATCAGGAAGCGCAGCCAAGCATCATGTTCCACCATTCAAGTTCTGGCTTCGAGAGATGCGACCCACAGGCGGCCATTCAACGTCACTTCAAGTTTTGTCTCATTAGCAGCTCTGCCTATTCGCCCACATGTAACCTCGTTCGGGGCCTTGTCCCATCAGCAACCAACTCTTTCTTATTCCGTCACTAGTTAACAACAAACATCAACATCTGCTCGACTCAATAGCAGACAAACAGCATTGCCTTATGTGCCGATAACACCCCTCGAAACGGTTGATGTGTCAAGATGCATCAGTCTAGACTCTTGCCAGCTGATTACTGCTTACCGCTGCTGGAACAAAGGCCAAAATGCCTGGATTAGGTGATCTTTCACCTCAAGGCACGATTGCTGTACGTCCTCTCTTAATGCCAACGTGTTCGATACTGAATCGCATCAGATTGGAATCGTAGTAGGCCTCATTTCGACCTCAGTACAGAGTCTGGGTCTTACACTACAACGACAATCCCATTTACGCGAGGATGAGAAGGACTATGAAGATCGGAAACCAGCGTGGAAGAGACCTAGGTGGCAGGCTGGTATGCTGATGTTCGTTGCCTCCAACCTGATTGGAAGTACAATACAGATCACTACTTTGCCGCTACCTGTGCTCTCGACACTCCAAGCTGCGGGTTTGGTCTTCAATACCGCATTCGCAACCTTGATATTAAAGGAGCCATTTACCAAATTTTCGGCTATAGGGACGGTACTGACGTGCGTTGGTGCTGCTCTCATAGCTACCTTCGGTGCGATCGGAGAACCTGCGCACAATTTGCAACAGTTGGTTGATTTACTAAAGAAGAGATCATTCGTAACGTGGATGGCATGTACATTGGCTGTCGCAGCCGCTACAGTCTTGGTGGCACATATGCTTAAGGTTTACTCTTCGCATAAGCATATTCTTCAACACTGGTTTGACAAGCACGAAAGGCCTAATTTCGCGTCCTCTCCAGGCTCACCACCACGGCTGAAGAGATCGTTCAGTAATGGACTTCCGCGACCCATGCAGATACGTCTCTCACGCCTTCGCATAATTCGGGGATTGGCCTACGCTCTGATATCCGGCATACTGTCAGCGCATTCTCTTCTGATGGCCAAGTCAGCAGTTGAGTTGATCGTCCGAACCGTCGTCGACCACATCAATCAATTCAACCGCTTCGAATCTTGGTTAATCCTTCTGGCACTGTTATTCTTCGCCCTTACACAGCTTTATTATCTTCACCTGGGACTTCGACTTTGCAGCACCAGTGTTTTGTACCCTTTTGTCTTCTGCATATACAACGTTATAGCAATTTTAGACGGTCTGATATACTTCCAACAAGGATCTCTATTAAGCCACCTGGACGCTGGTCTAGTCTCGCTTGGTACTATCATCCTGTTAGCAGGCGTCCTAGCACTTTCCTGGCGACTGGATGATTCAACACCACAAGAACCTGTGGCTCCACTTCTGCCGGACACACCACTTGGACCAGGCATGGGCACATTGACGGCCTCTCAAGAAAGTTTGACTTCACCATCGATGTCTTCTCGTAGGGGAAGTATGGGCGGTGAGCATGAACCACTTCTTGCGCGAAAGCGTAAACGAGCGCACACTATTGACCTTAACATGACCTTACCAGAACCAGACCAACAGGATATTTGGGCTGAGCTAGATGACGAAGAAGATGCGCATGGTGACGTTCTTGCGTCACTTCCGAATACATCTGTACCCTTCTTGCGATCGCCCAAGCGAAGAACGGGATCAAACACGTCTCAGGCAGTGTCTAGCACGAGTGAGACAGACGACCAAGAATCGAGCAGCTCACGCACAAATCCAAGGACGCAAGCCCAGGGCAATAGTGGTCGACGTACGGCAAGCGCACCGCACTCAGCGATGAAGAAGACTAGTCTCGAGAGCACTCAGTCCAGTAACAGTGCTGATGAGGCTGAAGACTTGACAACTAGAAATGGAAGGAAAAGAGGGCACACAGTACACTTCGAGGAGCGAACAACGCCTAGTCGGTTCGATGTTGGTGGCAAGCATAGAGACAGGGACCAGAATTCCCGGGATAGTGGTGGCAGACGCCGGTCTTAAATAGCGAATTCGACAGGTTCGGTTCACCACTTTCTGCGTTGATCTCTTGAATACCTTCCTCCATCTACTGACACTGCTCGATCTTACGTTTTCCAAGTCCACTCGCTATCACACTTCCCAATCTGTTAAGGTTTTTGATGAGTTCGTGATACATTTCTCGGATTTTCACTGCTCTCTCTCCATGAACGTGTCCTCTTCATGCCAGCAATCCTTCCTTCATTCGTTAGACCCTTGACAGACATGAAGACAAATCTTCACGAAAGACTGAGACGCAGATACCGAGTAAGCTACCTCAAGTCCGCGCCAAGCAGTTCTCCGGCGTGACTTGTATAGAAGTTGGTAGCATGGCCAGTAAGACGACAATATCAGTGTCATTTAGTCATTCCGTACAAGAGAAAGCAATTCCTATCCAGTGCGTCATTCAGTATCTTGAATCCATGTCCCTACCACTCGCATCCTTCTCACCATAAGCTACGGTAATTCCAGAATGAACTCCTACTCCACTTATGTCGTGCTATACGCACGTACGATGTGCATACTGCATAACTGTATTTCGTCTGCCTAACATGAACTCTCTTCGATTCCACCGTGTCCTCGTATTTTCTTCCCAACACGAATCAACACACTCCATAACCTCGCAAAGCCTTCCTATCTCGATGCACTGCACTGCCTTGTCCCACTTGAATTACTGCAGTAAATAGTGAGGTCATCTCCAATCCATTCAATCTGTCCACAACACAGCACCTGACGTAAACGATATACCGATCCCTTACAACAACAGAACAACAATGCATGACGATTCTATCACGATCTGTTGCTTGTGGTTCGTGGCACAGCACGGCATAATACGATATTAAGACGTCATGCAGTACCCGTAGGACTCGTTGCATATGTGGCTCGATGGAGATCTTAGTACAGTAGGAGTAGTGTATAAGAAGTCGAGTATACCCCTCGACCATCGCTAACTCTCTCCCACCATTGAAAACAATACTCAACCTCAATTCCAAAAACCAAAAACCCAAACAAACCCCCATCAACAAAACAAACATGTCTCAAAACGAGCGCGGCCAAGGCGTATCCCACGCCACAGACTCCTCAGTCCCCCAAAGCGTCCAAGAAAAGGTACCATAACACCACCCCCCTATACTCTCCCTCTCTAATGCAAAAAACAGGTCCCATCAAGCGTAGAGCACCAACTCCCCGACTCAGTCCACAACACCGGCTCCAACAAAGAAACAGGCAAGGTATCGCACGCCACAGGTGACTCTATCGTCCCGCAAGCACTCCAAGAAGGATTGCCGGAGAAGGTTGAGAAGATTGTGCCGAACGCGATTCATGATACTCGCGGGGCGAAGTTCAGTGATGGCACTACCGGGAACTAGAACTCGAATTGAAATGCTCCGGATGGTGATGGATGTGTGAGAGAGAGGCAGGAAGCTGCCTGTTGTATGAATAGAAATTATGTGTAATAATATATCTCACTCATTTGAACCTGCCTGCTATAGCTACCTACGTATCTTGTACTTGGTGCCTTTCATCTTCACCTCATGTGTGTGTCTACGCTGCAATCCTTGACCAAGCAAGCAACGAATCTATGTCATTCCCTCCCCTCATGTAGACACATACAGTTACTCTATTCAAGACTTCAGCCTCCAAACCGTACTCAACGTGACGGTTACATCCAGCCTGTTCAGTAGACACAGCCGGGCCAAACTATTCACGGGTCACAAAGAGGAAAGGAAAGCGTGACTTCTTGGAAGGGAGAGAGAGGGCCCCAGAGCGGAGGATGTTGGTAAAACGGACCCTGAGATAGTGAAGAAGGTTCATGGACCTGAGTTGAGGATAGCTTCGGCGGGTGGTCATGATGAGCGAGACATAAAGAAACGCTGAAGTGATTGCCAAAGTATTGTTCAGTCTATGAGGATTCTGCTCATAGTGATGTCGATATCGGTATTGATGTATCCTCCTAGATGTAAGAAGTGGAGCTGTACAAAGGAGATGTTACTGCAGTCAAAGTTCATGCCTGCTAGACCTTACAGTACCATCGTCCGCCAAACGTCTGATTCGGGGTTGCTGTACGGGCTACGATATCAATGCCTGCTCGATGGGGATGGAACAAGAGGTATTGAAGCTCAGTGATGTGTCAGAACACCTCATTGTGAATGACCTCTTGTACATCCATTGGTTAAAGATGGGATAGAAAGATTCTAGCAGAGTAGAGGCGTGAAGATATTTGTAGGGATAGATCTGTCTGACAGAGGTCGTCAACCTCTAGGGAAAGCAAAAATATCAATTTCCCCTTCCGGCTGCGTTATGGATGGGATACCATTGTGTTCTGCATGCTTGATATTGCCACCGTCGCCCACTATATCAATTGGATCTTCGGTTTTCTTTAGAAATCTGGCCATAAAATCTTTACCCTTGGCCTCTTGTAAGACTTCATCCATATCTCGAAATCTGCCCTTCTTGTTCGAGCCTGCTGTAGAGTCCTGTGGATCGAACACATGTTTTTTCCTCTGTGCTTTGGTGCGCACCCCGTACAGTAGTCGGTAATGTAATGCCTGAAGTGCATCCTTTGCTTCTGTCCGTCGCATGTGTGACGCACCAGAATCTGCAATGCTAGTAAACAGGCTATGGATTGTTTCAGCAAGGTCATCAACATGACTGTTGAACATTGCCTCATCAGATTTACGATTGAGTAACAATGTACGGGCGTCGACTGAAGACGAGGTAGAAGAGCCTGAAAGTGATGCTGGTGGATGACCATCAGAGATGGCAGCGTCCAGGATGGATACAAGAGCTGTGAGGGCGACATAATCAGGTCCGGTCGAGGATGAGGCGTGCCAGGTTGTTGAGAATGATGGCGACAAAGAGAGGTGATTTGTGAGGGTCACTAGAAGTGGTTCCGTAGTATTACTACTAATGTTCTGTGCAGCTCTGGAACCCAACAGGAATACCAGTGCAAGCTTGGTATGAAGTGCCGTGGCTGTGGGCGACATTGGGGTAACATGGGAGATAAACTGCGCTTGGAGGACGGGATCGGTAAGATTTGCACCCAGATCTGTGAACAAGCGCTCTTGGATATGTTGTCGAGAGTCCGAATTGGGTAGATTGATTAACTTATCGAGTATCGTTTCGACTGCCTGGCATATTTTATTGTTGCTCATCGATTCATGATCTAAAGACAGACGAGAGATTATTGATGTGAATTTACTTAGTGTAGCGAAGTCCATGTCCTGACATATCAATTGGAAGAGACGCAGGGCTGCTAGAAGATGTTTGTTGTTCGTCCTCTGGAACTCGCGTTTCAGTTGGTATTGAGGTTGGATTTCTGTGCCGTCGCGGATGGCTGTATTGTCCGCCCCCAATTCAACGAAAACATTGTGAATGTGCTCAGGAGTAACATTAGCTCGAGTCCAACTAGAGCTTGAAGCTGCTATGCAGTTGATGTAGGACTCCCGTAGCTCGTCGGAGTCCTCTTGTAACACTGCCTCGAATGTCCACCTCAAAGCCGTATCATCCAGCTGACCAGCTTGTGCTTGTTCGGCCATGAAACCAGACAAGTAAGCACGATCTCTGGCCTCAGTATCTTTATGCTCCCATAGCCGATGTGGTATGGCTGCTCTGGGAAAGACCTTCTTCTTGTGATGTTTGCCTGGTGCATCTCTCAAACCAACTCTGCCGAAAAAGGAGAAAGTTTTCTCAGTGGTAAAGGCTTCTGTCCTATCAACAGCATTCAATATACGAGTCATATCTTCTGGGTCCTGGCTTAAATTTCCTTGAAGTATGGCTGTCAACAGATTCTTGTCACGTTCTTTTCGCCTATCTTGCTCCATCTCCTCTGTTGACATTTGAATTTCAGCATTGGCTTTCCTGATCTTTTCCTCTGCTTCTTGGTCGGCAAGCTGTTCATCCATAAGAAATTCGATGTCAAATTTTGTTGTTTGTTGTCGCCTCTGCAGGGTACGTATAGACTCCTTATTGATGATTGGATTGGATCGACCTCCAGTGTACATACTTAGCATTTGGACTCGTTCTTCTTCCCGGTTGTTTGCCGCATTCGACACGCCAGAGCTCTGGGGAGGACCATTGCTTTTCTTCCGATCTAACAGGTCGGTCAACGACTCGAGAGACTCGTTGTCCTCCTCATCAGAGTCGCGGACGGCGACAAGCTTGCCGTCTTCAATAACTCTGCGGTCCGAGGAGGGTAAATCGGCAAACGAAAATGATGGCGGATTGGCTGATGCAGGAGATGTTTGCGATGATCGGCTGGGCAGCCGGAAAAGGGCAGGTCGCTTCACCGACAAGGGTCTCGATGGGCTTTCAACTGCTGGGCTTTGAATGGGTATTGGTACACTTCTTCCACTCCTGGGTGTCGTTAGATGTCGGCTTGGAGAAGCGTCGTGCGCGGAAAGCTCACGCTTAGCGAGTCCATATCTCACTCTCGAGGTTCCCGGTGTCTGTGGAGTGCTCTTGCTAGGTTGAGAGGTGGTGTCGATCACGATGGTGTCGTCGTCGGGCTCTGATATCGAACGCTTTTTGGGTATCGTTTTGGCATGAGACAGGAAGAAGTCGGCGATGTTCTGTGTCCTAGGCTGGGACATAGCTGCCAACGGCGATATATCGGTTACATAGCCCGGTAGCGAGTTTCAATAAGACACCTGTATTCATGCACTGGCATACGGTAAGAGCGCGCCGGATAACGCGAACAGGAAAGGAAACGCGTCGTGCAGTAATTCCGATCACGGTGACCTCAAATTCAGGCTGTTAGGCAAAAATGATCTCCTACATGGGAGATTAGCATTCATCTTACTCACTCTTTGTTCGCAGCTGTATCAATATTCTATTCAACAAACCTGCTCTGATTGCTATACGGGAAAGCAACCCTCTTCCGTCATCCGGTTATCTCGAATTACTTGGCATTTCTCTATTTGCCTCCTGCTTGACCTTCTTAACCAACGTTGTTCTATGCAGCAGCTTCGCAGAATGGCTGTTGATACCACCAAGAAAACCAAAGGGATCTCGCATTCATCGATAAGCTCAGGAGAGTGACTACCAGCTGCTTCATCACAGCTTGTTGTCATCGCACTGGCTTTGTTCATAAGTCTCTTGGTACAGTCCCTCGTCTTTACCTTTTTCAGAGTCGTGCCATGTCAATCTTGTTCAATTCGTTTCATTGTCCATGTTGAGCAATGGTAAGTGTCGTATCGTTATGCTCTTTTATTGGATGCTCGTCGCAGCGGGATTCTATTAATATCGGCTACCGACCCTCACCACCAGTAGTGTCCAGCATATCCAAACACAACTTGAACCAAAGCTTGACAGAATCCTAGTTCTATTGCAAAGAAATACCTTAACCAACAGTATGTCTGAAGATCCGAGGGACAGGAGCCTTCGAACCAGAGTTTATGACGCACTGGGGCATGATAATGCATCGTTTGCCGCTCGTACAGCGAGAGACAATTATGAGCCTCATACAACACGATATACCACCACGCATTCCAGACCACACGACATTAACCCCACATCACAGTACCATCAGTCATCCAGATCTGTCCACCGCAGTAGAGCACCCGATCGATCATTGAACGAGATATTCGAGATGCAAGGTGTCCGAGAACGAGCTCGATCTCGATCACGATCACGATCACGACAGGGTAGTGTCAATCAGCGGAGAATCATCCTCAATCGCTTTGCAGGTGAGGATGATGAGGATGACCGTGTTGACTGGCGTCCATTCCCTCCAGTAAGGGATGAAGACTGTATCCGATTTGGGATAATCCACGACAGAAAGCCAATGCAGAGGGCTAACTTAGCAAATGGCCTGAAGCACGACGCCCGCGCTGAACGTGGCGTACCTGACTTGGCGTTCCCACATCATGGTGGAATGAGTGCTGGTAGGTCTCGCTCTCGTTCACACTCGCAACGACATGTTACTGACTGCAATAGCCATGGCCAGCCAGATTATCTTACCAGGAATAGGTCTGTTCAACACTATCGAAAACCCCCTTCTCGGCCTGTTGGTGCTTGTCCTCCTGGTTGGCTCTAGTTGGCCGTTGCTGATCTCAGATTTGGTGCAGCTGCTGTGCAGAAGTACCAATCCTAGTGTTGTAGGTAAGTTTGTCTTTGAAATCAAGTGTCAGTCGTTACTATGGTCCCATCTCTTTTTCGTTCTTAGCCTGCCACTTATGCCGCCGTTCATATGTAGAGCAATGTGAAATCATGTACTATCCTCACAGAATACGCGCACGCCAGTGTTGACAGCCTTATCGCACGATATCATTATGGTGGTCGTCCCTGATCGCTATTGCAGCTGGAGTACTGTAAATACAATACTTAACTCCGATTGGTTCAGCCAATAACAGTGGATAAGGTATCTCTGCCTTTCCACGACCTCAACTGATCAGTTGGTAAAATAGATTTCGTCCCTTCATCCTGATTTCCATGATGGCTGCAACAAAGCTCGTTATTAGAACTGCTGCCGAATCCTGTGAGCTCGCGATGTGTGATTTTCCAACCAAGCGCGTATTTCAGCTCACCCGATTCAATGCACTTACGTAGACGACGTCTCTGCACCATGCTCAAAGCTATCTACCATGTTATGCCCGAGCCGCCATCAAGAACTAGACAGTCACAACAGAAGTACCATACCCCTCTTGTGCAAGCTGCTGCAGAGAAAAATCCACAGTAAGTCAGCCCAGTATGTTGTGAGGCTGTGACGGCCACCACCTGGGCTTGTGGCGCCCTACACTGGCCAGACGTAGGTCAATGAGGGCAAGAGGCCGCTCTACAAAACACATTTCACAAAGCATTCACTGCAGAGTCTGCCTTGCATAGTACCCAAGTCTTGGCAGCGCTTGCTTGCTGTACATACTCACTTATCCAGGTACTTAATCCATTCAACCGTCAACTTCTTGATCAACTTCTCGTTACCACAGACAACTTCTGCAGCTTAACTCCACACAACTGTGCAGTTCGTTGATATGTCTTCAACTATCCTCTTCCCATTCCTCCCCTGCCTAGGACTCAGCCGAAAGCCTACCTCCACAACACACGGCAAATTCCAAACTTTATCATCTAGATATACCGATAATGACAACCCCATGACCGAAAAATCCCTTGCTGAAGCCCAAACCGCAGCAGATAACCTCCTCACCATCCTCCTCACCACCGAAAACCCCTCCACCGACCCACGACGCCAAAGCTATCTCCATCCCTCCCTCCCCACAATCCAAAGCCAAACCTGGAAAGAATACGTCGCGAAACTCATCCTCTCCGGCCTCGAAGCAGCGATCCGAAACGGTGTCATCGTTGGCAAAGCTATGAAAGACGCTATTGATCAAGCAATTACAGCAGCAACCGGTTTTGCAAAAGAGCATCCTGTGTATTTCACGCTGATTGCGCTGGGTGTGCTTGTGATTCTAGCACCAGAGATTCTGGGGTGGCTTGGCTTTGCGGAGGTGGGGATTGTGGAAGGTACGTTTACATCTTGCATCTACGTCTTTTTCGTTACATGGTGTGAGTGGTTACAGTCAGATGCAGATGCTGACGTGGATATGTGTGTAACAGATTCTTTCGCCGCGCTGTGGCAAGCTCGGTACGCTGGGTACGTGCCCAAAGGGTCATTGTTCTCGTATTTTCAGAGACTTGGGATGGTTTGGCGTCGTTAATGTCTGTGTCGTGGGATTGTGCATGTTGCTGCTGAGGAAGTAACAGCTACTGTATATCCGGTCCTAAGTCAAGGCGCGCGAGGTACTGGTAAGACACTAGGGGGTGGGAAGGTTTGTACAGGGGACTGATGCGCGTTGCATCATCTAGATATGTACAGTGCATTGGCTTGTGCGTGGGTATATACATATCGTTCGCGTCCAGCCTAAGACGATGTGATCTATTCGACACAGCGATACAGTGGTGAGGAATCTCACATATGGTGTGTGTCATGTATGCTCCGAGAACTTGGCCTGTCGGTATAGTTGAGAGACAGTGATATCATTCAATAGGCCGATCTGGAATCCACTAAGAAAAAGCCGACAGCTGGGTGTATCCATGGTGTTCTTCTCTTCTGCTTACTTCCTTGGAGCCTTTCATACGGTACTCACTCTGAGACCTGGCTACTCAATTTTTGCTTGGCACGAAAGTCCATCTGGTTGTGAGCCCAATGATAGCCTGTTTGAGGTTGTATTTTGATGGGATGGTAGTCAGTGTTAGGCCTGCCTTGTCAGATGATGGAGGCGTCAGTAGCAAAGTCGCAAATGCAGAGTCCTGTCCTGTTAAAGATGCACACCATTACCATTGACCTCGGTATTTTGGCTCACGCCAGCGCCAGACTGGATGGCTTCCAGTAAACGTGGAGAGACTCCTCTACCATTGCTTTCCTCCACTACAGCAAGGAGTTGCATAAAAAAGTCTTGCCTCAGCACTTCCATCAAATAGTCACTGGGATCTATCATATCTGAAGCAGCGTATCTTAGTAAGCCACCATAAGGCTGGCTGTTGCTGGCTTCTCCCAGGAATTGTCTCTCAACGTCGGGCAACGAAGAAGTCGTGATTTGAGTCCAGTCGATTGCCGCTAGCCGTGCTATGAAGTCGAATAATCGTCCTTGAGCAATAGTTACTTGTCGCTGACCCTTTTTCGTCGAGACGTCATGGTTCGAGTGTGTCAAGGATGTCCAGCCAAACAGTAGAGAATAGACATCAGGATCTGTGAACACCCTCCTCCAGAGAAGCCCTTGGCCTTGTGCTTCGCCACTACTTGCCCGGGCTATCACGAAGGTCGATGTTGACGGACTGTCCACGTCGAGCAACGCAACGATAGTTTCAAGACACCTGTCGGCAACTTCAGTGCTTTCCGAAGCAAGCCATGTAGTGATCAATGATTGTGTGAGGGATGGACTGCATGCCACGAAACCTGCACCACTGGGCAGATCTGCAGCTTTTCGAAGGTACGCCAGAATTAATAACTGTATAGCCGAAGCAGGTGACTTGAGGCCGTTCTCGAGTTTATCGGGAGTAATGGTCTCCTTTAATTCATCAAAAGGTAGCAGAAGGACGACCTGTTCTAGAAGGCGAGTTAAAGGTTGAGGGTCTTGTTGCAAAGTTTGCAAAGTCTGTTCACCCTGTCGGAGGATTTGCCATAGGACGTCTCGGGACACATGGGAATCAACATTGCGTGTTGCTCTGCGTAGTAAATCATCGTTCAAAGCCACAGACTGATCGTTGCTGACCTCGTCGAGATGCGCGAGAACGTCACGAAGAAGAGTTGGTCGATCTTCCACGTACTGATCCATCACGGCGGAGATTCAAAGCTATGGTCATGACCATATCAAGAAACGAAATATAGTGGTATAAAATTTTAGATAGTATACCAGCTGCTGACGTTGCTCATTGAAGCCTTGCTCATGTTCGTTTACCTTAGACGATCGCGCTAATTTCTCCGCAGCTCCACAGTGACAAGTAATGCCTTGTGGCCTTATGATCTTAGCAAAAGCAACAAACATTGACTGCCTGCACTCAATCAACGGCTTCATATACATTCGAGGAATCGCTCACAAAGTCGTTTAATTCTACTAGATCCAGCTCCAGCTATGGCTTCGTCTCTGGCAGCAGCACAAGTTTCAGAAAGCTCACAAAAGGTGCTCCTACATCCCTTGGTCCTCCTCACAGCCTCAGATCTTATCACCCGGCATCGATTACGACAACTAGAAGGCCCAGTGGTCGGAATATTGCTCGGGCAGCAAGAAGGAGCACAAATTACCGTTGAACACGCTTTCACAGCAAAGATACAGGATGGACTTCTAGATCAGACAGACGACTGGACTACGAAGCGTATACAACAGTGTGAGTTACATAGCTCAGCCTTTTGCCTTCTGGCATGCTAACACGGTGAAGATAAGGATGTTCATCAGAAGCCTGTGCTGGAGGTAGTCGGGTGGTTCACATTATGTCCGCAGGATGGGCCACTCCCAGAGCATGCGATCCTGCATAGACAACTCACAAGTCTGTATGTCGAAAATGGGATCATGCTTGCGCTACATCCTACCGAGTTCAAGACTGCAGATGGAACAAGGGGCAAGCTGCCGATATCAGTCTATGAAAGTGTGCAGGAGGCGGAACCTATCTCGAATGATGGTGCAATGCAGGTCGATGGGAAAGAAGCCGCCACTCTACAGTTCAGATCAGTTCCATATGTCATCGAAACGGACGAAACTGAGATGATAGCCATAAATTATGTTGCAAAAGGAGCTGGAAGCGCCGTGGCAGTTGCGGAAGCCTCCCAGTTGGAAACGAAGCAGTCTGGAGAAGCTTCGTTATCTGGACCTAGAACCCGAGGAGCAGAACAGAAAGAAGTGAACTCATCCAAGGACGCTCCAACTGAGAAGGTCCAAATATTTACGACAGAAGAAGAGGACCAGCTTGCGGGCATGACCACCAGACTTAACAGCGTAAAGATGTTGCAAGAAAGACTACAGCTTATTTCGCAGCTCGTCGAGTCTATACCACCCTCCTACTTATCCGACCAGAGTATACCACTGTCACCTACAAGCCCGTCTCCGGATCAGGTCGTACAGTTACGCAATATCCAAGCACTGCTAACGCGACTGTCTCTCCTCACACCCATTGGTCAAAACGAATCAGAAGCCTATCAGCAAGCGTCACAAGCACAATCAAATGACGTAGCAATTACCTCCATACTCTCATTGTTGGGTCAAGACATACAGTTCTTCTCGGAGCTTGGTCGTAAGTTCGTGACGGTGGAGCAGACCAAAAGCAATAGAAGCAAAGGCAAGGGAGCACTAGGAGGCTCTCAGTTTGGCGGCTTCGACGAACACGACGCTCGAATGGCAGGAGTCAGCATCAATTCTCTTTTAACTTGAAGAGGTTCATGCATCATCGATGGTACGAAACCAGGAGAGGTTGTTCTTTAATTCTGCATAGCGATGGCGTTCTGGCGAAGCAGGAAGCAGTCTGTACGTTCAACGTAGATGAGGTAGTACCTCGAGTGGCCTATGACAAAGTGGTCATGTAGTAACAATCACGGCTGTCTATCCAGTCGATACTAAAGCTCGCAACAGACAGCGAACACGACATACTTGATGAAACAGCCACCCATTTTACCTGTGGCACCTCTTGGCTAACAGATAATCTGCTTGGCGATCACTGCCAGTAATCTTAATCAAATGCGGTTCTCCACATAACAATTAATTCCGACTTCACCAGTTCCTGCAGCATGCCGGAACCATCAATCCCTGTATCAAACGTCGTTTAGAGTACTGTAAATAATTCTGTCTGAGGCGATTGTTCCAGTACATCAGCATTACTTGTAGGAGCGAAGTCGATTGGAAGGAGTACCGGAAGACTGAAACCTACACTCGTTCCACATACGATACTAAGATTTGACTTAAAATAGAGTAGGGCTCCAGGGCTTAAGCTAGACTGCCACGACCACGACGCTAAACAAATGCGGTGCTCACAAGGGTTTTTGCTTCGTGTTGTTCGAAGCTTCTTGTTGCTTAATTCCGCCACCTCCGAAGCCATCGTTTCATTTGGCTTATTGTCAATCTCAAGACTCCTGCTGTTATGCCAATCACTTGACATTGTGTAACTTAATTGTTACTAGCCGCGTCATGTGAAGCAAGTAATGGCTGTGGTGTGGACGACGAACCTTCGATTAATCACTTGTCGAAAGTGATCTCGGAGGTTGGCCTCGAATCACACTTTCAGCTCCGCCATTTCGAAGGCAGTCGCTTCCAAGGCTAGAATCTGGTCTTACCGTAAGCGATCTCCTCTGGAATTGTCTTCACCCAATCTGGGTGTTCACGATCTAGTCCGTCCTAGTCAGCTTGTTAAGATATCCGACCCTGGAGATCAGTCCTTGATCTGTGACTCGGCTTGTTTCCCATCTCTTGTGCTACTCGACCACTATCTATGCCAAACTGCTGTGTCTCTTACTGACCTATACCCCGAGCATGTGCAACTCTCACGAAACAAGTTGATCTTATCCGTGCAACCTCTCTCTAAACTCTCCTCCTACACCTGCTGATCCATATACTGCTGCTGCAACAGCGCAAGCTGATTCAGAAACACCAGCTCGATTCGTGACCAACGACACCAGCCATATGCGCCTACCGCCTTCTCTCTAAGGTTAAGACAGAGTCGGAGTTGCAAGATGGCCTCGAGACTCAATCGTGGTCTTCTGAGCAGTACTACTTCAGTCAGAATATCCATTGTTGTCTGGAAGTCGGAAGGCTAACGAGCAGTAGTCCAAGCAGTCACGAAAATATCTAGGCGATCCCCACGATCCTCATTACATTCCGAAGACACCTCTAATAGACAGACAATATGTCTCACCGCAGGACGAAGCAGAGCTCAGGCGCATGTGCACTATCGCACTATCAGGTGTGCCTCATTCGGATGAAATGACCGACGATCCCTTCAGGTATCTTGCCAGTCACATTACAGTCAAGTCACAAATTCTACCTCAAACTGTGGAGGAGAAATCGCAGGAACCATTGACATCTCCACAAACGTGGGAAGCTGATGATAATTATACCGCTACACCATCAGAAACGTCCAAAAGAGAAACACTGCAGACAAATGTGACTACGCCGATGACTACACCGGGTGTTACACCTGGTGAGATAGGGAAAAGGTTTTCGGATGCTCTGCGGCCTGCCGCGATGTATCCCAATTCGAATTTGAGGACTGAGACAAACACAGTAGACGAACACGCCGTCCACATATCCTCGGGAGGTCCTGTTCCTCTGGTATCTTCACAAGTTGCCGCTGCGACAATGTCCCTTACCCATCTTCCAGCCTTCGCGCCAATAAGGACGAGACAACCTCTTCAAGAGAATACGATCAAATTGCTAAGCAATCCGGAAATTAACAAGAGTCTGCCAACCCTTCCGTCAGTCTCCCCATCGATTTCACCACCAACAAACACCTCCAGCAACGACAAGCCTCGAGGATTATCTCGCATACTGAAGACTGTTCTTCTACAACGGACACAATCTTCTCCAGTGATTGAGGTAAAAAGCACACCAATTAACGTTCCTGAGCAAATTCAGCAAACCAACAAAAATGCTAATCTGAACGTCAAGAAGCGAAGGTTCAATATCACAGCGATCTTTGAAAAGCGTAATACAATTCATCCTAAAAGGGCTACCGTTGGCTAGTCCGATACCAGCCCAAAAGCACACAAACATTTCTGATGACCGACACGTAGCGCAGCAATTCGATTACACATGATTAAGAGCAAGGCGTTTTGGTAAATGGACACGGTGTCAAATCAGACACAAGGCATCGTGATACGAGCAATCAATTTGTACGGATATGAAGTCGTTATTTATTCGACATGTTAGAGATTCAATGTCCTGACCTGACATTTGGCACTGACCGGTGGGTCGAAATGAGAAGATGTTCTCAGTGTTTGCCCACACATGGCCGTATGCCAGTCATGCGATAAGATGAGCAGTGTATACACAAAAGCTTTCTACTCGATCTTGACTTCGAATGCACATCCTTCTGCTTTGGAGTTTACTTGTGAAAGTTGCCTATTTCTTCTAGAACACAAGTGATAAGCAAGAAGATGTCCTGAGAGCATTGATCATTTCTAATACCTCTAATACTTATGAGGGTGTTTTTGTGCCACGACGTAGAGTGGTGGTATGGGGTAACATTACGCGCCCTTGCACCCACGTTTTGAGAAATCTGCTAACGGGGAGTCAGCGTGTGCTTGCGAAGAAGTACACAGGTGTGCACTTAGTTTTCCAGCTGACTACGGTACTCGGTTGTGTCTGCGACAATGTGTCTCTCACAGGGATTCTTCTCGGCGGGGTACCTAGGTAGTCAAGGTAGTATCTGAATTCTACCCCACCAAAGCGGATAATCGAAAGTACGAAACGACTTAACCTGTTACCATAAATGGATAGACACGAATTCCACTTCGAACGGCGTCTGTTTGTAAGTTACAACCTTGATTTGGACCAATGATGCAACAACGGTCTCCTCGGCTGATGCAACGAGGAAAGAGCTTGACTGGTCAAAGTTTCGTTCTAGTTTTCAGCTCAACGCTCAGCTGAAAGAGTGCTTTGCAAACACGTAAGGGCAAGATCTCTGAACGTATCACACTTGTTCTAGAAATCACTCCGCACCACGCTATGGTCTATCACGGCGAGCTGTGCTCGGTGGCTTGTTATGAGCCAGTAAGGAGTACTTAGGCCGTACGCCCAAAATGCTTAGTCGCTGTCCATCCTCGATGAAGAAAGAACATGTGATGAAGGAGAACACTAACTACAGAAGCCTGGTGGTTAGCAAAGTATATAAGGTCGGAATGACACCCTTCACAGGTTGTGTCAATTGTGCATAACAACACGAAGAACAACAGCAGCAGAAAGCAAACTCAAATTCATCCATAACCTTTGCAGCATCAGCCCTTGAGACAAAAAGTCTACAAACATGACTTCGACTTCGTACACAAAACCTGCCCTCGTCCACCACGGCGACTGGGACGCCGATTCCGATGCTCACCCAGCAGCGAAATGGATGCACGAGTACACTGATCTGTTCGACAAGGTAAGGGCTCCATCGTCCACCACCGACTCACCCACAGACACCCGCAACATGCCCCTTTCCTCTCCAAACTCCCAAACCGTAACCTAACCACCCACCACTCTCAACAGGGCGACTTCAAAACCTGGCCCGACTACCAAACCTCCGACTTCACCTACGCCAAAGCCAACGGCCAAATCTTTCCCCCCGGCCAAGCCTCATGGGACCAAGTCAAATCCGACTACTCCCTCTTCACCAAATACCATCATGAACCCTACTTCGCCGTCGTTTATGAACGCGAACAGGGTGACGGATGGGAGTTGCTCGGCAACGCCTGGCTATTCGCGAATCTACCTGGTCAGGGTGAAGGCTCGAAGGTCAAAGACGTCAAGGGCCGAGAGTGGGATATTAAAGTACCCGCTGGATTTCACTTTGTGTATATGAAGGATAGTGAGGCGAAGCATGACGGTATCAAGTTGGCGACGACTTCGGTTACGAGTGACAGTGGACCGATTGTTGTTGAGTTGTTGAAGAGGGGTGTTATGAAGCCTGCTGATTTGGGGCTGTAAATGTGGATATTTCTCTTAGATAGGACCCGAACATCGTGTACTGGACCTGAGTACAGTACATCAACGATAACGGACTTGAGACCTTGTCCTCCTATATATACTTACCTCCTTGACACTGACCCTCGTTTCTTGCTATTCCCGCACAGGTTCGATCTGTGGTCTACGTAACTACTGTACAATACAGGCGTTGATCAAAAACTAAACGTGCCAGAAATCAATACGTACGTATATAAACACATCTCCATCATTCGAACGCTGATCCGCCCACGTCAATCGCAAGGTAGGTATGTATTTATCTCATATCGTAGCTTACGAAAAGCCATTGTGCTGTACAACCAAGTACGTATACACGCTGCCTGATGCCAACACGATTGCAGTCAAAACCACGTGCAGGGTGAGAGATGATGAACCATTTGAAAGGAGCTTTAAAAGTCTGATGAATAGAGGTACTACATTAGGTAGCACTGTGATGATTTGCTTGGTGAACCGGAGGGAACGAAGTGCAGTGTGAACGTGGCACAGGGCAGCAGATGTTCTCTTTCTGTTCTTGCGAATTTGGCATGGTTGCGGTGTCTGTGAGAAAATTGTGCAAGAGCTACAGTACATGTGTATGTGTGCAAGGTACCTACCTGCGTACTGTACTTGGCAGAAGGAAGTGTGGAACGTGAGGATATAGAACTAGAAGACCAGGCAAGCACTTGCAGGTCCAAGGATGAGTTCCTTTCTTCATATACTACGTTCAGCACGCAAGTAGGTAGGTAGGTAGGTCGTTGGATGTACTTGGTCTGTTCGAAACAGAAATTGCAGTACTCTATACACACCCAGCCTACAAGAATCTTCGTGCGGTGGGTAATGATGCGTCGCGTGCTTATTTGAATAACTTTGTCCCCGCTGGGAGATAAGGGTCCGGATCTGGCGGGGAGTGCAGCTAATGCAGCCAAGCTTGCCAAGATTCAGTAAGGTACTCTGCATCGCCTTCGAGCCTCGCGATGTTGTCCCACAGATTCGTCAAACTACAGAACTCGTAGTAGCTTGTACCATTTTGGACAGTCTACTGTAAGCAGAATCGACGGCTCGTTAAAAAATAGGCTTTCAAAAACTAAGTTTAGCCCAAGTTGGACCCTGCACACCGTAAGTTGCAATGGCTTGGGGGCACGGACCGATCGAGACCAGGCATTCAGCTCTGTCTTGGATCAGCCACCCGAATCTCGACTACAGATCTGCGGGGGACCCTCAGGGGTAGCCAATCAAATCTTCATTCAACACGACACCTTGGACCGGACTTTCATCGTTCGTCCACATTTGCATAAGCTCAATCCCAGTTGGGACAATGAAGCACCGCTTTCCCTACGATAGATCAGCTCTTGGCTTAAGGGTTTGGCATCTTACGGGGAAACTGTTGACGGTATGGCTGCATCAGACCAGGCCAGATCCTATACTCCCCCGCTCCATTTCCCAGCATGGAATTACACAGATGGACAGCTTGAATATGGGCGGTACTATATGATCAGAAATTCCCGCTGCACTCATTGTGCACTTGATCACTCTTCAGTCCATAAAGCAGGACGGTTGTATTCCATCTTGAGACCTCGACAGTCATCCGCACCATGTTCGCCAAACCAAAACCCGCGTACCACTTCCACAACGATGAAAGTCTCCACGACCAGACGACGGAAACAGCCGTCGTTGGGCTGCACGATATCATTCCAGGCGTAAAGCTCATCGCCACTAAGACGTTCAACAAAAGCCGTCTTACTTCACTTGTCAAGGAAGAAATACCAAAGTTGGAGCTCAATGATCCTCTTAGCAAAATGATGACCAAAGGTGTGGTATCTATGCTCTGGGGATCCATGATGCACCCTCCGCTCAGTTTCAAAGGCAATCAGTTCCAGTACCGTACACCTGATGGGTCTTATAACAACGTACTATACCCTCAGCTGGGTAAAGCTGGTCTCCCATACGCGAAGACTATCCAACCCAAACGAGCTTTTCATGGTGCACGGCCGGATCCAGGAGACTTGTTCGATCTCTTGATGGCCCGTAACAACCCACAAGAGAGTAAGACTGGCATCAATAGCTTGCTTCTGTATCAGGCAACTATCGTCATTCACGACATTTTTCGAACAGACGATTTCGATACGGATAGTTCCAAAACCTCCTCGTACCTTGACCTAGCACCCTTGTACGGGAGTAGCCAAGAGGAGCAAGACTATGTGCGCACCATGAAGAATGGTCTTCTCAAGCCGGACACGTTTGCCGAAGATAGGTTGCAGGATCAGCCTCCAGGCGTCTGTATCTTCATCATTATGTACAACAGATTCCACAACTATGTTGCAGAGCAACTCCTCGAGATCAATGAAAACGGCAGATTTACACTGCCAAGACGGTATCAAGAGCTTAAGCATATGACGGAAGACGAACGTAAGCGAATATTCGCAGGACAAGACAGGTTGAAAGACAAAGACGGTAAAGACACAAAGTTCAGCAAGGAAGAGCTAGAATTTACAGAAGCCCTTCGCAAGCAAGACAATGATCTGTTTCAGACTGCTCGACTCATCACCTGTGGTATGTATGCTCAGATTGCAATTCACGATTATCTGAGATGTCTAATGCGCATGCACGAACACAACACTCCTTGGACGCTTGACCCTCGCATGCCATATCCTGAAGAGAATAATTCAAGAGGGCTACAAAGAGGAGAAGGAAATATGGTATCCTGTGAGTTCAATCTCCTGTATCGATTTCACAGCCCACTTTCAGAGCGTGATCGAATCTGGTCGGAAGAAGCTTTTGAGGGATTGCTGAACATTCCACTGCCTGGCACTGATCCTAAGAAGTACGAGCCATACGTGGTTCCGGACAGTGTGGACGTAAGCGAAGAAGAGATTGCCTCGGGAAAGAGGATTACTGTGTCACGATTGAAGGCTGGCGATGTACCCGTGCCGAAATTCACAGCACTATTACGTGGCCTGAAAGAGTACATCAAGTCTGATGCAAAGAAGGCAGAAAAGAAGGGTCCTTACTATCCCAAGGGACTGGACAGGGTTGGAGGTGGGCATGGTGGCTTCAGATTTGAGCGTGATCCAAAAACTCACAAGTTTGACGACGCTCAACTCGCTGCTGAGATGGTTCGGTGTATGGAAGATCCGATACTTCACTTCGGTGCGCGACACACCCCGAAAGTTCTCAAACAAATTGAAATCCTGGGTATACTTCAAGCACGCAAGTGGGAGGTTGCTGGCCTGAATGAATTTAGGGAATTCTTTGGCATGTCTCGTCACAAGACTTTCGAAGATATCAATACCGACCCAGAGATCCAAGATGCCCTTCGGGACATCTATGAAGACCCTGATCAAGTCGAGCTGTACCCTGGAATATATTGCGAAGGCGATGGTCACAACCTGGACCCTGAAGAGAAGATGCCGAACAACGTACCCAGTGCTCTTTGGCGCGGCATTTTCAGTGATGCAGTAACCTTAGTGAGGTCTGACAGATTCTACACGATCGATTGGAATGCTCAGTCCTTGACTGCTTGGGGGATGAACGAAGTGGTATCCAATCCTAAGGTCAACAAGGGATCTCTCTTCCACCGGTTATTCCAGCGAGCTTTTCCAGGATACTTCAGCTACAACTCGTTGCATATGTGGGAACCGTTCTACACTCCTATGAAGAATGCTATACTTGCTCAGGAGCAGGGCTACATTGATCAGCTTGATTTGAGCGGGCTAGAATGGATTGAGAAGGAGCGCTACCACGAATGGGATATTGCTGATAAACAGCCAGTCGATGCCAAACTTAGCAAGACTGTCAACTTCAAGAAGGAGGCGAAACTGGACAACAGGGGTGTACCGACAAGAATATTACGCCGCAAGTTAGAACGCACAGAAGCCTTCAAATCTGAATGGCCACAGTGGCGAGGTGGAGAAAAGGCAACACTCGCTTCAAATCCTATCACCGTTAACGACTACAAGGATATCAAGGATAAGATCCTCGCAGGAGACAAAAGTTATGACTGGGTCAATCCTGCAATTCTTGAGGTTAACGATATTCCGGCGGGTCCTCTTCGAGATATTCTGACAAACAAGTGGAGAGAATGGCCTGGTGTGATTAAGATAATCAACGACTACCTGAAGCAGCAAGGCAATGGCAAAGAAAACGACACCTTCCTTGCATACTTTTCTGGTCTTTCGAAGGATATCCGCCTGCGTGAAGAGCGTCCCTTCCAATACCTTCCGGGCCAAGCACCGTTGGAGGGGGATAAAAAGAGGGTCATTGGCAAGACAAGAGAGGACAGGGAAAAAGAAAACGCCTTGAAAATCAAACAACTTGATGTTGTCCGGGAGTGAGTGGTTCGCTGAAAGTTTTGACACTACATAGCTAACATGTTCCTAGTTTCGCGATACCACTGGTAACACGATTCATGGCCGACTTCCTCGGCTTTTGGAAACGCGTCAAAACCAACTTGAACGATGCAGCCAAGGTAAGAGAATTTGACGAGAACGAAATCTACAGATATATTCAGGATTGCCAAAACTTCGAATCGTATGGCACCGACCCAGCGAAAACATGGGAGCGTCGTCAAGCTTACCAAAAGGCCATTGTAAAACTCAAAGAGTTAGCCGAAGACGGCATCAGGAAATCTGAAGAGGGATACTTCTTCGATTCCTGGCGCCGCAGCTATGGAGATGCTGATGAATTTCGAGAGCAGCCCTATGTGATCGAACTTCGAAAGGTAGCGGTTGGTATCATTCAGAAACTTCGACGTGAATATTACCCCACTGAGCAGATTGCTGCTATCATGCTCGCAACAGCGTTGGACGCAGCACATAAAGTCGTTTTAAATGTAAGCACTTTCTGGCTCTCTCTTTCCGAACACCCACTGACACATTACAGTTCACGGAGATTCTTGCATTCTTCATTGATCCAACTCAGCGCAAAGAGCACGGCGGTGACAAAGGTACTGTTCTTGAGTTATGGGAGACGTTGCAGCATCATGCGTTCGAGAACACTCCCTCGAGCGATACCATTATCAAAAAACATGTCCTCGAAGCACAGCGACTTACTCACAAGTTAAAACTTGTCCGTGTTTACAAACCTACCACCAAAAAGCGTCCTTCCAATGTTATAGGGACGCAGCCTGACCAGAAAGGCAACCTTGTCGAAAGAGAAGTCAAGGAAGGTGACACCGTCCTGGTAGATCTGGTAAGTTCTCCCCAGCTAATCCATACACACACACATACATACATGCATGCATGCAAATCACTAACCCTCCCTCCCGCAGTACACCGCCTCCCACGACCCAACCATATTCCCTGACCCCAACAAATTCAAACCCGACCGCGAAACCCTCAATCTGACCTACGGAACCGTCTCCAAACAATCCACATTCAGCAAACAACTCAGCCTGACCGCCCTAACCGCCATGCTCAAACACGTCGCGACCCTAAAAAACCTCCGCGTCGCCCACGACAAAGAAGGCCGTCTCAAGAAAGTCAAAACCCCCGAAGGGCTAGAACGATACTGTTCCTCGCAGTGGAACGTGCTGTTGCCATCGCCCGCTACATGGAACATTCGATACGATAATGTTGGGAGGGGAGTGTATGATGGTCGTGATAATGCGAATCAGGGGCATGGTATGAATCAGCTTTGGCTGTTGGGGAAGGATAGTGTGCATATGCTTCCGGGGATTGAGACGGTTAGGGGTGGAGATGGAGAGTCTCAGCAGAGCCACGGCAGGACGGAGGAGGAGGAGGCAAGGGAGGAGAAGACGACGAGGTTTGAAAGTTTTAAGAGTTCTTCTACTAGTTATAAGCAGCAGCTGGCTCGGAGTAGTGTGCGGGAGGTAAGTACTGCTTATTGAACGGACAGAGTCGAGGTTGGAAGGACCGCTTTTTGGATACGATGGATAGGTAGGTGAAGTGTTACGTACAGTACATAAATATGCAGGTAGGTAGGTAGGTAGGTACTTGGCCAGTGCTGACATCAATGGGAACGAAGGTCAAAGGTTGGGAAGTCTCAAACAGATCCATTTAAAATACTACCGTAGTAAGTCGTAAACAAAAGAATCGATGGATACCCATGTACTTACCTGCAGTGCCTATCTACGTATTTAGATACCTATATACGTACGTAGAGTATACCTAGGTAGGAAGTAAAGACGCCTTCGCACCACCCACGCATCCAATCTTCCTTGTTATGGTTGGGCTCAAAGCATGAGTACATACATACATGCATACATACATACATACATACATACACACGTAGGTAGGTAAATAGATACTGGTACGTATTGTATGAATCCTCACCCCCTACCCCATTGAAGAAGAAGAAGAAGAAGAAGAAGAAGAAGAAGAAGAAGAAGAAGAAGAAGGAGGAGGAGAAGAAAAAGGAGAAGAGAGGTAAAAGAACGAACCTTGTGTGTACGTATGTGCACTTTTTTGTTCTATGTTATGTGTCTTTGTGCGTTGGAAGAAAGTATATATGTATTTATGTATGGATGGATGGAGATGTCTTTGATACGTAGCTAACGCAACAAATGGAAGACAGAGGGCGGTGGTTACGGGATTGTGGTATTGTGACTGGTGTGAGAATGAGATGTACTTAGTAGTATCAGCACAACGATGCTTCTTTGTTGCTTGGTGCTCACTTTGTTCGCGTTCGTGCTGTCTTTGTAGCTAGCAGATACATTCATGGGCGGCGGTGGATCAAGTATATATATATATATAACGACAGCGAGTATCGACATGGTATCTCAACGTTCAGATCCTTCGAACCATCCACAACCATCAAAGAGTCGTTCGGAAACACCCCCGAACAACCTCCACCGCATTACACAAATACAATACGTATCTACCAACGAGTAAGTGACTAACCATGCCCTACAGATCCAAAACAACCCCCGAAGTAATCGACCACCCCGGCATCCCACCCACAAACCTCCACGCCTACGCCCTCGCCCTCCTGGCTCAAGGTGAGCGCGTCGTCATCCAAGACTTCTATACGCGAGAGGTCGTTCTGGTGTTCAACGAGAAGGCGCTGGACGCGTATATGCTGAAGAGGAAGGGGATGTATGGTGTTGTGGTTGATGATGCGGAACGGGAACGATGGTTGTTGTTGTTGTTGGCAGCGTGTTTGACGAGTGTGGGATGGGTGTATTGCTGCTGGACGGCTGTGTGGTTGTATGGGAGATTATAGTTGAGAATTTATTTTTATTTGGTGGAGTTGGAAGATGTTTGTCTTTTTCTTTCTTGATTGTGTGCTGTGGTTGTGGTTATGGCGGTGATGTGATATAGTAACAGAATAGTGAGTGTGTGGTTTTATGTTTTGGTTGGGGTGATGTTTGTTGTGCAAGATGGATGGTTGATGACGTTTGTCGAGTAGAGATGGCTAGATTGAGAAACAAATCGTTAGAAGGAAAGATTTTCGACACCGAAAATGGTTAGTATCGAGCATAAGGAAGTCGCTGGAGAAGTGGAACAAGATCGTATTAATGATGTACTTGACACTCGAGAATCGAAAATGGATATCACCACCCTCCCTGTACACAAAGTAAGGATCAGAATTAAAATCAAAGTCACCCCTCGTAACGCCAGCACCACTCTGAGCGGCTTATCGGGCCAAACGCTGAGCTTTCGCTGCTGCCGCCTGAGAAGCCCTGTCTCTTTCCCTCTCACGTCGCTCCATTTCTTCTACCTTAAGCCAAAGCTTGTTCAGCTTTGACGAGGCGGTATCGAAGCTGTTGACGTGTCTCTTGTAAGCAACAGCCTCATCGTCTCGGGTGTCACGCAGCTTGTCGAACTGTTTCCGTAGCTCCCAGAGGTCAGCAGCGAGACGTTGCTGTGATTTCTCAGCAGCAGTGGCTTTGGTCTCTGCCTTTGCGAGAGCTTTCTTGGTGGCAGTAAGCTCCTCTTTCAAGGTGTCGCGGTCATGCTCGAGAGCGGCTACGGTGGCATCTGTGGCTTTAGCTTGTCTTTCTAGGTTGGTTAATTCCCGTTGGATCTGTTTAGGAGTCAAGTCGGTTTCCGGAGGAGTTATCCGGCGCGGTGTCGTTTTTGAAGAGACACTGGGTGCTGTGCCAGTAGTTGATGGCGCCTTTGAAACAGTAGACTTTGCGACTGATGGGGTTTTAGAGGTGCCTCTTCCAGTGACGGATCCATTGGCTTCTTTGGTGCTCTTCGCAGGACGGGTTGATGAGCGCGATGCTGGTGTGGAGGGTGATGATGTACCGTTCTGTAGTGGAGTTTGAGGACTTGATGATGAATCAGGTGTACCGTTTGTCGTTTTGATTGGCGCCATGATAGCTAGTTAACGTGAAGGCAGGTCAGTGTGGAATATTAGTTTATTCACAACGTGATTGAAGAAGGCAATATTTGTAGACGGGACAAGTTGATGGTAGTTGTTGGGTTAGTATCAGGCTGTTGAGAAAGGCGTTACATCACCGAGTTCGAGCTGGAGCTTGGACATACGACAAGGCTGCAAGGGTTGATCAGGGGTCTGGACGAATGAGATGGCTATCGCAAACAATTGAAACAGGGACCATGACTTGATCGCCGTAGTGGTTGCATGGGATCTACCTTGCAGAACACGTTTTTCCGGAGAAATTGTAGATCAGGATTCGTACCTGTTCATTGTTGTGGACGTCATGTCATGATCAGATGTGCTGAGGAGTGGTTGAAGCACTGCATCCAGCACTGCCGAATAAGTCATAGTACGCACGCTTCCTACATTGTTCTTTTTTTGCGCACTCACAGTACCTGCATGACAGTAATGCCAATAGCAAGAGTGGTGGGAAGAGAATTACTGTGCAGTCATTGATTGATTCCGAAAGATAATACGAAGCAACGTCATCGGAATGCAGATATCGGAACCGGAATATATATCATCCTGTCTCCATCCGCTGTTCCAAACTCCCCAAACTGAAATAGACCTCGAAACACGAGTACTGCTATGCTTAATCACCAGAACATCTTACCGCTCGATTCCCCAGCTTCATGCGATCCATACTGTGTATTAAACAGCCCAGTCCCAATCTTGGGTGCACCATGTGGTCCGTGGCAGTCGTAGTGCTGGTAAGTTAGTAATAAATATCATAGTACTCAGCAGTACAGTCGAACGCTAGCAAACAACGTATGATCCTCAGCCCCACTCGATCCACGTTACTAGCAAGCGCTCTATCAGCAGCTTTCAAGCTAGTATCAGTCAATGCTCTACCAGGTCCAACATACCTATGCAGGTCCCTAGCGGCATCGAAACTTGGTCTCGGTAAGATAATGGTCTTCAGCGTCCTGGTAGGATTGGTAGACTCGAATCCATTGACGGTCTCTTCGATGTATGGGAAGTATGCCTTCAGCGCACGGAGAGGAACAGAGTGGCTTATGATTTTAGATAGCTTGTCGGAATCAGCGCTATAGGCGACCGCGACCGCAACGGTTGGACCTTCACGAAGATGCTGAGGATCGTCGTTCACGTCCGAGCGCAGAACCTCGAACACAGATTCACAGGTCATTGTAATGTGGAGAGTGGTTGTGGGGTCTAGATCGGAGATCAAAGTGCGTTTCGTCAGTGTTGTTGACATGGTTGTTGATTCAGGGTCTGTATTGGATCTCGAACTCATTTGTTCGTGTGTGGTTGAAGAATTGCTCGATACTGTACACCAGGAGGTGAATCCCGACTCGAACATGGCAGCAAGGTGGTCATATCTTCATTCCAGGTTCCTTAGACAAAGGCTGAGGTTGCCATTCCTGAAATAGTCTCGTATGCCGTTGTTCATGTGCAAGCGTGCCGTGATTGTCAAAGTGAGACGAATGGAGCCATGTATACATACCCTTTGTCTATATACCAAGACAGTGGATAACGTTGGATCAGAGACTGTGGTGGAAGCAAGCATATTTACAGCATTTCCGTTGTCTTTGCTGAATCTTGATAGCCACTACAATGCCACAATGGTCATATTGGGGAGTCGAAGTTGGGTAGAAGCTCAGTTATATTCCGTGAAGTAAGACAACCATAGTGCTGACTGTCATGAGAGGGGAAGGTCAAGTCAATTGTCCGCCGTGAGTTGAAAGCCGAGTTTGGGGGAAGTAAGAGACTTCATGAGTAGATACCTACCTAGGTGGGTGGCTTTAGCAAATGCGTATAATATGCAGGAGCGCACGCCAATGCTTTTTACTTGAGCCCATGTTAATTGTCACACATTCACGGTCCCTCCTTGCCCAACCTCGCATTGAACGCCGACTTCAACAAGTTTCCTTTCACGATCTCATCCGCCTTCGCCTCTAATTCGTCGACCTTCCACTCCGCACTAATCCACCTACCTCTCAAGAACTCTGCCCTAGCTGTGGTCAACCATAATGCTGTTCCCGCCACCAAATCTGGTGTGCTGTACGTCCAAGCCCATTTATGCGTGGTGCCGTGTTTGCGGGACATTTCTGTGTCGACTAGACCAGGGTGGACTGAAAACACCCTCAAATTCGGTGCTTCTATATGTGGGTTAGTTGCAGGTCTTGAAGAATGGTAAGAGGGCGAGGAAGGGATCTGTACTGACCAAAGTGAACACACTCCAAATGTCGCATAGCTGCAACTTTACTGCTGCAGTATGCTGTCTGTGTGGGAACTGCGACAACTGCTTGGGATGAGGAGATGCTGATTAGTGTGCCTGGCTGACCGGCCAGGGACCGCATAAAGTACTTAGAAATGAGGTAGGTGCCTTTCAAGTTGACTTCCTACCATGATACAACATCTTCGTTAGCCTCCGGAACTAAAGGTCAGACGGGACCCAAAAAAGCCTACTTACGATCTCATTCCACCATGTCTCGCTATCAGTATCAGCGACTAAGGCAGGGTTGTCATTTGCTCCGGAGTTGCTGATCGCTATGTCAATGGTCTTGAACTTTGTTTTCACAGTGCTGAAGAAGGATTTCACGCTCTCATCAGACGTCACGTCGAGGTGTTGAATGTGGACTTGCGTGTCTTGGTTAGCTTTCAGAATCTCCTGACGTGTCTCTTCGAGTTGTGATTCGGTCCTAGCACCAACGGCTATAGCTTTTGCACCAGCTCTGGCGAAGGCAACCGCGATAGCCTGCCAATATCTAGTCAGCCAAGACATGTGGTGCGCATTGGGAAAACGACGTTCGTATCCGGCTAAGCATAGTGGGAGACGGAAGTGGTAGTGAATTGCTTGCTTACTCTGCCAATTCCACGAGCACCGGTAATCAAGACAACTTTTCCATCCTGTTTCAATTCCTGGTTCTTGTTAACATCGATGGCGTCGTAGGTATCGTGCACATCATGTGGTGTGAAGTGGTACAAGTCGAGCTGGCCGGAAGCATTGTTGAAGAACTTCTCCCGTCCATCTGGTCCGAAGGCAATTTTGGCCAGGAAATCGCAATCTGTTGCTGTGGTCATTTTTTGTGTTGCTGCTTGGATCAACAATGTTTGCTTGATTGGAAGTTACAGATTCATGAAAGGTGAGCACCAGCATGGGAATTCGGCCTCTTGATGCAGTATTAATAAACACCCACAGTGTACCATGATTCAGGCGTCCTGCGCTGAGCACCGTCGCCTTCAGGCGAGCCTCGACGATCGCTTTCAGCTGAGTCTCGACGCTCTCGGCGTTCAAACAAACAAGATACTCACATGTGATTGGCTACTCACGAGGAAGGTTATATTTTGAACGCCGAGAGCATGAAATGCAAAGTTAGTCCTCCACCTGACCGGTGTGCATCTCGTTTAAGATCGAGCCTGCGCTTCAAAGTTTTTAGACATGGTCTGATGCCAGCTTGTTAACACCATATGAACAGAGTCACCAATCAAGATCTTCTGCTGTTTCATGATAGTTTTGATATTATCAAGCTGGCTCTTGCCCTTATCACCCTCAAATCGCCTGCAGCTTCACTGGTCTCTCTGACAGCTCGTCTACATCCCTTTCAGACAGGCTATAGTACTCACGGTTTTGTCCGCAGCGTGGTGGCGTCGCTCGCTCCCACTTCTCAAGTGGCTGTGTTGTTGGAACAGCGACACTTTCGTGCAACAGGTCCTGCCACTCCCATCTCCCCTTGTCAAGCTGCTCGTAATATGCTTTCTGTAGCTACAGCACATGGTCTGCTTACCATGCAAGTTGACAATGTGCTGCAGCTAATGAAATGGTCCATGATCAAAGTAATCAATATAATCGACGTTGACCGGGCGATCAAGTGGGAGCGACTCGGAACCGCCCAGTTTTGACTATCCATGCCAAGACTGTCCGCATCTTCCAACCACAATCACGTGGTCCACTATCTTTCCTCGGACTTCTGGTGGCATTTGACCTCAACGAAGAAGTAACCAGTAACCTTCACTATTGATGCTGCAGTACTGCTACTTTACCGTCATGTGCACGTGATAAAGCCAGTGAAGAGGATGGAGTACATGATGATGAAGAGTGTGAGTCGTACTACTCAAGGCTGAGTCAACCACTGAGTCAAATTGAACTAGTGAACTCGGCGCCTTTATTGTAGGGGCTGGGAGATTGTCGAGGAATGACTTGGGTGCGGGCTCTTTGTGTATATCACTAGGAACATTATCGTGTTCACTCGACGAGTTTGTCATGGTATAGTGTGTTGTAACTGCCTCTATGGGAGCTATCCCGGCATCCTGGACTGCGGAAATGCTTGGCAGTTAGATTACAGTGCCCCCCTCCAACTGTTAATGTTAAATCAAGTTGCGGTGGGCACTGCGGTCGGCAGCAGTTGCTCGTTTTTTGAACCAATGAACATCCTTCAACATCAGATAGTAGCCCGAATCGGTATAGTGTCCAAGTCGTAGCTGCATCGATTGGTAAATATGTATGAACCGAGAGTGACGTGCAACTCGTACCGATATTGAACGTCTTAGTATACTGTAAGTCGGAGGGCACTATATAGCACATTTGCTGGAATGCCTATCACTTTGATCTTTGGATATCATTGTCGACTTGCAGGCATCATACCCATGACCCAGATCGGCTGCGGGGTAAGTACCCCTAAGGATATCAACCCAGCTTGCCCAGATCATGCCGAGGCGCAGAGATGGTATTGATCCGGTTCCATCAGATTTTGCTATGCCAGAATCCTAGCTTATAATGCTGACAGGCCTTGAAATGGCAGTCGTGCTTTTTTTTAACCTTACAAAACTTGCTTTCATAGGTCCCTTCAATACCATACTTTTGCCCTTGCTTTACGGGACTTGACAACCAGGCTCATTCAATGCGAAGCACAACACCCCATTGTGGGGAATATTTACTCCTGCTGCCGTTGCACTAATGGGAAATTTCAAGCACGGCCAGTGCCTGAATTGTACTGCGGTCACCGCCGTCCACGCGGGGATTCTTGGTTGCTTCCTCGTCACAACGGCTCACAATATTGCAGCCCATCCAATTGTTGCCTGCCCAGAACAAACTTAGTAGCTGATATAAGGTTAGGCGACCTGCTAACAAACCCGGGGTAGACAGGGAAGGGAGAGCTGCTTCTCCGCTATGGGGTTTTCATGTTGGGGAAACTTATACTCCTGGTCACTTTCGAACACCTACGCTCGTCCCCAGAGCTAACTCTCGTGGCCGCATATAAGATGACCATCTCCAAGGAAAATGCAGGGCATGAGGTAAGAAGGTATCTCAATTCGGCGGCATCTCTCGACCACGCAAATGGCTGCAAGCTCTGTCGTCCCAGGCACTGTGCACCTTGTAGATTTGCAGGGTACCTTAGCTGTTAAGCATGCTAAAGGGAAGAATCTTGCGGACATAGTCCTCGTGCCTGCCCCATCGAACGACCCAGATGACCCTTTGAACTGGTCATCGAGACGAAAGTTACTGTCCACGGTCTCGCTGATTGTGTATCTCTTGATGATTGGGTTGGCGGTGTCTTGTGTCTACTCGATCATCGTGCCGATTTCACAAGACACCGGTCTCACCATTGCTGGTAAACATTTACCATACATGATACATCCGCAGACGCTGACTCACCAACCAGATCTCAATGCCGGAACCGGCTATCAGTTTTTAATGATGGGATGGGGCTGCTTGTTATGGTAGGCTACATTGAACAAGGAACTTTGGTGGATAAAGCTGACCCCCTTCTCCAGGCAGCCCGCCGCGCAGACTTTCGGAAAGCGACCTGTTTACCTTGCCTCTCTATTGCTATCCATTGTAGGACATCTCCTTGCCGGAACAAAACGAGGATCGAACTAAACGCAGTGTATAGGGCGTCACCGTCTCGGTCCCCTACGTGAGGACCTCAGGCTCCTGGTGGGGCAGCAAAGTCGCTCAAGGGATTCTGGCAGCTCCAAGCGAAGCTCTCGCGGAGATTTCCATCTCTGATGTATACTTTTCCCATCAACGTGGAACGTACATGGCCATATACGCTTTAATTTTGTACACGGCCGGCTTCCTTGCACCAGTCTTCTCCGGTTTTATCAACGATGGAATGGGCTGGGAGTGGGTACAGGTACGTAGGCCCAAAGTTGCTGATCACGTCAGGGAATATGGCTGACTGATGGAAATAACAGTATTGGTGCGCCATCTGGCTTGCAGTTGGTTTTGTGTTTTGCTTCTTTTTCATGGAAGAGACCAATTACACCCGACATTCGATCCTGAACGATGAGGCACAGCTAGCTGCGGGAGCTACTCATCACCATGCCCATGATGAGGAGGAAAAATTTCACGACGACAAGCATGATATGCTTGAAGATATTTCTCTTGATCCAGTGTCGAGTCGTCCTCAAGGCCAGACGAAGAGCTTTGCGGCCAAACTCAGGATCTTCAACAAGCCAAAACCTGTGCGGCATTTCTTGTTCGGCGTCGTGCGTCCGCTCAGGCTTATGAGGTTTCCCATCATCGCCTATTGCGGTTTCATGTACGGTGCTTCGCTGATCTGGTTCAACATTCTCAACGCGACTTCGTCGCTGATTCTCAGCGGTGCACCATACCATTTTGCTCCGTAAGTTCTTGTCTCGTCTGAGTGAGTGCGAAATTCTGTTGACTAACATACATAACCATGAAGATCCATGGTAGGACTGACATATTTCTCACCCATCATAGGAGTTTGTATCGGCTCCTTGCTCTCTGGCACTTTAGCCGATAAACTAGTCCTACGACTCGCGCGCCGCAACAACGGTGTCTGGGAATCCGAGCACCGTCTCTGGTTCTATGCAGTGCTTGTCGTCGTGGTCCCATGGGCATTGATCCAATATGGGGTGGGTGCGGCACACGGCGTCCACTGGTTCGGTCTGGTCTTCGCCATGGGCCTCATTGGCTTGTCGTGCTCAGTTGCGGCTCAGCTGCCCATCTCCTACTGCATTGACTCGTACAAGGATCTGGGTGCAGACGCTATCGTCAGCGTTATTGTTATTCGAAACACCATGAGCTTTGCTATTGGCTACGGCGTGACGCCCTGGGTTGTCAATCTGGGGTATCAGAATGCGTTTTTGATCGCAGCTTTCGCGGGCCTCGCTCAAGTACTGACACCTCTTATCTTTGTGAAATGGGGTCACGGTATGAGGATGGCATCTGCTGACCGATATCGACGGGAGGTGCAAAAAGCGGAAGAGCTGGGCATTTCACATTAGAAGGGCAAATTGAGCTGACGTAGTCTACCCGATTCAAGTTGTTTGGAAAGAGGCGGGAGTGACCGAGTTGATCTTGGTGTTCGTTATCTACTGTTACTCAGGTAGTGGTCAATCAAAAATTCCACTTTCAATATGTAGTCCAGATAAGGAGCTTGACGAGGAACCCGCGCAACTTTCAATGCCCAACACCAAAATGCCCCACTCTGAGCCACAGCATGAGCTACAGCACTACTGTAATAAAATCGCCCAAACGGACCAGAAATAAGTGACGAACGAGTTAAAGTTGATTGATGGTCAAAAATTATTGTGAATTTTTAATGCTTATGTATACATCCATCCAGGCCGCTATGCAGAAATTCTAGAAATTTGAGTACCAAGTCATGCCATCGTGAAATCCAGTTACCTCAGGTATGATGGAGCGTGTCGAACCTTGCCTTGTCTCAATGTCTATCTATGCCTAGAGATCTTTGTAGTCCATCGGCTGTGGTCGATAATGCGTTGCTGAACGACTTCAGGATCGCCACTTTCTCTGTTTTCGATACCAGTTGCTATGCCGTATACGGGACAATCTTTTGCTAATTCTATTCTACATCATCGACATGAGAGAGTTTTGAGCATATGCCTATGATACTATTAGCGTAATTTGACATATGGAGAACTCCTGCTTACCATGGGCTTGATATCTGGATGCGGCACAGCGTCAAACTTGTGATATTCGAGTTTTAGCTCGGGACCAATATTGATGTATGCGCCCTTGTTTTCTGTTGTATCACAATATTTGGGTGCTGAGAAGACTGGTGGATTGTCAGTGTGAATTCATGTTACTGCCATAGATAAGACTTGCCTGTTATACACTTTCCGCTGTGTTCAACCTCGTACCCCTCCATCCGGACCTCGTGTGACCGGATGACAGCCTCGAGCCCATTGTTATCACAGAACTTCTTGGTCACATCAGGGCCGAATTGCAGGCCAACACCTCGCTTGCTAGGTCCTCGTCCAGGTGCAGTCTGTGGGTCAGTCCATAGCATCTCCATCATGAGGCCAGCTTGACCGGGTTGCCTCTGCTGGTGTCGGTTCAGTTTTCGGATATCGTCCAAAGATGTCTTGTCATCAGAGAACAGGCCTCCGTGTAGCGTTAAGTATTTCTTGCCAACCAGTGTCGCTAGTGGTAGTGCCGAGAAAGATTCTGAAAACAGCTTGAATACACGTTCGCTATATTTGGCCTTGCATTCTCCTTCGAAGCCGTACACCCTGTTCATGTCGTCGGTTTCGTGGTTGCCTCGATTCAGGAAGAAGCAATTCGGTCGTAACCACTTGTATGCATATAGGAGCAGTGCAATTTCGCAGGACCAAGACCCGCGATCCACGAAGTCACCATTGAACAGGTAAGCATGATCTTCGGCTGGGAATCCATTCAACCGGAAGATTTCTAGAAGATCGAAGTACTGTCCATGTGTATCACCACACACAGTCAATGTAGTCTTTGGCTTGACCTCCATTTCAACCATAGTTGGTTCATCATACACAATATTTCTCACCGCCTTTATTATCTGGTAGACATACTTCTTGTGTATTTGCTTGCCATCCTTGAACCTCTGAATCATATCATCTATGAATTCTTGTGTCATACTGTCCCCTAGTTTGGCACCATCGTAGTCGTCAGCCACTTGTATAGAGTCGATATCTAGGTCTGCAAAGGCTGAGGGCGGGTCGCCAACCTCGATAGCCTTCAAAAATTGTATGCGCTTGACCATCTTGTCGCACTCTGCAAGCTTGAGTTTGGCATCCTTGTTGTTCGGCTCCCTCTTTACAACGATTTTGAAGTCTCGCAGAGCAGCCTGTGAGTTTAAGATAGCAGTATTGGCAATCGCTCTCCGCCAGTACGCCTTTACATTGGCCGGGTCGAGGTCAAGCGCCTTCGTGGCATCCGCAATTGCATAGCCATATGACTCAAGCTTGATATTGGCTTGCGCTCTGTTTGAGTAGAAGGCCGGATCTGAGTCGTACTTCTCGATGGCTTGTGAGTAGAAATCAACGGCACCTAGCCAGTCGTGCTCCTTGAATGCCTTGTTGCCTTTGTCTTTGAGGACCACGGCCTCAGCCTTTAGTGTATCTGTAGCCATCGTACGTCAAGGAGGTAGAGGTGTGTTCGAACTGTTGTAGTGAGAGTGAAGCTACGTGTTATTGCAACATGTTAAGCAAAAGTTCGACTGAACTTGATTGCAATTATTTGGTGTCTCGTGCCTCGCCGCGCGAGGCCTGGTAAAACGATATCAGGCAAATTCCGTGGCTCGAAGGCTAGAAGGGTCCAGAACTCAAAATTGCTGGTTCCTGAGAGTCTTTGCACGGAACGGAGGGACAGCTCTCTATTGGATTTCTGCTGATCGTTTCCTGTATCGATCATGACGTAGCTCACCTAGGGTTAGCACCGAGTTGGTGTGTTTGCTCCGTTTGATACGAAAGCCTACACTTCATGTGCAAATGCCAGTGTTGACATTCCATGTCAGCGCAATTGTCTGGACATTTCTATGAAAGCTCGCCCAATTGTGCCCGTTGCTTCTACATATCTGGAAGGAAGATTATTGTGACACCTGTATCGTACCTCCCTCGACCTTTCACCATGTCTCTCACATCCAAATCCATGCGCGCGTGCATGGTCTGCAGTATTGTTCAATCAATGAAACAGTTCCTCAACAACGGCTGTCCAAACTGCGAGGACATCCTCCAACTCAAGGGCAGCAATGACGCGATCCAAGAATGTACTTCACAAGTTTTCGAAGGCGTAATCACCCTCGCTGAACCCCAAGCCTCATGGGTTGCTCGATGGCTACGATTGACGGACTATCAGCCTGGTGTTTATGCGGTGAAGGTCGAAGGATCTTTGCCGGAGGAAATAATCGATACCCTGAGGGCGAACAAGTACAACTGGATGCCGAGGGATGGAAGCGAAATGGACGAAAGGCAGGAGGAATGAAAGACTGGTGATGGACAGCTGTGAACGATATGGACAATCACATAACGCGTCACTGATGCGAACGAGACAAGTGCCAGAACCACGGGATCGGTGTCTATAATGAGGATCTTGTCCGGCATGTAACATGAAACATCACGATCGACAATGATTGAGGTGCAGAGAAGATGTAGCCTTTTGTGACATCTGGTCTATAAGCACACACATCGCCCTGTGGAGCAACAGCAACGACACGAGAACGGATTCGATGGCTTTGGGATGCTGCGTACCCCGAGTCACCGTAAATGATCAATTAGCAACGGCGTTGGGGATACATTGGCAAAGATTTACCAACAATGGGAATTGATAATTGGGTGAGCACAGCAGACCAGAAATGCTGAGTCAGAAGACAGATACGGTCAGATAACTCAAAGGCTAGAAATCCGCATGATGGTGTTTCCTTGTGGAATGAATATTATTATCAAAACCCCGTTGTCCCTTGGCTCACAGACTTTTACTTTTACCAATCCGTTCGCTAATGATTGGATCCATTAACTCAGCTGGTTACCATACCCGGACGCCGAACAGAAGATTGCAGACGGCATGAGTACAAATACTATCATGCCAACTCCTTCGCCATCTTGTCCAGCTTGTCCAACAGAATGTCCGCATGGTGTTGCTGAAAGATCAGCATGGGTCTCAACCTGACTGCGGTTGCGCCACTACCACCAATGTTGATACCCTGGGCTTTTCCTCGAGCGAGGAACTGGTCTCTCTTTGGGTGGTCGAATGCAATGAACGTGCCCCTGTTCTTACCCCTCAGGTTATTGAACTGCTCGGGGTAACGCTGTGCTAGCTGCTCAAGCCCGTTGAACAGATAATCTCCAGTAGTTGCTGTGTTCTGGACAAGGTTCAGGCGATCGACCTCGTTTATGATACCACGGAAGAGAAGAGCTTTCGCAGGGTCACCCATCCATGTGTTGAATTGTCTGTACGGCTTGTTGGGTCGAAGTGCGTTGTCGCCAAAGTAATATCCACCCATCTGTGCCTTCTTTGAGAACGTTACCATGTCTGGTGGTGTGCTCAAATTCCAGTGGTCATGAGCCCAGAATTTACCTGTTGCACCTACACCAGTTTGTACCTCATCAACGATCATGAGGATGTTGTGTTTCTTGGTAATCTCACGAAGGCCTTGGAAAAAAGCTGGCGAAGCATGGTTATCACCACCCTCGGACTGTACAGGCTCGATGACGACTGCCGCTACAGGGTTGTGGTACGTTGTCATAATGCGTTCCGCTTCCTCAAGGCATCTTTTCTCCTCCTCTGCGTTCTCGGTCTCATGCTGCTCGAGAGGATATTTCAGCATGGGGAAAGGCGCTTGTGGCCAGTCGAACGCTGGAATATCAAGTTTGTGAACTGGCTTGCTACGTGTGGTAGACAAGCTGCCAAATAGGCGGCCATGGAAACCCATCTTGAAAGACATTATGCTGTATTGCGGTGCGCCTGGTGCTTGGTTGTTCATGCTGGATTCAATCTCCTCGGGCGTGAAATCGACGTCGGGACCACCACGTTCTTGTTGTCGCCGCCACATGAACGCTGCTTTGTAGGCAGTTTCGTTGGCGTCGGAGCCTGCCAATGCAGTGAAGACTTGGTTAAGGCCTTTTGGTGCGGCCCTTAGAACACCTGTCTCCAAAATCTCGGCCCAATCAGACTGAGGGAAGTTTCCAAGAGCTGGTCTGTTGATTGTGGCAGAGACCATCTCATCGGACTGGGCAATACGCCGAAGTTCTGGATTGTTGTAACCCAAAGGTATCGAAGCAATCTGTGCGAAGACGTCAAGCAAAACATTGCCGTCCAAGTCTGAGATGTAATTTCCGTTACTTCGATTGTAATCTGTCATCATGTTCAAACTTCGTGTATCAAACACGGAATTGAGCTTGGTGGCAGCCTCCTTGCTCTTCGGACCTGGGATGGCAGTGATGACTTTTGGTCCGGCCGGTTCTCCAGGGAACAATGACTGTTCTGTAGGCTCTTCATAATGAACCTGGGCCGCTGCTGTTGCTTTTCTGGTTTCTGTGGCAGAAGCAAGCGATCTTACTGAGATTCGGGTGACAGGGACCTGCCTGAGAGCTCGTAGTCGAGCTGTGCTCCGGAGTAGGGAAGCCATCTTTAGTCACAAGTAAGCCTGTTTCTTGCAGAGGACTACGCAGAAAAAAGTGATAGGAGATGGATGGTATATGAAGTACGGCGAGTACGAGCGGGGACGAATCCTATAACGCGTCGAGCACAAGGGCGTGCTGATAGTGCTGATCTCCGGGTGTGGGGCAGAAACACGATTCTGGCAAACGGTGAAGTGTTTCCGGCAGTGAAATGAAATCAGGAAAATTTCAGACTACTGTGGTTCGGATATGTGCGGTGGCCCCTTCCGAGTCTCGTGTCAAGACCCTGCAGGACAGGCTTAATTTAGCAAGAGCAACCACAACAGACTTTCCTTCAGTACAGTATAGGCCTAGGTACAGTATGCTTGTCCATTGAAACACCAAGTAAGGTACGGATCACGGACCACATACGTACTTGCTTGTTATATAAGAACTGTGCAGTCAGACTCCGATCGTGGTTACCACACAACACAATTCTTGAGTTGATGTCAGGCGCGACCACAGAATCGACGTCTTTCTGGAAAGAGGTGATCACTTCAAGAAAAAGGCAGGTGCACATAATTCCGAGTACGTACATAGACTGCGTATTCTCATGGCAATCTTTACAGCCTCATAATGAATGGCGAACCTATTTCCACGAACTTGTCTTTAACGAAATGAGACCACATCGAATGTTCACATCCTCACTTAATGCACGTAGTGCAGGCTAGTATCATAGATGTACGTACGTAGGACAATTCAACATTGTCTGCAATGTGGTAGCAGATTGTGTCCGCGGATCCCTGGTAGCTGTTGCAAGGCATTTGACCTGTACAAGGTACCTAGGCCACTGGTTACCATAATGTGGTCAGTATATGCGCCATATTAGGGCACTCTTAATGTCAACTACGTACTGAAGTGCGTTATTGCTTTCTCGAATGTTAACAGTTCGCAGGATAGTTCCGGAACAACGCTTATTTGCTATAACTTCAAGGCTTTGGGCCATGATTCATGAGAAAAAGATGACCGATACGTACGTACGCAAAATTTCATGAAACTCGTGTAAAGTCAATCTTATGTGTGAGGTGCTTGACAATTATTGAAACATACGAATTGAGAACATAATTCAGTGTAATGTTTGCGAGACGATCGACCAGCCTTCATCGCTGCCAGTTGAGCATAGCATAGTACGTACGCAGGATTCGACGAGTTACGGTGATATTCGAAGTCAAAAGACTTATGTTGACTATGGATGGCGTGGTCTTGACAGTTACTTACTACATTTCATTACATTCTTGGCCGAGGATGTAACCACGATGCTGAAGCACAGTTGCACTACCACTCTGAGTGTGAACATAATTGATTATTCTACACTTCTTTTCGTTCGAAACTGTCTGCCACTTGTTCGTCCGTCATATCCTCCTGGCCAGGGGCTCTTTCAACACCTGGGCCATCGCCGGCACCTTTAACAAAGTCGCTCTGTTGAACGGTATGTGCTGTGTATCTTGTGCTTCCCTTGGCTTTGGGATCGTGGGTAACACCACCTGGAACATTGTGCAGACGTTTGGAGTCGACCTGCGACGGAAGAGCATCACCTGTGCCAGTCAAGACTTCACTTGAGGCCGTATCTTGTGTAGTCTAAGAAAAGTCAGAAAGGTTCTGGTGATTCATACAATTGCTGCTGCTTACTCTTGGTATGTCTGTTGCGTTTGTTGCGGCATCTGCCAAGGTCTTGCCTCCCAACTGACTGAGATCATCGCTGTCTGCTCCCTCGCCTGGTCGGGGCTTAGATGGGATATGTCTGGGAACTGCGCTGTCTTCCGGCACAGTTGTTCCCTTCTGGGCCATGTCGAAGATATCACCTCCGCTGTCTCTGCCTGACATTTTGAGTGGTTATGTATTCACGAATTTCGTCTGTTTATGATGTGTTTGAGTTGGGCTCAGATCTGATTAGGATTCGATGTTGCTCAAGACTTGACAAGAAGAAGTGAACAGTAATATTAGAGGTCACACGACATTAAGTCATGCTGAGCTCGGCAGCAGCATTATGAGTACCACTTCGTCATTATATCGAAGATCAACGTGATGTCATGTGGGATGTGCACTCTTGCTCGTTGTACCTTGCATATCAGTAGTTGCGAGCAGCATTACCCCTGAACAAGAGAGGACTGCGAGTGGTGATGTGCCATTCAGCATTTCCTCTCATTTGATTTGGCTCGCTAATCTACTGATAAACAAACGGGTTGAGCACCGAGCATGTATAAAGATAGCACTAATTTTTACTAGCGGAGAAATTCAGGCATTTCTGGAGCCGCCAGGCACATAAGGCGGACTTTCCAGATCTGCATCTCAAACACAATTTTATACCTGAGCACGGAATACTCCCAAAATCTAGGAATTTAGAGAAACACTGCAGTTGTGCTGTCGCCCAATGCTTGACTGACAGTACGCTAACATCATGCCATCGTCTTTCTTCACCACTGGCCAATACACACAGAATGGCCAGCTTGCATCGTTGCATCTCAACCGCGATCAACTATTGCCAGTGAAGCTATCTACCATAGTCTCACGAGCGGAAGACGAAGGTTATGCGGAAGGAGTTGTGACTAATACAAAATTTGGCTCTTTCCCACACTCGACGTTGATTGGCATACCGTGGGGAAGCCAAGTACTCGCCAGCAAGGTGGACACTGGTACCAGGGGTAGGATTGATGCATCCTCTCAAGGCAAAAAGCGTAAAGCAAGTGCAATCAGCACTGATTCACCGGCCGATAGTGGTCAGTCCCCTCAGTTAAAACAAGCCACATCTGCAGGGTCTGGCTTCATACATGTCCTGCCACCGACACCGGAAAGCTGGACTACAAGTCTACCACATCGTACCCAAGTGGTGTATACTCCAGATTATAGCTATATTTTGCAACGAATACGTGCGAGACCAGGTTCGACCTTGATAGAAGCTGGCAGTGGTAGCGGAAGCTTCACACATGCTGCAGCCCGTGCTGTGTTTCAGGGTGTCAATGAGGCTACTGCATCGTCAAAAGATCATTCTCTACGCACGATCGGCAAGATTTTCACTTTCGAATTTCACGCCGAACGGCATGAGAAAGTCGAAGCGGAGATGATAGAGCATGAGCTAGACTCCATCGTGACTGCAACTCACCGTGATGTGTACAAGGATGGATTTTGGCTACGAACACAGGACAACCACTATCTATCACCTCGAGCGAATGCCGTTTTCTTGGACCTGCCAGCGCCTTGGGAAGCACTGCCTCATCTGACCAGGACAGATACAGTCGAAAAGCCATCTGCATTGGATCCTTCATCAACTGCCTACATATGCACATTCAGTCCCTGTATAGAGCAGGTTCAAAAGACAGTATCGGTGTTGCGGAGATTAGGCTGGCTAGACATAGAAATGGTGGAGATACAACACAAAAGGATCGACGTACGGCGAGAATATACTGGTCTAGAGTTTGAAGGCATGAGAGGGGTAAATGCTGTGGCTGCCACAGTTGATGAGGCACTTGGAAAGTTGAAAGACGTCGAAGAGAAGTCGCGTGACTTCCACGGCGAAAGCACTGGTAAGTCACAAAAGAACAAACACAATGTCTCACACCAAAAACAACAAGACGCGACCAAATTGCGTTGGGACCAAGGTCGATTGGTACACAGGAGTGAACCAGAGCTCAAAACACATACCTCCTATCTGGTGTTCGCAGTGCTGCCGAGGGAGTGGACGGAGGAGGATGAGGAGCAGGCAAGCATGCAAGCCGGGCAGCAGCAGAGAGTGCCTCCTCACCTTCCAAAATCGCAGAAGCAGCTCAAGAGGGAGGCGAAACACAGGAGAATTCTGTCCAATGGCGACAGAGAGCACATAGATCCAGCATTGGACGGGTCAACCTCCTGACGTTGTCTTCACAGAAGTAGCTAGCTTCATATCTATCGATGCAAACTCCCAAGGACCGCGACAGATAACAGAGGCAGTGGTGTGCTTGCCAACACATACTTGAGCGATCAATACGTTGAGTGAAGCATCGCACTTTTTTGATGTAAGCAGATTCCGTTGGTTCTAGGCGATAGACCTTCAGTAGACAGGTGACAGTGGGGCTTTGGTCAAAGAGTTGCCAATTGTGTTGCATGTGAGACTGAAAAAGACATAGGGACTGAAGATACTTCTGGAGCGGCACTAAATAAATTGACGTGAAAAGTGGTGATCTGACTAGCTACCGATCAATCGGCACAGCTTAAAGACAAATTGGCATATTGAATTGGAGGAAATGAAGAGCTCATAGTGAAGTTCGAGACTCAAGTACATAGTTGATAAAATATCAAAATTGGAGGAAGAGCAAAGAAGTACAAAATTCAAGTTTATCCATGTTGACAGTTAAACCGGTGAGCCTTCGGCAAGTCTAGGCTCTTATAGGCTCTAGCTGGTGCCCGGCTGCAAAATTAGGCTAGCGCCAAGTACTCAGGATGCCAACGCGACTCAGGGTTTGCAGGGGTCTGAATAGAGCTGTTCGTTCCTGGTCAGTCGTGTGCAGCCTTGCCAGGACTTCTGTTCGAAGGAGTCACAACATTCCTGAAGACTCTCCCGCACGCTCACTTTGAAACATTACGTATTTATGCTGCGACTGTTCTTCGCCTCTTCTAGGATAACATGCAATAGTACAACCAGAACTTTCCTATGCCAAATCAGAATGTCCTCGACTCGACAACCGCCGTGGTCGCATCCACAATCATCAACTCATGAGCCCGAGCTCAAGGTATACAACTCGCTCACGCGCTCGAAAAAACCCTTTGTTCCTCGAGAACGAGGGAAGATCTCTTGGTACTCTTGTGGTCCTACTGTATACGACGATGCCCACTTGGGTCATGCGAGAAATTATGTTACCACCGATGTGCTGCGGCGCATTCTCAGCGACTACTTTGGTTTCAATGTGCGATTTGTGATGAATATTACGGACGTCGACGACAAGATTATTCTTGCAGGAAGAAAAAAATATCTCTACAAAGAATATCAGGCAAAACACAGGTACATAGATGAAGCGGTCCTGTCAGATGTGCTCGAAGCATGGCGACTATTTGTGTACAAGCGGTTACCTCGATTCACAACAGAAATGAAGCTTGACCCTATCAGATTTCAGATCGATGTATCAGAAGTTTACAGGGATGTGCTTGGTGGACTATCGCTAGAGGCGGGTGGGAAGGCAGGAGACAAAGAGGCTAAGATCAAAATGTACATCCGAGATGCAGAAAATACTGCACGAGCTTTGACGACAGATCCGAAGAACCTGACGCCTATGGCTTTTTACGAACTTGCGAAAGATCCGATGTGTGACAAGCTGGATGCAGAATTTGGATCCGCCATTAAGGGAAGCGACCACCACATTTTCAAGGAACTTACAGACGAGTACGAGGGGCGCTTTTGGAAGGATATGGATGACCTTAACGTACGAAGACCCGATGAGATTACACGCGTAACGGAATTCGGCCCTCAGATTGCCAAGTATGTTGAACAGATTGAGAAGAACGGATCTGCGTACAAAACTGATGATGGTTCCGTTTATTTTGATATCAAAGCTTTCGAGACGAAGGGCAATCCCTATGCTCGACTCGAGCCATGGAATCGGAATGACAAATCTCTTCTAGCCGATGGAGAGGGTGCACTATCCCAGAGGACCAGTGGCAAGAGGTCAGATGCAGATTTTGCGCTGTGGAAGGCTTCGAAGCCGGGTGAGCCAAGCTGGCCGAGTAAGTGGGGAGAGGGACGTCCAGGATGGCATATCGAGTGCTCAGTCATGGCTTCAGAAACACTGGGAAAGCAGATGGATATCCATTCGGGAGGCATTGACCTTGCCTTTCCACACCATGACAATGAATTAGCACAGAGTGAAGCTTACTGGCATGAAGGCAAGTCAACGCAATGGGTGAACTACTTTCTGCATATGGGTCATCTTTCGATTGCAGGATCCAAAATGTCAAAATCTCTCAAAAATTTCACAACCATAAAAACCGCGCTAGAGCGAGGCGATTGGACAGCGAGAAGTTTGCGAATTGTCTTTCTGCTCGGTAACTGGCGAGACGGCATTGAAATCACAGATGATCTTGTCAAGGCTGGACAATCATGGGAGGATCGTGTTGACAATTTCTTTATCAATTCTGCGGAGGCTGTGAAGACAAAGGAGAGCGACGATGGAAAGCCGATATTGACAGATGCTTTGATCACAGCGAATCGTCGAATACGAGAAGTTTTGCTCGACTCCTTCAACACCCCCGAGGCAATGGCAACTATCTCAACACTCATTACGGAGTACAACAGCCCAAATAAAGCTGCATTAACATTGCAAGATCACGTTGATATTGGAGTGTTTGTTACACGCATGGTGAATATTTTCGGGCTGAATGGGGACGGCTCTCCAAAGACCGAGGAGATAGGATGGGAAGGTATTGACATTAGCCCCGAAGCAAAGATCTACGTTGAGCCGCTGGCAAAAATGAGAGATCAGTTACGGCAAGCCGCTATCGCCAAGTCGATCACCAAGGAGAAGATTGAAGCGATCGTGTCGAGCACTGAAGTTCCTCCTCTAGAAGCAAGTTCCAGCTCGCAGCGTCCAAGACCAAGTTTCCCAAGAGCATTTTCGGAGTTTAAAGACAATGTCATCAAGGCCACAACAGCCGATAACGATGCTATGAACACAGAGATCCTGAAGCTCTGCGACCGAGTTCGAGATGTTGATCTGTGGAACCTAAACGTTTATCTTGAGGATCGAGAAGGTCAATCAGCTCTGGTCAGGCCAGTTACAGAAGGACTTCGAGCAGCTCGAAAGGAGAAAGAAGACAGAGCAAGACAGCGAGAGGAAGCGAAACGGAAGCGGGATGATGAGTACCGACAGAAGCTCGCCAAGGGTAAGTTGCGTCCGGAAGACATGTTTAGACCCCCAATGACAGATGAATTCTCTGCCTGGGATCCGACCGGTATGCCAACAACAATGAAAGACGGCACACCCGTTACCTCAAGTCGAGCGAAGAAGCTGAAGAAGGAATGGGATAGGCAGAAGAAGGCACACGAGGTCTTCCTGCAAGCAGTACAAGATGGAGCGGCGAATCAGGCACATTAGGGAGGGCCAGGTAGAACAGGATCGGTCACTACTCGGAACAAGAGCTGGGATCTCTTTAAGCTGGACAGAGCCATGAACGAGCTACACGTTGCAAAAGCAGACCTTGAAATGTTCCAGCGGCTGGGCTCTATTCGAATATGGGGAACACCAAGAGGAGACAATTAACTTAAGCTTTCATGGTGGGAGAAGTGCAAGACACTGCATGGCGTCATCATCGGGATTGCATAATATCCATGCCATGTGCATCAGACATGCCACTTGCAGCAAAAATAACATTGTTAGCAATCTGCATTCTCTTTCTTCACAACCACACGTTCTATGCTCCGTGTCTCTACTGCTCTTTCCAGAACCTGCTTACGACTGAACAAATACCCAAACACTGCTCAACTATCAACCATGGCATCCAAATTAAGCCTCGAGTCAACCCTCCCTCTGCCTAAAACAGATCTCACGATCCCACGACTCGGCTTCGGTGTCTACCAGTCCCCTGCGAAGCAATGCGAAGCTTCGTGTACTGAAGCTATCAAGAATGGCTATCGACACATTGATACAGCCCAATTCTATGCCAATGAAGCCGAGGTAGGCGCCGCAGTTCGAAACTCAGGTTTGAAGCGATCCGAAATCTACCTCACGACAAAGATTCTCGGCGCTGGTGGCAGTGTGGAAAAGAGCTACCAAAAGTGCATCGAAAGTGTCAAGAAGCTGGATGGTCAGGATGGCTACGTGGACTTGTTCTTGATACACTCGCCTAACGCAGGTGCTGCTGCAAGAGAAGAGATGTGGCAGGCATTATTAAGATTGCATAAGGAGGGTAAGGCGAAGGCAATTGGAGTGAGCAACTTCGGCATTGGTCATATCGACAGGTTGAAAGGCCTGGGAGATGTATGGCCACCACATGTTAACCAAATCGAGGTGAGTTCCCCTTGTCCTTTCCAACTTCAAGACCTTTGAAAGGCTGACATGTTATATAGCTTCATCCCTGGAATCAGCAACGTGAAGTCGTCGAGTACTGTCACAAGAATAACATCATTGTCGAGGCATACTCGCCTCTTGTGCGAAATTACAAGGCGAACGATGAAACGTTAGTGAATATTGCGAAGAAGTACAACAAGAGCACTGCACAGGTATTGATTAGATACTGCTTGCAAAAGAACTGGGTACCTCTGCCGAAGAGTGACACTCCCTCGAGGATTAAGGAGAATGCCGAGGTGTATGACTTTGACATCTCAGCTGAAGACATGAAGAAACTAGACGGTCTTGACGAGGGCGCTTCAGGCGCTATTGTACAGGCTGTTGACAACTCCTGAGCACCTGCGAGCACTTACGTGGTATTTTGTGACAGAAATCTGAAGCACGGCAAGAATACAAGCGATGCAGACAGTATCGACTTCAGACCATGATTCATAGACTTGGACACATGGGGAGTGGGACAGAGCATTCACTTAGCTAGGACGATCCATAAGGAACGAATTCACAGCTTGCAAAGTTGCCCGAGAGGGGTTAGCATCTGGTTTCGATAAGCTGATCCATGCGAGACGCTGCTTAACAAACTGCTTGTCAATCCTGCGCTTATGGCCAAGCTCGATTTGTCCTGCAAAATGTTAGTCTAAACCGAAGAAATGGTTGGATTGTCTTACCGTCATCAGAATAAAAGCTGCAAAGCAACATAAGCACGACTCCCACAGACAAGTCCTTACCTGTAGAACAAGTCACCAATATCCTCGCATCTGAATTCTTGCGCACCAGCTCCTCGACACTTGTCTTTACTCCCACCAATTTGTCTCTTAACATTTTACTTCCAAGTTTTCCCTCCTTACACCCAAGACATAGCAACCTTGAACTCTCGTCGACTCCAGGGCTTGAATTGCAATCAACAACCAGATTGAACGCTCCATCATTCTCCTCCTCCCTTCCACCAGCACCCAGAAAAATATTCACAGTCGGTCTAATCAACGTGCTCCGACCACTGCCCCCAATCCCCTTACTCCTCTCCACAAGCATCCTAACAAAACCCTCTACATCACCACCCTCATCCACCTCACGCATCAATTGCTCCTTGTTATCCCAGAACATCTTCGCCGTCAACCCACAACTCCACCCCTCACTATCATCTCCACTACCCTGAATATACCCATCCTCACTCATTTCCGTAGCGCCCAATACCCTGCGCGATGCTGAACAACATACCAGAATACTAACCTCACCAACAACCCCTTTCCACCGCCGTCGTTCATGTCCAATAGCATCAACGAGCTCTTCGAACGTCCGTTCCCACGCTTTTTTCCCCGCGGACGGCGCAGCGACCCAGACACACCGCACCGGTCGCCTAACACTATCCCCAAAAATCCCCGTGGTATCCAGCCCCAGACCCTTAAGATCAGCCACGAACCCCGGAATCCGCGCCTCGATCTGCGAGATCTCACTGCCAGATAGATCGTGCGGTTGGAACGCGCATATCCCTGTTGATACTAGGTGCGGGAAGAGCGTGCGGTTCCAGACGGAGGTGTAGATTGGCACTGTGCGGCGTAGGGCGTCTGGGTATGTTTTACCGCGGCGGGTGGTGTCTAGGAGGATTGCACTTGAAGAGTGGTTGAGGAGGGTGAGGACGGGGAGATTGAGGCGGCGGAGGGAGAACGACCAGGCGTTTATGTGGCCGTCTGTGGATTTGAAGTACGCTGATACAGGGGCTTTTTCATGAGATGGAGATGGGGAGGACGTGAGATAGGCGCTTTGGGAACGGAGTTTTAGAGCTGGGTCCAGGGGCCAGGAGCCGGAGCGTTCGTTGGGGACCAGTGGCCATGATGATGTGATCTCGTTGTCAGTGGGATCGTCGGAATGCTCTTCTTGTTTCTCAGCTTCAGTCGGGTCGTTCTTTAACGTATCGGTGGTAGATGTAGTAGTAGTGTCCGGAGACTGAGTCTCCGGACAGAAGTCGTTTAGGTAGTTCCACAACGCCTCTACGAATTCCGCGTCCTCGAGCACCGAACGTAGACGGTTTGGAATGCTGAGCGTGGATTTCCGGAGGTGGTTGAGTGTTTGGTAGATTGATTGCTTTGAGGTTGGCGCTGAGTCTGATGAGTCGTGGAGGGATGGGGAGTTGAGGTTGAGGTCTGCGAGGGTTGTTGGAAAATTGTTGGTTACTGTTGGCTTGCTATCGGTGGGAATTGATGCACTTGCGTCTGTGTTGTTGTGACTACTCATGGCGAGATTCAGGGTGGTATAGTGCTGAGCGACCTGTGCAGCGTGACCATCATTTGGAGTAATAGTTGTTACTGTACTTGACTGGAATTCGTGTTATTGTGTGAAGGATGTCTACGGGAAATGTTTTCTAACCTCTGTACATGAGAATTTCGACGATCATAATGTCCGCATGCTTTCATTTGCCTGTTGGTAGGTTGGGAATTACGAATGAGGTGGAGGTAAAGGTCTCTCCTGCCCTGAATTACTCTCACCTAAGAATTTTTTTCTTGGTTTGCTGTTCTGTTTGTCTGGCACCGAGCCATCTATAAAATGGTATGTACCATTCAGAGTCTTAACGAACAACTCCATACATTGGGTGTCTCATGTAATGCAATTGTTTCCTCAACTCCTCTGTTCTCGCCAGTTCATTTGCTTTCACCACTCCATGAAATTGCTTCAACGGATGCACCTCTACTTAGCTTTTGAATGATCCCGTTGCACCATGACACGAAACACCATCAGTTTATATGCCTCCTCAACAGCCCCAGCCTCCTAAGCCATGTTCTGTAGAGTTGAGTCACCATTGCTGTTCGCAATTTGCTGGGTATCTGTAGCTGTTCCATTCACCATCGAGACACCATCCGTGCTGTTCATGTCTACGTGTCGTGTACCTGATATCTGGTCCATTCCGTCAACAGGTATTGTTGGGTCGAATATTGGTTGCATGCTATAAATAGGTGCGAGGAAGCTATCACCGTCGAACAGAAGAAGATTTTGAAGGGGTTGTTCTCGTTGACTCAACACGTTGATAACATCTTGCGCCAGCTGACCACCAATAAACGCTGCCGTGGGTGGAATCTCTGTTCCAAGATTCTGCATGAAGCTCCGTAGAAAGTCTGCTTTCAACGTTTCGTGTGGTAATTGGAGTTCTGCATGTTTGTCGGTCGCCAATTTCGTAAAGAGTGCAAGACCTTGTTGACTGCCTAACGCTACCTTGTTAACAGCTATCTGCTTTTGAAACTCAAAGAATGCTCGTAGACATGAGAGAAGTAGTGGCACTTTGACCCGGGTCCTTCTATTCTTGGTTATTTCAGCGGGTAGAGGTGATGAATTAGCGAGCAGTAGTGGGCAATACATTTCTTGCTTGGTCACGGTCTCCTTCACCACATTGTTGTCTCGCTTAGTAGATACAGATAGGACCATTCTTGTAGATGTCTCAGCTGTACCTGATTTTGTTGACACATTCGGGTTCTCCTTATCCACGGTGAACTGGTGCAAGATGAGGTCGGAGAAAACGAAACCGTACATTCCATACACTTCAGCATAGTAGAATTTGACATTGAACATGCGACAGGACATGTTGATTGTGGATGCCATCTCGAAGGTTTGCCCGGTCACGATGACAATCTGGAAAGCAGCGAAGTATGCTGGAAGCTTAGTCATTATGCTTTCCTGATCAGTTAATACGCTGACTCGTGGATTCATCCTTCGTAGCTCGACGGCTGCAGCCTCTGCACGGTTCTTCCCAATGTCGTTCTCAGCGATAAGGAATTGGCTTCCAAGATCATCTTCGGTGACCGTCTCTGAGTCGAGAATTGTAAGACCACCTACACCTGCGAGCACCAAGTTCTTTGCTATCTCATTTCCAAGTGCCTTCATGCCTAGTAGTAGAATGTTGGCATTTCGTATTAATTCTTGAGCTTTCATCCCCCATAGCCGTATTTGACGATCATAGAGAGCTACCTCATCTGCAGAAATAGCTTGCATTGGTAGCGAAGGCATCGTTGTAGAGTCTAGTGTTGAGGCAGTCATTAGGGAAGAATCTTGCAGTTGACCTGGGAGAATAGGTATTTGGCTCTGTATACCATTCACCATATCGAACTCTGGCTCTACACCTGGTTGAGATACCGTTGAGTTCTCCATATCGATTGATTTCGAGAAGGACGAGCAATGCTTGGAGGTCGCAATCTTGAGGAGAGCATAGAATTTGAGTGCAAGGGGAGGGAGTAAGAGCACCTTCTTTCTTTGGGAAATGAGTGAAGATCGGAGCAAATGTGACCTCTTTTAGCACGCGCAAACCAAGCCTGTAATTTACGCGACGCAGGCACTAGCTTGGTTATGCAAGGCTGAATTAATGGACGTGCTAGGGGCCACCTGGATCATTGTGGCTTAACTAGCGTAACCTTTGTCTGCCAACTGTGGGGAAATCGGTGATAAGAAATCCAGGCCTGAGGACCTCATGACTACTACATTCCAACTTAACCAGCCTTCCGTTCACTCAAACTTCACAATACTTGCATGATCGAGCACCAGAGGGTTTTTAATGTTGAGACCGTCATGAAAGCCGTACCACAAGCCTGAGAGATTCGATCGAGACTGCCCACGGCTACTGTTACACCGTGTGGTAAGACCTGCAAACGACCGGCCTTTGTTCCACATAATGGTACGCCGCAAGCATACAGCAGGATTGACGAGGATTAACAAGACAGGATGACGGTCAAGGTCGAGTACCACGGTCCACTGGTGCAGACATCTCAGCCAGACTACAATCTCTCCGCAATATACTCAATTCCCACCGCCACTTAAGCCCTGAGCAGCAGTCTGCTATTGAAGCCATAGACAGAGAAGCGGCCGACCGCCGAACGAACGAGGAGCAAGGTTTGGAAAGCAATGGTTATATTCGTGATATGAGCAACGAAGGACTTGTCGAACCAGAAACAGCCGATAGTCCCAGGGACGTTGCAAGGGCTCGTAGGCAATTGTTCAGACCAAGAGAAAGAGTCCAGCGGCAGCGGGATCGTATAGAAAGGCTAGCGAGGTCAGACCCTTCTGATCAATTACCAACTGGCACATCTAGACTCTCACCCATGGCTAGTTCTCGTCCGAGACAGCCATCCGACTCACCGGAACGTTCAAATGAAGGTCGTATAGCACGTACTAGGAAACGACGGAAACTTGATGATGGCTCACCCGATGATGGAAATATCATTCCCAGCTATGGTCTTGAAGGCATGCTTGTGCCTGGCGCCCTCAAAATGAAAGTGGTTGGGAATGATAGCAACCATGAATCACTCACACCACAAGAGGAGGCCGCAAAGTTCAAATTATCCACGCCAGGCAACACAGATTCTTACCGAAGTAAGAGGAACAAATGCAACATTCTTCTGAAGCATCAAGGAGGCTGGCCTTTTTCCCTGACAAAAATTGTTATTAAAGTGCCCCGGCATGACTACGATGTGGTTCCTCTCCAAGGCATGGTTTTTGTCTCCATGACCGACGATAAATTACTCGAAAAGACATTGTCTTATGACCAGTACTTTCCAGCCTCATACCAACGTCATCATACAAGAGGTTACGATAGCTACCGGCCCAGCCAAGAATACATGCGTTCTCACCGACCTCCTTTCCGCTCAGCACCCCGTACTCGTGGCCACTCAGATCCACCCATTGACCAGTGGTATAACATCATCCGCTCCATCGATGAAACAATCGAAGTCCCTCAAGTCTCCGGTTTTGATATCACCCTCGATCACACACCAGAACTCGATACCGTCGAAGACGGTCGCTCTCCAGTATCACCCCGTCCCTGGCATGATCTTGACACAGACTTCGCCCGTCGCTATGCAGACCGTTACCGCCCCTCATATTCCGACCCAACCATCCGCCAGCGCTATTCAGCCCATCTTCGATCCAACGTTCCACCATCTCTTTCTCCCAGTCCATCCGAATCTGAGTCTGAAGAGGCCGAAGTATATCGCGGCATCCCACCCAGTAGCCGCGAATTCGATGAAGCACATTTTCGACAACAGAGTAACCTAGACCAGGCCCGTTTCCGACACGACCGAGGTGACAGCGATGCGTACACCTTCGACCCTGCCTTCTACCCTCCACAACTCAACGCCGTTGGCAGCAATGCTAGCCTACGAGCAACTTACGCCTCATCAACCGAATACTCCGCTACCAAGCGTCTACCAGGACCGACAGAGATGTTGCTAGGAAAGTCTCCAGACTACAGGTCCGAAGAAAGCCGTCGTGAGGTCATGCCACATGCTAGATTCAGTATCAGCAAAGAAAGTGGTGGTGCTGTTGCCATCAATTTTGAACCAGCTGTGTAAGTGCAGTTTTACTTCCCATTTGGTAGTTATCAGCTAACAAAAGATTCTAGCTCGGGGAAATACATACTGTTGAAGTTGTGGGCGCAGTGTCCGCATAGTACAGTCACAGTACAGAGTATAGTGCCGTATGGCTATGCTGGCGTTAGACAGGTGCCGGATCTATCATTCAGGTAGCCTGTAGCTGGACAGCTCACCCGCAGCTTTGAAATACTGTGTCGAAGTCTCTGGGCCTTCCTTGGTTGCATCGTAGTTCACGACAATGGTTAACAGGATCTAAGAAGGAGCATTGAGGTCCTTAACTAGCTGGATATTAGCTCGAGTTGATAATGATAGCTGAGCTAAGCTAAGCTGTTGATATATATATATACCCCATCATGTCCCGTATACGAATGAATGAATGAATGATCGATATCATGACCCACGCAATTAAAACACAACCTACTTCGTACCTGTGCATGGATGGCACATGACTACAGTTGCATTTTCAATAGGAAACCACAACGATGAACTAGCACATCTACATTATGAACAACTTTACGAATGTTCAGCTCCAACTCATCGCATTCAATTACTGTACTGCTTGCTAGCCTTTCCCTCCTTGCACACCACACCATGGCTTCTTCGCTAAAAGCAATTGGAACGCAATGCAATGCAATGCAATGCAACAAAATACCACACTGAAGACCAAACCAAGCTGAACCAAGCTAATCAAAAATTAATCACTAACCCGATACCTTCGGACCAGCCCATTCAATAACTCATATCAAATCGCAGACGCGGTCGCAAACGCAAAGTAATGATGCCACCTCCCACTCTCCCATAGCGTACCACATATCCATATCTAGACCAGGCTGACCAGAAAGGGTATCGTATCTCCAAGAATCGAAAACGTGCGCAAATCCAAAAATCCTCCAGAAGCCCCACTGCAAAAGAGTCATCCTCCTTACAACTCTAACACATTCCCGCGATATCCTCAAAAGGTTCGAACCCGTCATTACTGAGGAAACAGCCAGTCAGACAGATAGACAGACAACTGATGGTTTCAAAGTTCCATCCGCAACGCATCAGTGCGTCGCAGACCCTTCGAATCTCGAGCTGCCTCTGCTGCTGCAGTATCATAGCTATCCTTTCCACAAAATCGTGATCGACATGGGTTCTCGTACGCTCATCTTCTCGTTTCTCGTCATTTCCTTCACCGATAATTCCACACTCGAGAAGTTAGCCGCAAATTCCTATTGTTATCATCTTCAAAACCCAGACGTGCCCGTTTCGTATATTTCGCTCGTACTGGGGCCCTTGTGTCTTTTGTTTCGCTCTTTGATTCGTCAAGAGCCCAACGCAATAACAGCTCCATGGCTCGGCTCAACTGGATCACTACTCAAGAACCAGTCCCTCTTATTGAATTTCTTTGCCTCTTTTTCTGCTTCCAGAGCATCCGCATCTAGACCACCAACATGTTCGTCGATGGTCATTCCAATGCCGCTGTCGTCGTGGAGTCCTGATGTTCGTCGGGGAGTAGCGTGACTTGGTTTGACCGGACTTGTAAAACCGGTTCGGAAAGATGGCAGGTCGAGAGGGCCACCTTGGTTGATTTCGGCCATGTCGTCGTCGTCGTCTACGATATCATTGATTGGAGCTTTGGTCGGGTCCGCAGATACAGGTGTAGGTGGTGGTGGTAGGTCAATGGTTGGCATCAGAATCGGCGCGTTCATCGTCGGGTTGTGAGGAGTTTTTTTGTTGTTACTGCTGTTATTATTGGCGTTATGCGGAGGAGGGAATCTTGCGGTTGTTGCTGAATTTGGCTCAGGTTCTGTATCTCCCCCTGCTGTTTGAGGTCGTGACAAGCTTGGTGATTTTGTTCGCTCTTCGCCTCCAACGTCCGTACTTTCTCGTTTACGCTTCTTGTCGCTTGAGTCACCGTCCACTGGGCTCGAGACACGAGAATATACCCTTGTGTGTTCATCTCGCTTCTCCAACTCTCGTCGCTCGAGATTTCTTTGGTCCTCACTTGGAAGAAGGAGACCTTCCAGTTCGGTCATGAATGAAAGCATTTGATGGCAAAAGTTTTCGAAATACCACCACGACTGGTAACTCATTGCTCCGCCGGCGCCAAGCTGTGTCATAATCGTGCGGAAGAAGCGAGTTTGCCAATCGATGAAGCATTGTGGATGATGCCCTTGGAATGCCTGTGGAAGGGACTCGAGCCAGTGGACGAGCCTGACAAGGAGCTCTGACGATGCATCAACTTCGGGAAGGACACCTAGCAGCGGTGACGGATCTTGGTAGAACGCAGCAAACTGACTAGTCGGATCTTGCTCTGCTGCGTCAACGAGCGGATCCGGATCTGGGTTGAGGAGTGTTCTAAGGTCCTGCTTCAAAACGCCAGACACAACTGGTATGCTCTCCGGTGGTGGCACGCAGTCCTGAATTACTAGTTCAGGGTCGAGGGTTGAGCAGACGTCGAGCCACATTTGGGTTCGGACTTGAGTATTCTCAAGCACGCGGCTGACCTGGAGAGTAGCACTTTGCGCTGATCTCAGTTTCTTGAGTAAATTTGTGAACCGAGCAGCAGGTACGACTTTAGCGCTGACAACATGAGGAGGGCATTTTTCCTCGAAGGAGCTGACCAAATATCCGACGAGCTTTGAGCTGATTCTATCGAACGAACTCCAAACTTGCTCAGGCACATCTTGCAGAACCAGAGGCGTCATATACCTCAGAATTTGCTTGTACATTCGCATGTCGCATTCTTGGATCCAAGGAGCTAGGCATTCAAGGTTGAACAGTTTCGATACTGGGACTGTCATTTTGCCATTGAAAGCAGAGTGATGATTGAAGAAAGACTTGTCTTTGCACTTTCTGAACGCATCTATCACATCGATACAGTATGAGCGGTACAAGTCATGTAGCAGCTTTGCGATGTGGTGGTCGTAATTCTCTCCGATCAGGTACTCATGAATGTCTGGGAGCTCAATCGGACTATCTTGTAAACCGGGTGTAGGTTGACATAGAGTATTCGCCGACGGCATCGCCAGATAAGTAAAAACAGTTGCAGGCATATTAGATCGTACAGATGGCAACGTGTTCAACAAGGCTGTAGACATATGCGAGCGAGCGATTCGGATCGTCGGAGTGTTGATGTGTTGACAGTCTAGTTTGTATGCTACTGGACCGGCAGTTTTCTTCGATTGCTCTTGCAAAGCTTTTGTTGGGAAAGTTGTGCTCGGTACAGGAAAGTCGGCAGTTTCCATATTCATCCTCGGAGGCACGACATTCAAATTCATAGGTTTCGTGTGAATATGTAGTGGTCGAGAGATCGAAGTCGAAGAGCCTGGTCGTTCTATAGCTGTACCGGAAGAGGTATTAGGTCTATCGAATGGGTCGAATCCTTGGTCGTTGTCATCGGGGACTAGTGAGAGGTCCACATAGTGATATTTGGACTCTCCTCTCACTCCCAACCTTCTTGTCTGAACATTCGGGAATATAATGCGAACGAGCTTGCCAAAAGAGGCTGGATTCAGCGTCGGAACTCGTTCGTTTCCACACTTTTCCGTATATCGTGCAAACACTCGATCTCTCCTCACAGAGTTGCTACTTCGTTGACACGTCTCTTGTAGCCATAACATGGCGAAGACTTGTTTAGCCTTTTCCGACTTTCCGCCAGAGCCTTCATTCTTCTGCACCTCAAATGCGACTTCCTTCAAAGACCTTCCTTGGTATTGTTGCAGCAACCGACGTAGTTCCTGATCGTTGGCCATACTCGAGGCAGTGCCTTTCCTCCTCTTGGAACCACCGTTCTCGTTATTCGAGTCTTCGGGAGCAGGTGAATCGTATTGCTCCGAAGCATGTCGCATGTGGTGCACGTGTTGTGTGGGCATGCCGTATGCTGGCATGGTATCAGCATACTGCATGGGCATAGTCTGAACACTGTGATAACCATGTTGCGACATGGGGCGCATCTCGTGTTGTGCTATTGAAGGATGCGGCATTGGCTGCATATGTGTCTGATAGGGCATCATGTTTGGATCCTCTATGGGTGGAGGATACACGGACTGAGGGTGAGTCGAAACACCGGGGTAATATGCAGCTTGATCTATTGGGGCATGTTGTCCTTGCACTGGCTGTACCGGCTGAAATGCGTTCCCCACTCCCACTGACTGTAGGCTTGTCGTCGAGCCTCTCGATTTCGGTCGTAGGTTGATATGAGATGAAGCAGCGGAGGCGGAGCGGGACAATGCAGGAAGTTTGTCTAGCGAGTCTTGTCGAGGTGGAAGATGCTTGGTAGTGTTCGACATGGCTGTCTGTGCTTAGATTAGCAATCAACTATGCCGATCTTTGTATACAAACAATGACGATTGCCGAGTATGCGACTCGTGGGCAACTAATTTGGTAGACTGGAATAGATTCTTCATACCTAACAGATTAAGGGTTCGATGTTCGAGGCGGGTCAATGTTCCAATTGAGTTAATGTAGTGTTCTCAGTAGAGCTTTTCCATCGCATTGAACACGGGAATTAGCTGGAATCGCTTGTTTCGAGCTTGTCGACTCAACAACGCGTAGTTTGTCTGGTCTTTTTGAATGTATCGAACATGCGGTAGATGTGTCTTGGGGTAGTAACGCGCTATATCGTACGTGTTTGTCTTATGGTTGTTCGTTCGCCGTGCACGAGTTACAATACTGTTTGTGAGCGCGAAAGACGAAGTGTCGCTGGGCCAACCGAGTTTCGAGAATGCCAAGCAAAAGATGGAGCTAAACAGGCTAACCAAGTGTGGAATGGTTCAGTTATTGCGATAAACAAGACATTTCAGTAATCTTAGTGTCGAGATCTAGCTCTGCCGCTTCGATCTTCTCTCCATGTGTCACATCTCCTCTCCCATGGCTGACCTTGTGAATATCATCAGCCGAAGAGCCTCCTTGGCCGTTTTGACTTTCAAGGTCTCCTTCGAGCACACAACACTAAACTTTTGTTTACCGCCATCACAAGCACTAGAGCTGGACCTCGAATGGAGTCGTCAAGTTAAACATACAACAGATACAAATTTGAATATACCTTCCAACACTTCTTGATTACCTTTCTTTTGACATACGTGAGAGGCATCATGTCTTGCGTTAAATCTGTCTTTAATGAACCCCTACAAGAGCGAGGAAGCATATCAACCGATGATCGGAGCAGCTCCTTTTCCACACAGGCCACACCATTGTTGTGTGTCAAACAGGAACGGTGTAAACACTGGATCTATGAAGATTCACATCGTGTCCTGGCACGGCCTTCAATATGTCGCGGGTTGCAATACAGTAGATAACGTCATGTGGTAGACAAACAATCTGGTGGGTTAGCCTGCATAAGGTACATGTACGGAGTAGAGTGTTGGACAAACATGTGAAAATGTGCCCATCTGTACAGATGCGTTGGTGAGTGCCTCCGCCTCATAACTTAATAGCTGAGTCGACTTGATGCCAGGTTTGTATGTAACGTGAATCTGGGCTTCTGATTTCGATGAGTTCACTTGCGTTCACGATGTTGCTGTCTCGTCCCAGTCGAAACACTCACATCCTCGTGGTTTGCACAAAGTCGTAAGGTACTCCAGTGCCTCAGGCCGGTGCCCGCAATCTAAAAGTGCCAGTGTTGAAGGAAAACTACGTCATATTAATGACACGACGACAATCAACGGGATGCAAAGATCCTTGGCAGCAGCAGCCCACGCTCGTGGCCGCTTGGGACAGCGTGGACGTAATCGCACGGTTCACTTCTCTGTATCTTCTTTGCGAGTTGATGAACAGTCTCTAAACATCAGATTCATTCCATCTTCATCGTGTTCGCACACTGTCCCTGACAATTGTTATCAGTTCTAACCCCTCTGACCCCGCCTCCAACAACCACAGCATTCAAAATGTCGTTCCAGGATAAGGCACAAGCCCAGGTGTCACAACTTGACAAGGAGTTGTCCAAGTACCAGATGCTGAATGACCTTGAGAGACAGACCAGTGTCCCTAAAGTCTATGCTGTTCTCGGTCTCGCCGGTCTCTACTTCTTCCTAGTCTTCTTCAACATTGGTGGGGAATTTCTTGTCAACTTTGCCGGCTTCATCATTCCAGGATACTACTCGCTTGAGGCCCTGTTCAGCGCAAGTAGAACCGATGATACACAAGTAAGTCTATGCCATGATCCGGAAGAAAGAACACAACACTAACATGTTCCAGTGGTTGACCGTAAGCATCCCTTCCTCCCAGTCCTGGTGATATCGACAGTGGTGAAGAGCACAGAACACTAACACATTCTAGTACTGGGTTGTATATGCCTCCTTCAATGTTCTTGAGAGTCTGGTCAATGCCGTTTACTGGTTCCGTATGCATCTCCTTTCCAGTACTGCACTTCTGAAACTAATATGTGACAGCATTCTACTACGTCTTCAAGTTCATTCTTATCCTCTGGATGGCTCTTCCTATGACCAATGGTGCTCAAATTATCTTCCGATCTGTCCTTCAGCCAGTCTTCTCTGGATTTTTCTCTCGTTCCGGCACTACCGCAGCCGACCTTCGAGCGAGGGCTGATGCTGCCACGAAGAACCAATAGACGGCAAATCATCGATATTGGTATGCAGCAGGTTCTGTAATTGGCATGGGTGGAACAAAGCTGAGGGAAGATATCACTCCACCTCAACGAACATGACTCAGTCAAAAGCACAAACTATGAGAAATGAGGTTATGACGAGACCGCAAGCACGACTATGATCACAGCATTCTGCATGTGCATGGGTTTAATACATGTCAAACGATGAACAGGAGAACTTTGGGGCGCAGGTGCCATTGGATTTTGCTTTCAGCCATGGTCTCCTATTCAGGACCACTTGTCTGTTAATCAAGTAAACAAAATTCAGTATGGACATCTTGTGCATCTACACAGCCACATTCCAGGTCGAAGGGTTACAAGTACTTTGAGACTGCGACTAACTATTTGCTTAAGTTATGTGTTATATCTCGAATTACAGGCACACCACTGTAGTGCTGCTAAACTCGAAGTTGTGTTTGTATACCCATAGTAAAGCACACCGTCTGAATCACTGCACATGGCCCTGTTATTGTATTTCTCATGCCCATCCTGCAAAACCTCGGTTTAATCCTTGCTGCTGTTCTGGATTGACCAAGATCTTGTATGGAAAGGGATTTTGCTCACTTGTCAGTATCGGCGGAATATGGTCCTTATCGCTGTTCACAATAGTCACGATCTTCATAGCAGCCTTCTGCAACGAGGACTCCATCGCTCGACGCACCTTAATTCGCTCTGCACTCTAGTCAGTCTACAATCTTGACGCTCGACACCAGTTTCCTTACCTGCCTCGCTCCTTGGTCTTGCGACAACAATCTGAACAACCCATTCTTCCCAACAGACCTCCTCCTCAGTCTGATGACCGCCCCCAAACCGCCCGAGCCAACCCCCGGTTATTCCCGTCTTTCTCCTCTTACGGTCGAACAGCTGCACCACGATCTTCCCTCTCGAACTAGCGGCACCCGCTGATGAGGACGAACTAAGCTGATTGACTAGTGCCGCGGTATGCGTCTCAATGGCTGCAGATATCTCAGGTGGCTCGAGGATTGCGGGTAAAGGTATGGGGAGGGACTCTTGACTGCGCGAGCTGCTGTATGGTGTTGCTGAGGTAGGCGTGTACAGGGATGGACGGATAGAGGGGAAGTAGCGGTGGAAGAAGATTGTATGAAGGACACCTGTTGTAAGGGTGGTGTCAGTCCTGTATCGCATTCACAACAGGTCACTTGATATCTTGACAGTTTCGGGCAGCGATAGTGATGATTGTGGTGGATCTACCTTTTATGATATCCCGGACAAAGTTCTGATCTGAAAAGACCTCGAGTACATATTCTCTGTGCGTAGTATCCATGGCGGGCACTTTATGCTCTTCCAGCACGTAGACTCTTGATTACCAGTAGCAGTGGGGCAGAAGAGGGTTTTCCGGCACACCAGCATTGGGCGCCAAAGGCAGAGAAGCAGTTCATAACATCCTATCGCGGAAAAGATCGTGTCGCTCAGCTTGTTTGACTCACTGGACAGGTATTCTTCTCTATGTGAATATCACGGCACGAGCACGGATCAGTTGATCTCTAATGACACCGTGCTTATTGATACTGCGCCACGGTTGGGGGGCTCGAAAAGGATTATGTCATCGCTGCCCAGCCACATATTCAAGGATGCGGAACAAGACGATGTGCAAGTGATGTGGTCAATCAGAGTTCAATCCAACCGAGGCACTACCACACGACAACCTACTATCTTCAGTTAACTATAGACAGTAGTTACGAAGAGAACAGGTAAAGTCATTGCACGCTCAGCTCAATCTACGGAACCTTTTTTCCCGACAGTACGATATTCTTGCGGCAACCATTTACCTCGCCATGTCGATGCACCCACGAGATCGACAAGTCTAATTCATCATGTTCTCAGCCACTCGAAGGTGGTTGCGAAGGAACAGGACCGGAATTGCAGTTGGAGCCGCTGTAGTCGGTGGCACGTACATTGTTGGACAATATGTCCTCTCGAAAATCAACGATGCGCGTGAGCGCGTACAGTTGGACAAGATCGCGAAGGACAAGTACGTGGCTCACTGTCGCGTTTTGTGAAGACGTTATCTAACACCATGTAGTATTCGGAGGCGTTTTGAACAGAATCAGATCGATTGTGCAATAACAGTGCTAGCACTGCTACCAACACTAACCGAGAACATTATCGATGCTCTGCCGGCCGAACAGTTGACTCAGGAGCTTCAACAAAAGAAAGCAGAGAGACTAGCCCGCATTGCTGAGGGAGGAGCATCAGAAGCATCGAGTTTAAGAGATGGAGATACAGCCAGTCTGGCAAGTTTTCAGACAGGCAGCTTCATGCATACGAGCCAGCTCGATACCGGAGACCATTCCCAACCTCGAAAAACGAAGGCACAGTTATGGAATGATTTGAAGATCACATCCATCACACGAGCTTTCACTATGATATATTCTATATCTCTATTGATGCTCCTTACAAGAATACAGCTAAATCTCCTTGGACGGCTAAACTACCTTTCATCTGTTGTGTCGTTATCACAGCCTCCACCGCCTGGAAGAGCGAACTCAATATCCCTGGAGAATCACGAAGATCTGGACGCAACCAGTTTTGGTAACGATTTTGAGACAAATCGACGCTTTCTAACCTTTTCATGGTATCTGCTGCACAGAGGTTATGCACAAATCTTGACGAAGGTGCGGACTGCTGTTGAGGAAGTGTTTGGCAGCATATCTCCGAATGAAGGAATAACCCAGCAACGGCTGACAGAGCTCATCCTGGATGTACGCAAGAAGGTTGAAGGTTCAACAGAACAAGAAAGATATGCCACTCGTTGGCTGCAGTATGTGCTGCCATCACGGGACGAGGAGGAAAACGTTCTAGTCGAATCTGGAGTGATTACACCTCCGAGCACATCATCTGGCGAAAACGCCCCAACCGATTCTGTGCCAGCTCAGAAGGCAACTTCCTATGTCGACACTTCGAGCGGCCCACTCCGTAAACTTCTAGACGAAGCCGCCGACCTCATTGACTCACCCTCCTTCACACGACTCCATACCCTAATCCTCAACGCCATGATCTCGCAACTGATTGACAAGCGAGTTATTCAACAACTATACCCTCAACCTGATACTCAATCCGATATATCCTCCTCACAAGGCCTACACCCACGAATAACAGAACTCGATTCTGCCGTCACAATCGTTCCATCCGATCCACGCGTAAAACTAGCCAGCATCCTCGCCGTGCTAACACGACAGGCCCACGCCATAGGCAACGGAACAAACCCACCAAACGAGTATCTCGCCACCATCGATGCCGAGGTGAAAGAGCTAGACTCCTTCGCAGCAGTGATATACACCAGCAATCTTGAAGCAGGGATTGAGCAATCTCAGGCTCAAGCGCAGCAGAGAGCAGACCAAGGAGGCATCAAATCGTCTGATGGTGTCGGTGTGTCTGAAGTTGGACTGGGCTCGGTGGATGATATGGTGGAAAGTAAGCTTGAGAGCGCGTGGGAGAAGGTCGCGAAGAGCACAAATGCGCTACGATAGTGGTAGTGCACGTATACCTAGGTAGTATAGGGTGTGCTGATAGTATAAAGGAAAGCCTTGGCCTGTTCTATTTACTAGTGCATGGCCGCTGTGGCAGATTCACTTAAGGTAATTACCCAACAACCAAGCTATTATACGTATCTACCCATGTTCAAGATACCGGAAATGAAGTTCATCACGAGCTCCGATATAGTCATATATAGTACCTTACTTACTAGTACGTAAGTACCAATTCTTATCTTCACTCCAAAGCACCGTGCTCATCGTGAATAACGTTTTTGCATCAAACCATATTGTATTGTGTCGGTGGGTTTATAGTCAAGACCAACCTACGTACGTAGGGAATCTAGCATCTGGTACAGAAGTCATAGAATATGACTTTCAAGCATGGGGTGTGCATGTCTCAATAGCTTGTGGTTCGCGAGCCAGCCAGCTTCTTAAGCAACCGAGCGGATGAACATACAGCGGTTGTTCACAAGATTCCTTCCTTACTTCTTAGTACGTGACTACAAGTACTATATCTCTAGGGAAGCATAAAAGCACCTTGACTGACTACGTCCTTCACTGCCAGAACTCAGACCGGAATGGTTCTAAACCTCCAGTTTAATCCACAGTATTTAATTATTTATTGCACCTTCTTCCCCTTCCCCCTCTCCCTGACCGTGTTATTATCAGCCCACATAACCCCCCAAATCTTCCAAACAACCCACAAAAACCCAACCCCAACAACAACAGAAGTAACCAACTCAATCACGCCGTGTCCGAAATACGCTGTACTCAACACCGGAACCCGCAACTCTTCCACCAACATCCCCTCCCCAGCTAGCGTTCCATTAGAGCCATAACTAATGTTAGAGGCGGAAGTATATGCGGAGTCGAGGTGGTAAAACATAGTCCTACTCCCAAAGAGGCCGTCATAGCCTAAATTCACGCGGTCGAAGGGGTTGGTCGTGAATTTTGTGCCGGCGTCGGAGGGGCAGGACCAGAAGAGGATTGGGTGTGGGATGGTTATGGTTTCGTAGCCCGACAGGTTGGGGGGGAGGTAGCGGGTGTGTAGGGGGATGGTTATTGTCCATTGGGACTGGGATGCTGATGCGGATGTGGATGGTGGTGGGGGAGTGGCGAGTTCAATAAGAACTGCGGAACCCCATTTCGTGAGTATGTAGTCCGGTGCTTCGAGGTCTCGTTCGCCTGAGAGGGAGCGGAGAGCGAGGATATTATGCGCTGCTGTAAATAAGGGATCTGAATTATCTGGTGTGGGGAGGGCATATTCGTCTATGAACAGGGCTGATGGGAGCGTGAGATACGCGTGTAGAGCGCATTGACTGTCTTGTGGTTTTGTGGTTGGTTCGTTGAGGTACATGGCTGATGGGAATGTTATGCGGAGTTTTGGATGGAGGCCTGTTGGTTGCTCGAATGATATTGTGTATTTTTGGTGTTTTGCTTGGGTGGGTGGGAGGGTGTGGTGACGCGAGGGGATGAAGAACATTGTTGGTTTGGGCGAGTTGTCTTCGCCGACGTTTATGAGGAAGCCTTCCATTTGGATTTTGTGGGGATCGCGGCCTGGTGTGGCTGTGAGGATTCCGACTTCGGTTTTATCATTGGGAGAGGCGGTGAATGATAGGTTCCAGTGGTCGTGGGTTTTCTGTTCGCCTAGTGGGTCGTTGAGTGCTGATGGTGGTTGTGACCAAAATGCTGTGAGTGTGAGAGCGTGGGATATGCTGTCGTAGTCAAAATCGACATAGGTGGCTATATCGAGAAGGGCTGCGTTGTGGCGGCAGACTGTGTCCGTTGATGGGCAAACGTTGCGTTGAATGTATGCCACGAAATTGTTCAGGGAAGGTAGTAATGAATAGTACTGCAATGATGCTGCGGATGCAAAACGTTCGGATATCAGGTGTGGTCGTGAGAACGAAGCTTCTACCGTGCTGCATTTTAGTGAGGGCGAGAACAATGTGTGTAAGAGTGGGCAGAGTTGTTCATTGCTCTGTTCCAGAGGTGTATAGTGTACATGGAGGCCAGGAGTTAGGGATGAGACGTATGGCGCAGATTTGTTGTAAGGCTTTTCAGTGACCCAGCGAATATGCAGCTCGTGTGAGTTTTGCAATACCTCGACAATCTCTGGTGGAAGCTCGTGAAGCCCGATAGTTAAACGTTCCTCGCGAGCAGCGTCGAGATTGGCAAAGGTTAGGGATTGGCCCTCGATGTTGAGTTCGGAGGGATCATAGTCCACACCGGGGCTGGGTATGAAGGTTGAACGCCGACGCATCTTGCTGTTATGAGGCGTTTCTGAACCTTTGGGATTGCCTTGTGGCTTCGTGATTACGTATGCATGCAGTGTCAGAAAGATGTGGTAATGCTGGATGTATCTAACGGGAGCGGAATAAAAATGCTTGGCAACAGCGGAACACGACCTAACAGTGAAAGCATATCTAAAGTATCACCGCTGTATTGGCGTGTAATAAGCTTTCATAGTCGTCCCATGGCGACCTGAAGCAGAAAAGGTTCATGCCAAAACAATTGAGATTGTGTACTGTCATGTATGCAAGCCCGCGCACTACGCTACTCTATATTCTCCGGCCAGTTAAAGCGAATGTTGCCCTTGCGAATTCCGTCGGCGACGACCTCAAGCCCACCAGCCTTGATCATCCATTCGAGTCTCTGACTCCGGTACTGTCTTTTCCTTTCACCAGATTGGAAGGCACCAGCCAGCCCGCGCATTCCCGGCAAGGCAGCTTCAAATTCCTCAAAAGTCTTTGCAACGCTTGGTCTCTGCTTCAGGCGAGCGTGCCACTGTGCCAGCGGGCTACCAATCGCTGGACCAAAGCCATAGCTTACAGAACGGTTTACCATCGGGGCCACACAAGCATCAGCATAGCCGAATTCTTTTCCTCCAAACCAAGGATCTGATCCGAGTTTCTCTGTTAGCCATTTTTGAATAGTCTCGATGTGATGCTTTGCCTGTCTTTCGAGCTCTGCAGCCAACTTTTCATCGGCTCGGTTAAACCAACGCACTTCAGAGATACCCCAATTTGTAGCTTCATACTCGGCACCACAAATATCATCGATCATTCTGGCCTTGGCCCGGGCGGCGGGGTCCTTCGGCAACAGTGGTGGTGAAGGCCATTTGTCCTCGAGGTATTCCAGAATGATGGTAGATCCAAAGATCTTGACGTCTCCATCGACCAGGACCGGTACCTCAACACGAGGATTTGCACTCGTCAATGGGCCTGAGGTAGCATTGCTAGCGAGGTCATGAGGCCTTTCGGTGACGAACTCGATTCCCTTCTCACGTAGGGCGATTTTGACCTTTTGGACGTAGGATGAGGCAGCAGCTTCATAAAGCACAAGAGTATTAGTCGAGTGAGCTTTTGCAATGAGAGAGTATGCGTCAGGTACGACGTTCGATAATGTGTCGGATATCTTGGAGACGATAGTCTCATTCTGCTGACCACTCAAGTTCTGTTGCGTCGACATATTAGTGGTAAGGGTTTGTTGTCAGCAGTAAGTTAATATTGCTCAGTACTATGTATATCATGGGGCAAGAAAGCTGCTTGTATACTTATGAGTTGGCATCGTTTCATTTGATTGTACCATGACACTCCAATTCTTACCCCTCCAAGCAGATGGTTGGTCCTCTTTATAATTACTCAATCATACAGACCTATTTCAACATCGTTATTCCACGACCTTAAAATCCACACTCATATTCGTTACATTCTCGCAACTTCTCGTCTCTACCCTGATCACCTACTGGTCTGGATAACCAATCATGTGGGGCCATGTACAATAGAGCCAAACTTGTAATTTCAGAATGCGGTGCCGTAATGTGAAACAGGAGAAATGGTGCGGTGTTGAAAGATAGGCCGAGGATATGGCATGTGCATGTCTTGTGGTCCAGTACCTTCACATGTACATGAGAAGTTGTATTGTACTGTACCTGCTACTGCAAGTCAAGCCTAATAGTGTTTTAAGCCCTCTGTATGAAGCTCTGAGGTACATTTACCCAAGGACGTGTATTCTCATGAACCTTGAGCATTCGACCACATGGCAATGAGAGCACTTTGCAGCTTGTTGTCAAATACTCTCGATCCGCTGCTTGCTTTTCTCTACTGTACTGTATCATCTGATTGTGATCACCCCAAGCTATGGAGCGATCTGTGAACTCTTCATCGCTCCATTTATGCAAGTGTTAATTCTCTAGTGAGAACAAGCTCGACGAATCCAATCAGAAGAACGAGATTTGCCGTCACGCGGATTAGAGACAGCCATCGCTCCAAAAGGCAGCGTCATTCGAAAACCTACATGGCTCCAGCCGATGAGCGATACCATGCTCCGACACACATATCGATACGATCTTATATCTACTGGATACAAAGGTGAGAATTTTCTCGTGCTTGTGTGGTAAAAAATGGTAGGTGCTTTTTGCTGCTTGAGGGTTTGAAATTCTACCTGCTGGTCAAGAGAAGCACACCAAACCATTCATTCTATCTCCGCTGTCTTGAGTAATTGCTCAGCCTGCACGTCCGAACATAACAAAATACAGTCCAACCGAAAAGATGTTTTGGGATAAGTTAAGGAACAAGCAGACGCAAGTCGTGCTGTTCAGCTCGACAGCAATAGCTCTGTATGGCTACGACCAGGGCATGATGAGTCTGATCAACACGAACTCCGATTACCTCCAGACGATGGGCATAGCTGAGACCTCCCCCGTGGTCGGTATCATAGTCTCAGTCTACTACCTAGGTTGTGCTGTCGGTGCCGTACTGGCCTCTCGATTTGCTGATTGGAAAGGACGCAGACTAGGTGTCTTTCTTACCGTCGCGGTGGCCGCCCTCGGAAACCTAATCATGTTCGTCGCTGGCATGGGACCACCTCACAATGCTCTAGCAATCATGCTCACTGGTCGAGTTGTCATGGGACTCGGTGTTGGAGGTCTCGACGCCGTCGTGCCAGTGTACACCGCTGAACTCTCCGAGGACGACGCTCGTGGCCGTGCCCTTGCCCAAGAATTCCAAGCCAACATTCTCGGCCTAAACATGGCTTTCATCATCAACGTGATAGTAACCTACACACTCGGAAAGCACAACCAATGGGCCTGGCGAAGCCCAATCATAATCATGCAACTCTACACCCTCCTTCTAGCCAGCGGCGCCACTCTCCTCCCCGAAACCCCCCGCTGGCTAGTCATGAACCAACAAAACGACAAAGCAAAAGAAGCCATCTCAGCAGTCTTTGGCAAAGACCAAGTAGACTCCCGCATCAAAGACCTCACCGAAGCCCACGAAGCCGAAGAAAAATCCGGCCTAGTGCACTACTCAGACATGCTCATCCCCGGCCGCTCACAATTCCATCCCACCATAATAACAATAATGGGCCAAGTCAACCAAGCCCTAACCGGCTACGGCGCAGTCTCCGTCTACGGCCCCCAAATCTTCGAACTCCTGGGCTTCGGCGTGCAAGACGCCGAATTCATAACCTTAGGAAACTACCTCTTCTACTTTGGCATGATGACATTCGCATGGCTGCTCATCGACCGCAAAGGCCGTCGCTGGCTCCTAGTAACATCCTCCTTCTGGCTCTCCATCTCCTTCGCCTTACTCTGCCTGCTCGCGGGCCTCGCAATGTCCAGCCAAAACGGCACTCTGTCCATCAAAATCCCGCTCCTCGCCACCGGCGTTCCCGGCATAACAACCCTCTACCTCGCGACCGCCGTCTTCGGCATAGGCTGGCTCGTGCCCCCCTGGCTCATCCCCACCGAAATTTACCCGTCTTCCGCCCGCGCTCAAGGCGCCGCAATCAGCGTCGTAATATGGGGCCTAGCAAACTTCGCCGTCACCCTACTCACCCCGATCGGATTCAACAACCTAAACTACTGGCTCTTCCTCGTGTTCGCAGCTACAAACGCGTTCGCTGGAATCTGGACGTGGTTGTATTGTCCGGAGAGTGGGACACGCACGTTCGAGGAGAACCAGGAGTTTTTCAAGAAGGCGGCTGATGAGGGGTCGTGGAGGGTGGGCAAGGTTGCGGAGGGGGAGTATAAGACTTTGCCGGACTCGAAGGAGGGTGAGGAGGATGGTGGGGAACAACAACAGCAGCAGCAGGGGAAGAATAAGAAGGGTGGGAAGAAGGATGGAGAGAGAGAACCGTTGCTTGCGAGGTCTGGTTGAGATACTCATTGTGTGGTTATTGCTTTTGTTTTTGCGGGCGATCTACGGATGGTGTTGAGACGACTGGACTACTGTTGATGTAGTGGTTGGTCATAGTGCAATGGACATGATGGCGTTGTCATCGTGTTGAAACTGGCATGGAGATTAAGTTAACGTTAGAGAATCGAGATCTTGTGAATTACAAAGTAGCTGGAATGGCAGCACTGCTGTGTGTCCCTTTGGATTCTTCTGCACAAACTCCGACCACTAGTCAACTGAAGGCCAAGACTGTTGTATATATGCTCAATATATCACAGGACAAATTGGTGGGCTGAACGCGCTTTGTTCAATTGATATATATCCCGAGCCTCCGTTTGTCAAGGCATGCATACTTGACTAGCCATTCCAAGTGCTATCCATGTTATGAATCCATTGTGTCCACTACCTTTATAAATTTCAGTTTTACTATGCAAACAGAACCAACTGCCGAAAGCGAATGGAAAAGCTATAGCTCCGAACCGCATTATACAATTCTAGTCACGCTATATGGTCCTTAATACGCTCGTCTGGGATATTCCAAGGTGCGACTGATGGCATCGAAGCTGCTTATGCCTTCGCGATAAGCTCCTCAAGCTCGGCAACAATCGACTTGAGCTCGGACTTGAGACCATCAACCTCCTCGAAAAAGGTTGGCTCTTGCTCCATCTTGTAACCACCATCTTTGATGATCTCGGAGTAGTTGGACTTGCCACCACCGTTCCAGGCAAGGACTATTACACGTTAGTACATGATCCCAGACTAATGTTTGAGGAGTTTGCTTACGGTTAGGAGTGTCTGCGCTGATATCAGCAAGAGCGTTCCGGGTGGCGATGCTGATCAGATGGGCCTTGAGCTCTTTGGGCGAGATCTCGGCGACAGCGTAGGCAGAGTCAGACGCAGGCTGGAGGGAAAGCAGATAGGCGAGGAGACCACAGATATGTGGAGAGGCCATCGAGGTGCCGGAGATGGTGTTGGTGGCATATTTGCTTCCAATCCAGGTGGAGAGAATGTTCAAGCCGGGTGCGAAGATATCAGTGCACTAAATCATTGTTAGTCATATCCAAGGATGTGTTCGTGTAATGTTTACCTTTCCGAAGTTGGAGAAGTAGGCTCGGTCGTCACCAAGAGTAGACGCGCCAACAGTGACGGCCTTCTCAGCAGCAGCAGGTGAGTAGTTGCAAGCATTGGCGTTGTCGTTCCCAGCAGCGACAGCGAAGTGTAGGCCAGCATCGACAGCAGCGTTGACTGCGAGGTCAAGGATGCGGCTCTTTCCACCACCCAAGCTCATATTGGCTACGCTACCCTTGAAGCCCTTCTTCTTTCCGTCCTTGGCAGCCTTCACTGACCCAATATGAGATGTGGCAGCCCATTCGACACCTTTGACGACATCAGACATGCTACCACTACCGTTGCTTCGGAGCACCTTGACAGCTGTGACATTGGCCTTCTTGGCAACACCGAATTTCTTGCCAGCGATTGTGCCGGAGCAGTGTGTTCCGTGGCCATTGCCATCCTCATCAGCATCGCCAGTTGGGATGGTCTTGCCCCAGTGGGCGCGGCCTTCGAAATCAACGTGATCAACATTGGTGCCGGTGTCAATAACATAGGCGTCCACACCCTCACCACCGTCGACGGAGTACAGATACTGTCATCACGATTAGCATTGTATGCAGAAGCTAGATCGAAAGCTTACCTTGTTGAAAGTGGAGAAGGTGAGGCCCTGACGGTGGGAGATACGAGCAAGACCCCATGGGGAGTTCTTCTCAATCTCTGGAGCATCCTCTTTCATGGTATGAACCTCAGAATCGAGTTCGATGTATTCAACGTCTGGATGCCTGCGGACTTGCTCAATGACATCCTCGTCGAAGTGACCAGCATAACCCATTAGGCCTGGAATGTTGTATGTATGCTTAAGACCCTGGAAGATCTCCTCTTGAAAGCTCATCTGATCTCGCTTCTTGAGCTCTGTTCTATATTCCTGGTTCTTGGAGTGGACATCTTGCACCCAGCTGTGATGGGCCTGAGCATGGGCGTCTGTGACATGCTTCTTGAAAACAACCATGTAGGAGTCTGGAATAGTTTTCGAGTTGGACGATGAATGAATGGGAGCAGCATCGTTGTGAATGGTTTCCACGACGATTGGGGAGCTGGCTGCCACCGCCGCAAGGGCTAGGGCGAGAGCAGATCTCATTGTGATGGTCTCAATATTCCAGACACTGAGTAATGTAGGTAGCAGGTGTGAAGTGAATGAGCAGGAGCAATACCAAGAGCTTGACTGATGATAAGAAGGTCACAGAACAGTAGATGGGAGAGATTGGGAGATATGGAGGTAAATGGCCGAGATACGGTCGGATGGTCAAGGCAGGCGTTGAGAAGACGCAAGAATGGGTACGAGTCACGCGCGTATATGCTTGCTGCTTGGTCCGGTGGCCAGTCAGCCAAGCTCTGAGTCTGTTGCTCAGCGACGTGCCTTGATAAGGACTAGGCTCCAGCCAAAGAGGTGTGACCGTCACCGCTGACCTATTTATTCCACTTTTGGTAGCCACCTTTTGTGGGGGCTCCGGAAGCGTCACCCTCGGTCAATGCGCGATGGACTTGTGTCAAGTCTACACTTAAGGTGGGAATCGTCTACCGTATCATGCGCCACGGCTGTTCTGTGTACCACCTAACGCAAACTACCTCGACTTGCTGGGCCCGTCGCAATCGGAGCAAGTCAATACACAACCTGCAAGATCTTGAAGAGCGTTTGCAGGTCCAGTCTGTACCTGTTGTCTTGCACTGACCGCTGTCCACTCTCTGTGAGGACTGAACCATGTTGAAGTCTTCGCTTGGCCAACTGTAGTGGTGCACGGTAGTGGCACAACCTCACGCTGACATCCTGTACTGTTACCCTAGATGACCTCAAGCAGATCTCAATGAAGAGCAATAGCTTGACCTGTATAATCTCGCGGGCAGGACTGCGAGGCTTAATGCAGGACTTCGGTAGGAACTATGTCCCTTGACCCTCTCCGTACACGGGCTGTCTCGAGCACTTCGAATACTTCGGCCGCCGCACCCTCGGACGATGAGATCGCAAAATTGATCAACGAGCTGGACGCTCTTGACTTATCGACATGGCAAGCCTATAAGGATGATCTGGCGCAAGCCGGTCTGCTGCAGCGACTACGATTCAAGCTGAAGGATACAGATGCCTCAACAAATCCTCAAGATTTGTTTCGAAGAGCACAAGGTTTCCAAGCGCTGAGCAAGAGTATACAAAAGTTGGTTGAGATATGGTGCAAGTCGCCTACCATCTCCGAGACAAAGGGCCTCATCCAAACTCTGTTCCAGTTTCTCCTTGTCCTTGAGGCTGCTCTGATTCACCATGCAGGGAACAATCGTTATTTCCGGACTAGAGTTGAGGGCGGCGGCTGGTCTGCTATTCAGCAATACCTGCTAACACTGCTTAACACTTTCATACAGGCCAAGTCTGATGATACTGTGCTCGAACAATACTTTGGTGTGCTGTTAGCAGCTGCAGTCGGCGATGAGGGCTTAGAGACTGTTTTCACAAGCACGGCAAGTTCCTTCCCTCCTCCCAGTCAGAGTTGGGATTCGAAGAGTGTGGATTTAGTACAGGCGCAGGTTGAACAACAATTGCGGAACGTCACCGATTTAGCGGTACCCGATCTGCTTACAGTCGCAGTCACAACATGGACGACATATCTGAAACAGGCCGAGAAGGCCCAGACCATTAACATAGCCTTCCCAATCAGCTTGAAGGTACTGATGGGCATTTCGCGACAAAACATTGTTGAGGCACATACTGCCGGACTGCTAACTGCGGTCATTCCTCTCCTATTCGATGGGAAACACACATCAGTTGAGAAATCTGTATACTGCGATCTTGCATTATTGTTGTTTCAAGAAGGTGTCACTAACCTTGATGACGCTCATTTTCTTTTCTCAAAGGCCGCCGTCTCAGTCGCTGCCGCTTCCTTCCTGCTCGAAGCCATCCGTGTTTCACGTCAGCCTGCAAGCATACAATTTGACCTGTCACGCTATGGTTCCTCGTCAATAGAACTGCCGACCTTGCGCAGAGCCTTTCCACCTGTTGAAACTGACGGTTACACCATCTCATTATGGGCTCGCTTTGATACTTTTGATGCAGACGCGCACACAACGCTGTTTGGAGCATGTGACAAAACGCAGACTTGTTTTATTCTGGCATACCTTGAGAAAGATTCTCGACATCTTATCTTACAGACCTCAATTAAAGGGTCTCGTCCGAGTGTGCGTTTCAAGTCTACGAAGTTCGAGACTGAAAAGTGGTACCATATTTGTATTGTGCACCGAAAACCGCGAGTTACAAGTTTCTCAAAAGCATCATTATTCGTCAATGGTCTTTTCGTGGAGCAGGCGAAGGCGAATTTCCCGATGGCGCCTCCGGCGGATCGTTCTGGCTCTGCGAAGGTGCAAGCCTTCTTGGGTACACCACAAGATCTAGCACCTAGCACTGACGGAACCTGCGTGTCCATGTGGTCGCTGGCATCGGCTGTGCTTTTTCAAGTTACACTGAACGAAGATCTTATTGCTGTAACATACCATCTCGGCCCAACATATCATGGCAATATGCAAGATTGCCTGGGGTCTTTTCAAACCTACAATGCATCAGCTGCACTGAACTTCCGTAACGAGTCCCTGAACGCAGGCAACGAGCATTCCTCGCAACTCAGCATTGCGATCAGACAAAAGGGAAGTAGCGTGCTCCCTGAAGACGCAATCCTGCTCAACATCTCTCCTGCTGCTATCTTGGACAATGATGACCGTAACAACATAGATGAAAGCCAGCTAATCAAATCGCTTTCAAAGATTGCTGCCAAAAATTTGTTTTCGTATACTAGAGCTGGAGCCAATGCAGTGGCCATCAATGGAGCAGTCCCTGCCATCAACGATGCTCTAGTTCAGACCAATGGCGTTGCCATGTTGATGGGTGACCCTGTTGTTACCGTTCCCCAATCAATGGAAGATGTTTCCTGGAGGCTGGGTGGTTGTGCTCCTATCGGCCTTACTCTGATTGCTAAAGCCCGTACTACTGAGGAGGTTGGAGTCGCTGTCGACATCCTTCTGGAGACCGTGAAAAATAGCTGGCGAAATAGTGAAGTCATGGAGCGGAACAATGGGTACAACATCCTAAGCAACCTACTACGAGACAAATTGAGCATATCTAATGGTGGTACAAGCGATCAGGCAAAAAGCCTGGTGGCAATTCCAACTCCTATCCTTGATCGAAATGGGCTTGCGCTTAGACTGCTGAAGTCAATATTGTCTTTCATCGGGTTTGATGAAGAGAACACTTCCAATTCAATGATCAATAACCCCTTGGCCTACAAAGTTCTACTTGTCGATAACAATGTCTGGCGTAATCACCATTTCGAAACTCAAGAACTTTACTTCAAACAGTTTGTGGTCTTTGCCAAAGAAAGCGTGCACATGAAATTCAATTTGAAGCGGCTTAGTCGCATGCGAGCTCTTCGAAGGCTACTGGAGGCGCTCAAGTCTGAGAATGTTTCCAGAAGCACAATGCCATCTCACAGCGCTGCTCTGGCTGCGCTCCTGCCGACAGCAATGTCAGCTGAAATGTTACGGTCAATGGCCCTCTTCATTACTTACTCTGTGCACAAACGCAATGACATTGGTAGGCTTAGGAAGCCGGCTCGTTCAAGGGCATCATCAGGGGCTGGAACAGCAACCCCGACTGGTGATAACCCAAATCTAAGCCAATTTGAGATCGGTGTCGAAATTCTGCGGCTGTATTCAAATACACTATGCGCAAAAGGTGATCTCACCATGATCAAGAAGTTCGCGCGAACTGTGACCAACAAATGGCTGCTATACCTACTCTCTGAGACATCCCCTGAGGTTATTGTCCTCTCCATGCGTATTTTGGCACGCTTACTAGTCGTACACGGAGAGGCTTACGTTAAGAAGTTCAAGGACAAATCTAGTGGGTTCGCCATAATGGTCCACAGGCTGAAGCGTTGGTGGCATCTACCAGCTCTTTGGCCCGTATGCTTCGCCATATTGTTCGACGTTGATGTTGCCGAACTCGATCTTGACCGCTCCTTTGACCTGTTCTCATTCGTAGACCTTTTCAATTCGCGGAAGGAATATGGAATTGTTTATCCTGAGATGTTTGAAGTCATCACTGGAATGTTGCAATCGGGTCTCAAAACTATCGTCTCGGCAAAGAACCATCAGTCTAGTCTGCATGCACCAGGCGCTGTGCCCACTTCGAACGTCCCAGAGAGGCTGTCTATGTCAACCATGGCACCACCCAATCCGCTATTGACTTTGGTCACGCCACAAAACATCAATACTTTCAATACTATAGTTCGCTTTCTATCAGATTTGCAGACTAGATCAACCAAATTTCGGGAATATGCTTCCTCGTCCTCATATGTGCAGGAGCTTCTGTTCGTTCTTTTTCCAGTTGTCGTTGGTGTGGATGCTGTGGAAGCTTCGGTGGAGCTTAATGCGAGAGACTCTATGCTGTCCTTTGATGGTACTGATGTAGTGGTGCAGCCCCTGTCCGCTCGGCCTCCAATCATTCGAGCAACCAGAAAAGGCCAAAACGATAGACCTGGTCGAGGAAAGACACTACGACGAGGTTCATCATTTGTCCTCGTCTCCAAAGATTTATCACACCAAAAGGAGTTGCACGAAAGTAGTACAACACCAGCCACTTCAATTGTCTCGCCCACTGACGACGCTGAGAACAACATTAAGCATGCCATTGTCCAGAGTATCCTCGAGATTGTAATATCGCTATTCGTTGATCAGCTGCTAACTCGAAAAGATTTCGCTGGCCTGGGACTCTTCATCAAAACGCCTCCAGGATTTATTGAACACCAGACTTTTTTTGAGTCTTGGATACTGCGGAACACGATCTCTCAACTCGGAAATGCTATCGCATTGGAACAGACTATCTTGTGCGAAACGAAAGTTCTCACCAATTTGGCAAGATTTATATCTCACTTAGGAGATGCAATATTCGAGGGTTGGTTCCTGGGGGGTACAGATCCAGTCATTGACCTAGCATCCACTATCCTGGAATACTTGCAGCGAACGGAAGTCTCCAAGTTGAAGAGCGTGAGGCTTTGTGCTCAACCCATCTCCATTATTCGAGCCGTTGTTTTCAGGGTGCAATTACTCTCATTTTCCCATGTCGAAACAGGGGAGACTTTAGCATTCTTAAAAAAGCTGACCTACTGGCAGAATGTCCTTCTTGCTCCGGAAGAAGCTGAATCAACATATCTGCAATTGCTCTGTTACCTTCTATACGGCAGCTTGATTTCAGATGAACAAGCTGTGCGTGCAGCGGCAGCAGACCTATGGCGGACGATCTTGGTTCAAAAACCCCACGAAACCGCTGCAACACTTGGCCAAGCGAGTACAACCGATCAAAAGCACTTGGCAGACAGTTTCGCAAAACTGGTTGAACTGGACAATGTGACTTTTCTTGAGTGGGTCGACGAGCACAGGGCCGAACTGGATTCGCTCTTCTTTGGGACGTTGACAAAGTCGTGGGATGCCTTCGTAACGGACGAAAATGCCAAGACTGAAGACTCTGGCAAAGCCCGCATCAGCCGTCGCAAAGAGAAGCTCAAGATATGGTCTAAAGCAGAGAAGGATCGTGAGGAATCATTGCGTCGTCATGATGTGACGTTCGATCATTGGACAGCTAACATTTACTCTTCAGAGACCCTGAAGCATCAAAGGCTTGTACAGGATCAACAAGACGATTTAGTCTTTACCAACACGGCCTTTGCTCGTATACAACGCGAGTTATCACGATCTACAGACCTGTTCAGTGACGAGAAGCCTCGCAAATGGCGGGTCGACCAGACTGAAGGTCGAAATCGTATGCGCCTGCGTTTGACAGAAGACTATTCTGTAACGGGCGATGATTCACAACCTAAGCGCAAAGGGTCGGACCTGCCAACTCTGCGACTCGACGTGAGAGGGCTGAAGGCTTCTACTGCAGACAGTATTGGCACTACGCCTATTGGAGATGGATCAACGTTACAGTCTCCTGGTCTTAAGATCTCGGCTGCTGAGCCATTTCCGAATGCGCCTGAAAGGTCAGAAACCTTTGAGAACATGGAAGTGGAGGAAAGCTTCGAACTTGTCGAGGACCCTAATGCTGATCAAGAAGATTTTGAAGACAAAAATCGTAAGGTTATGCGAAGTCTTCACCGTGGAGACCAAGTCAAACATGTGGCGAACATATCTCGGATCGCTGGCCTGGAGGCTGTTGAGGGACTACTTATTCTTGGGAAGGACTACATCTATCTGATTGACAACTTCTTCCAGCGCGCAGATGGCGAGATTGTGCACGTGTGGCAAGCTCCTTCAGAAGAACGGGACTCGTATGTGGGCATGATCTCTGGCCGTAGTGTTTCAACACGAAAATCAACTTCCAAGGATAACGAGCACGAGACACGCAGTTGGAAGTGGTCGGATGTGATCAGCATTTCAAAACGGCGGTTTCTCTTTCGCGACGTTGCCATTGAGATCTTCTTTGGTGATGGTCGCAGCTATCTGCTGACGGTGGTGAACCCAAAGGTCCGAAATGACCTCTATTCTTTGGTTAATGCAAAGGCACCGCAGTACGGCAACCCGGACTCACCTCAATCCGAAATTGCTTGGCGATACGAGACATTGAAGAGTGCTGAAGACGAACCGCAAACATTCGGCGCTCGTTTCGCCAGTGTCTTCTCTCAAGCGTCAAGTCTGACTGCAACCAGAAAATGGCAGAAGGGGGAGATGTCAAACTTCCATTATCTTATGTTAATCAACACTTTGGCGGGCCGGACGTACAACGATCTGACGCAGTATCCAGTATTTCCATGGGTCATCGCGGATTACACGAGTGAAGAATTAGACCTTGAGAGCCATCTAAGCTTCCGAGATCTATCAAAGCCGATGGGCTGTCAGTCCTCTGATCGAGAGCGTGAATTCCGTGAGAGGTACAAGCAGTTTGCTGAAATGGGAGACAGTAACGCACCACCATTTCACTATGGAACTCATTACTCTTCAGCCATGATTGTTACATCGTTCTTGATCCGACTACAGCCGTTCGTGAAATCCTATCTCCTGCTACAAGGAGGTACATTTGATCACGCAGATCGCCTCTTCTATTCTATCGAGGGAGCCTGGAACTCTGCTTCACAGACCAACATGACGGATGTACGAGAACTCACGCCCGAGTTCTTCTACCTTCCGGAATTCCTCACCAACCCCAACAACTACGATTTTGGTACACGTCAGAGAAGCACGAAATCGATAGGGAATGTTACTTTGCCACCATGGGCGAAGGGAGACCCAAAAATCTTCATTGCGAAGCAGAGGGAAGCACTTGAAAGCCCGTATGTCAGCAAACATCTACACAAATGGATCGATCTCGTCTTTGGATGCAAGCAGAAAGGTGACGCAGCGGTTGATGCTGTCAACGTTTTTCACCACCTGTCCTACCAGGGCGCGAGAGACCTTGATGCTATTGACGACCCTGTCGAACGGCTGGCGACCATTGGCATCATCCATAATTTCGGGCAGACACCCTACCAGGTTTTCCAAAGGCCACATCCAGCAAGGGAGCATGCAAGGCACAAGTACAAACGTCTCGACAGCGCAGCGGAGTCACTAACAAGAATTCCCGGCACACTTCTTGATGATGAGGAACGAGTCGCATCACTGATATACGTCTCGAAGGTAGACAAGCTCCTCTGTTCAGGCGCGTTCCGACTTAACATACCGCCAACATACGACAAATACATGGAATGGGGTTTCGCTGACAACTCCATTCGTTTCTACGCAGCTGACAGTCGAAAGCAAATTGGCTTGTTCGAACATCTACACGTTGGACAATTGTCATGCGCCCTGTTTGGCGACTCGAAAACACTAATTACCGCCGGCACAGACTGCACTGTTGCCGTTTGGTCAATTCACAGTTCAAATACTAAGAGTGTCGACGTACAGCCGCGAGCCACGTTGTTCGGCCATAGAGCGACTGTGACTACCCTTGCTTTGTCACGATCCTTTAATGCGCTGCTATCATGTTCATCAAGTGGAGAGCTAATTCTTTGGGACCTCAACAGATGCGAATTTGTCCGCAGAATTGCAGTTCCAGGATCGATACAAGTCGAATGCGCCACCATCAATGATGTGACTGGTAACATCATTGTCTGTCATGGGCCGTGGATAAGTGTCTTCACACTTAATGGCGAGCTACTCGTTTCGCAGGACACATCAGAGCGTTCCACAACAGAAGACAACATTATGTCTATAGCCTGCTACGAGGGCGCAGGAACCGAATGGCTTGGACGGGACGTCTTGTTCTCTGGTCACAAACGTGGCATTGTCAAAGTTTGGAGTTTGACGGTTAATAATGAGCAGGGGGGATGGGAGTTGGAGATGATTCGTGTATTGAACCATATTGATTCGTCCAGGGAGGATGGAGGCAATGTTGCAGCGGCTATCAGCTGCATATTACCTTTGCCACAGAGTGTGTACACTGGTGATGAGAATGGACGAGTGGTGAGTTATACCTTCTGAACTTTGACTGCAAGAGCTTTATACTGACTTTAACATAGTGTGAATGGACCTGCGTGCAACGGCATTGAATATGAGTGGTGTGACGGTTGAGGGTTTCTAGCATAGCGTGGCGCATGTACTGCATTTTACTTTTGATACCTGGTGGCTTGTTGCACAGCCCAACAAAGGTTGGGAGGATCACTAGTTAGACTTGGACCATTTCTGGTCATCATCACCCACAGTAGGTAGGCCAGGCGGTCAAGAGACCAGGCCTCAAAAGCTCATCTTGACCAACTACTCAGTGATTCCCCTTCGCCCCCTTAGATATTCCACCAAACGAAATCCCCCAAAAATGCGAAACCGGAAGCAAAATCAAAAATCGAAGCAAAATCTCGTCAAGGCTGCTTCGTAGCCGCTAAATCATGCGCATCACCTTCCTCCCCAACCTTACTACCCTCTCCACGCTTTACGCCCGCAGCACCACCACCGCCATCGATTTGTTCCATCCGCTCGTCTAATCCCCCACCGCCAGTGGTAGAAGACGTCTCTTCGCTCCTGTTGCGGCCGACGTCTTTTTCGGCATTTGTGGATGGGTTGATTTTGGCGGAGCTGGGGTTTTGGGATTGTTCGGCTAGGGTTGTGCTTCTGGTGTGGGGGTGGTGTGGTTAGAGAGTTGTTGGTGGTTGGTGGGGTGGAGACTGAGTTGGGATGGGGAAGTGGCTATGGTACTTACTCCGTGTTTGTGTGTTCCATATTTTGGGCTTGGAGTTATGGGTGGTCAACGTGGGTGGCGGTGGTGGTGGTGATGATGGATTGTTGTTGTGGGGAGTGGTAGGTAGGTAGGTAGGTCTTTTTGGTTTTGGTTTCGGTGTATAACGTTAGTTACAGTATTCGTTGCGAATGTAAGCGGTGACGGATGGATGAAAGAATGGAGGGAAATGTATATTATTTACAGAGTGATAGCAGCTTCAATGTCGTTTCGATTTACAGTACATGTTGTGACGTAAAGTCGTTGAGGATACGTAGATGTGGATCCTGCTGTAGGAACAGTACGGAATATGATCCACTTGATAACGAGCTGTCTACATACATATATACCTACCTAGGTATGTATCTTAGATCAAAACTACAAGGTATAATTCAGTCTCTATAGGTTTAAGGTATAGAGGGAATGGATTCACAAACGGACGGGATGGCGGTAGGTTATTGATGATGTCTACTATACAGAGACTTAATGAAGTACATGTACGTCGTGGTAGGCACGAGTCTAAAGTGTAGGAATAAAGACAAGAATGAAGGCACGCGAAGGACGGTTGCAACTGAGGAAGTACTGTACGGGTAGTAAGTCAGTTCCAAGTTTACGTAGTGAGGGCGTTACATGCAAATAAGTAATGGTACGTAGATTAAAGGGTTGATGGTTGATTGAATCTTGATATCATGTCTCGAAAATACTGGTGTGCTCGTCCAGCAATTGCCAGTGTTGATATCAGTTGTGTCGTTCTCGTTTTGATGGTACAATACAATATGTAGATTACATGTAGCTTGTTGAGCTTTCCTGAGCTCAGCTCGACTCAGTCTGGCCATTGCCTGGTTTGCCTGCAGGCTTGCACCCGAACACACAGTATCAACCTGTATAAGTGCACATGTGCTCTCTGGCTGTGGGCCTTTTCTTAATACATTTGCCATGTAGTTTTTTGTCTCGTGGCCGTAGGGCTGCTTTCATCCAATGTGGTCATGAAAGGAGCGTTGCCTATCTAAAATTCGTTCGTCATCTTCGTCGTGCATTCGAGTCTCGAGTCGTGGTGTCCAATAGAGATGACGACCGAGACACTATCCAAGCAATAATATTTTGAGTACACATCTTGTACAATAATGGCGAATCATACACTTTGTATAACAATTGAAGAACCTTCAGGTTCTCATCGCAGCAGTCATTTATCATCACCGCCTGTTCAAGAAATTTACCGACCCAGCAGCATGTTGCATACTAAGCAGGCTATCGGCTCGTTGGAAAACGTCTCCTTTGAAAAACGAATCTCCGTAAAGACTTCCTGGCGTACTGGGCACTGTTGCCTGAGCTGCTGGCCCTAAAGCAGCAGAAAGTGGTGTTGCAGGCAATTGAGCTGACAACGGGCTTATGGTGTTCGCAGTCGGAGCCGACATTGGCGCTGGTAAATTCGGCATGGGTAGAGAAGACAACAATTGTGGAGCTTGAAGTGCTGATTTATATGTCAGAGACTGTTGGCTCTGCTGCTGACTTACCGCCACCGAATAAGTCGTGACGTTGCCGTTCGATGTCATGGCCCGACGATTGGCGTGAGGTGGTGATTGATTAGTTTCACCACCACGAGCCGCAAAGGGCGTCGGGGCTGGCATAACATTAACACCCGAAAATAAGTAATTCCACGGACTTGTGTTAATAGCATGGCCAGCATCTCGACACGCTTTCTGAACCGGCCTCAATATGGCGACGATTTCTTGCGGCAGGTTCAGAAGTTGTAGCTTTCGTACTTCCTTCATTTCGGTCACTAGATCAACAAAACTTTGTAGGAATGCTTTGGACAATTGCCAGAAGGATGGATCGTGACGGCCGCTGTCGGCGCTACTCAACCCAACGCCTGAGTCTTTGAGCTTCAGATGTGTCAGTCGTAACTGCAGAGCTTGGGTCAGGTCAAGACATGTCCTAGACCGCTGTACCAGCCCATGCCAGAGGTCACGAATTTCTTTTGCTTGCTTCTGCTGGTCAGCTGCTTCAAGACATCTTTGGAACTGCTGCATTGTGATAGGAACTGCTTGAAGAGCCGATTCGTACGACTTTGTGAGAGCGAGGAAGATTGGCTCAAAACGAGCCTCCTCCTGCGCCTCCGTTATACCTATCTCCGGATTGACACGTCCATTCAGCGACGTCACAGGAGGAAGATGGTAGTTGCTATCTACCGAGCGAGGTGTGCTGGCAACAGTTGAACTCTGGGATTCACTCTGCATGGTCCAAGTTGTGCTTCTCGAGTTTGACCTTGAACGAGTTGCAAAGTTCCTGATTGATGCATTACCGCCAGCGGATGATGCACGGCTGTAGCTGCCTGTCATGTGCGGACCATTCGAGTTAATATTGCTCGGTATCTGTAACGTGGGAGGCTGCACTGGTTGCAGATGAGGTCCTCCTTGACCAGGATGTTGCAAGACAGTGTCGCTTCTAAGTCTGGTTGTCTGCCGCAGTGCTATGCCGTCTGCATCTCGATTGACGTTGGGCTGTTTTTGCGGCGTCACGGGCAAACTTGATGGTTCCTCCGGAATTGTCGAGATTGGATGTGTTTGTCCGCTTGACATCTGCCTACGATGATGCTTGATCTCAATTCCAAAGCTCTTGATAGCATTCCTGATCTCCACTACACTGCCATAGAGTAGGAGCATAAGCGACCTAATATACCGAGGATCAGATTCCGCCACAATTTTGCGGGTGCATTCCTGCATTTGCGAAGTGACGTGTACAAAACCCTTGATGCAGATTGCACAGTCATTGTTGATCATCTCCTCTGCACGATCCCACGACTCATCATCCTCAGGATCAATCGAGTCTGCATGATCCAAAGATTTGTTGAGCTTGTCAACATGCACAGACGCGTTGTAAAATGACATCTCCAAGACACTTCTCCGAGCATCCCGCCCTTTGCTCGCCGAAATGAGACCAGATATGAGAGGATGAATCTGGTACAGTGCATAGAGAATACCCTTGGCACCTTCTATCAAGGGTCTTCGAGCAGCAGGATTTGTTCTGTATTCTGGTAAACTCGACAACCGTCGAACAAATTGCGTCCGTTCCTTTCGAAGGTCCTTAGGACTGTTGGGACTTGAGCTAACAGCGCCAGGCGATGAAACGCCGCCTTGCCGCTTCAATGCCGATCCATAACTGAACCCTCGCAAATGACTGTGTCTTACAACTTTCGTTTCATCTATACTGTCCAGTTCGGTTCGCTCCCTCCGTACCATGCCCATGCGTTTTTGACGAGCAGCAGCTGATGCTTGAATCACACTCTCACTATTGCTGCGATTCCTCTCGTTTCCGTTGACGATAACGGGTGCTACACCAGGTCGCTTCAAGGTGGGGCCTTGGTTGGACTGGTTGGATACGCCTCGCAGATGTGATTTCGTAGGTAAGGATGGAGGCTTGATTAGTTGAATCCCATTCTCAAGAAACTCCGGCATAGCGTCGTGCGATATTGCTGCAGGCACCACGGGAAATCTACCACTCAGCGCCCGTTTCATAGGTCGTATCGTTTCCACTACTGGTTCGCTTAAAAATGTGGAACCTACAGCTGCCGCACCGTTCGGCAAAGGTTTGAGATTTCGTAGGTAAGCAAGCAGCTCGGTCGTCAATGTGGTGTCCTTTTCGTTTTCCAGCATTTCGGTATATGCCACCTCAGCTTCTTTAGCCTGCAACACTTTTTGAATGCCTTCTCGGAATGGATTCCCCGCTACCTTGAACACCTTCAGCCGTGGCATTTCCGCCAACTCGAGTGGCAAGTCAACTAAGCGGTTGTGGACTATTGAGAAAACTCTTAACGATTCCAATTGCTTGATCTCGGGCGGGATAATATTGATTTTATTCTTGCTTACGTCAAGAATTTCGAGGAGCGGCATCTGAAACACTGGTGGAGGGATCTCTTTGAAGTCGTTCGTCCGAATATTGAGGTAGCGTAACTGCTTACATTCGGCTATACGTACCGGCATATAGCGAAGAGAATTGTGAGATAGAGATAACCTCTCCACGTCGGCTAGAATGAGGTCTATCACAGCATCAGGAAGTCTCTCTATACGTTCTCGGCCAAGGTCGATGGTGAGTGTCTGCTTGATGGGACTGGGCACGTCCGGAGTACCGGCCAGTACATGCTGTGTTTCCTTTCGTGCATCCTCGATTTTCTTTCTGAACAATTCAATCGTCTGTTCCAGCGATATGCAATCCGGTTTCTCTTGAGCAGTCCTGCCAGAAGTATGAGGTACGAGTCTGGATCGCGATCGGGCGCTTATGTTAGGAGGTGTAGTCTCTAAGGTCGCAGGACCCGGTCCTTGGTCGGACGAGAATTGTATGTCAACATGTTGGCGACTCGGGTCGTAGACTTCACGGCGAAACGGTTTGAGTAGTCGAGTGCGGTCGTCTGGAGAAAACATAACCCTTGTTTGGAGGGGTTGTTCGATATCCATTGTCGCCAAAATGAGCAGTTACCACAGGTGTGAGCACATCAACTTCTTGACGCATGTGCTGAACCTCATGCATGATCAGCGGCGCAACAGTTTGTGTATGTTATCGGGAGGACTGAATGGTCTGAGACTGCAATTGTGACATTAACATAATGTACAAGTATACTCCGGCTGATTGTATGCAGTGTAAAGGTGGTCTGTGCACGCTTCGGAGGATGCGGAGGAGTGCGGAGGGCTTTAAAGGGAATATTTGAAGGTCCTGAACCAGTCCAGTGGTGTTGGGAGAGTGAAGGTCGTCGCAAGTGAATAGTTTGCGGAGTGCGGTGTTTGCACTACTTGAATTTTTGGAGACAGGGACGGCAGTTGCGACGCTGATTCTTGTTACAAACAGAGCCTGGACAGAGGTGAGGCTAAGATATGTCGAATAAGAAAGTGCAACAATGAGGAGTGGTGCAAGCCAGCAGTGCGACAAAGACACTACGAGTATGATGCTTGAATCGACATATTCATGCAGGTACCGCAGGTACAACGGGCAAAGGAGAAACCAGCAAATCTTTCAGCTTCTCGGCCTCCACCCCGTTTTTGGCCCAACCAACCACAAGCGTCTTCAGCTGCCATGGATGTCCAGAAGAAACCCCTGATGTCCGCTACTGGCACGCCGAGGCACGCCCGTTGTACCCTAAGACGGAAATGCAAGGCAACTGGTGTGTGGCTGCCCTATCCCTGCACAGTTCTTTCGTAGCGCTCAGCGGCCAGTTCGTCCTCACAATTGATTAAACTCAATTTCATAGGGCGTCTTGGTCGTCACCTTTCTCTACATCCTTTTTCACACAGTAGGCGGCAACCAGACACGTCTCGTAGATGCCTTGTCATCATACTAAGCTCAACATACTGGGCTGGCTAATGGCGTTGTGCATGAAGAGTTTAATTCAAGGCCTCAGATCTTGCTATCAAGTATCTAGCATTACTCTACACTGTTGATAGACCCCGCAGTCTGCTGAAGCATGGTATGTCAACTCAGCACTACTGTATACTAGAAGTACAACGCATATGACTGGTGGTACATCTGCCATGTATGTAGCTACCCCGTCTCTTGCTGACTTCCATCCTCCATTAGTCTTGTCTCCACACCATATCCCCGTAACCCACCATCCAAAATCCACTGTTCATTATCCTCATTGTCATCCTGTACCCTCCGCCAGACTGTTTTTCGCTCTCTGCGCTCCTTGCCCGAGGCTGCTGCCTCTTCTCCATCCTTGGGCCTCCACACCGGCCTGATAAGTTTTCCACTCGCCAATAATGGATTCTTACTGAATGCTCCTGAACCACCAATCGTTTCCTGGCCTCGATTTTCATCATGGCTATCCGCTTCGATGTCTTCGTCGACTTCCATCGCCGGCATAGCACTAGCCTTTTCCCTTTCAAAGGTCTTGACCAACTTGCCATTCTTTATGCTCATACTCATCACGGTGCGCCTCTTTTCCCACTCTGGCCGATTGGCTTCCTGGACTTCGCGCAAGTACTTTTGTTGCTTCTTCAGCGCAGCTGCACGTTGGACAGGGTTCATCCACTGCGTTGCGCCAGGCGTCAGTGTCATGTCGTAGTCCGCTGCTTCGTCGTGCACTTTCGTGCGCTGTGCATTCTCCCGCTGGAACGCGAGTAACCGATCTCGATGTGCCCGGGCTCGTGCAGCTGCCGAAGTGCCTTCATCGCCTGAAGTCTCGGGAGTCGAGCTGAACATAGGTGTGCCTCCACCAGATCTCGAGACACTCTGCGCCACATTGTGCGTGGCCATTCGTTCAACACCACGCTCCTCCTTTAGAGCTCGAATCATGTCGTTCACTTGTTCACGTGACAGAATTGGGGCATCACAGAACGAGCAGGGCTGTAAGCCTTCGAGCGCGCAGATAATCTTGCCACAGCTCAGACAGTTGGGTGCTGTGGAGAAGAGTGGGTGGATCGAGGCATTGCAATCGCACCTCCGTCGATCAGACGACAGCGAGGGATTTGTTGACAGCTCAAGAGCAGCGATAGCCGAAGTCAGATCTGCGATGCTTGAAGTGGTGGTGGTCGCCCCTTTGCCACGTGGCGTAGATGTACCCGATTGAGGCTGGGAATGCACTGGCTGCGCTGGTCGCTTCGATTGCTTTGTCCGTACATTGGGTAGATCAGATATCATGTTACCAGCTGCTGAAGGTGGCATCCTTGGTGACGCACGATTGCCGGGTGATGGCTCTCTAGACCTACCAGGTGATGGTGTCTCCAGTCCACCTTGCAACCCACCTTGGCTCAACCTGGGTAGCTGCAGTGCTTCTGGGGTTTGTGATAATGATAGTGCCTCTGACAAGGACGTTGCTGAGTTGCCTTTCTTGTGACCGTGTGCTGTCGAGTACTCGTCATCTGCATGCTTCGTGTAGCCACCGGATACATCTCCATATCCTTCAGGTCGTCGCACTGGTCCAGCGCTATGGAGTGGTGGCTTGGATTTTGCAGTCCGCTTCACTCTTGGCACGCCTTCCTCTATGTGCCTCTGTGTGGCAGTTGGAGGAGGTTTTATGTCTGGTCTTCGAGAATTAAATGCGCTAATGAATTCGAATGACTGAGGACCGTCCCCGAGCATGTTCTTTAGATGTTCTGCGCCGGCTTCCTTGGACAATGTGGTCGTATACGTGACGATTTCCCGTAAGGATTCATCGTCGATAGGAAGTAGTCGCTGAAGGCGTGGCAACGCCCAGGTCATGAGGTCTGCCGACATGATCCTACCAAGCCTGAAGTCGAACGGCGAACAGTTCTGATGCCGGTTGTGTCTTGTAAATGTGACAGGTTTGCCCTCGATAGGTTTAGGTTTATTGGTTGGTTATGTAAGTTATAGTGTTAATGTCAAAGCAGACAAAAGATTTGCGCGAAATTTATTCACTCCTTTATGACTCGTCGATTTTCAACCTTTTTATTGCGCGCATAGTGCACTTACTGTAACACCTACAACATTTACTGCGCTCAGCAGCTAATGCACATAACAACTAGGTATTTACAAGGGAGCACATTATACAACGGAGTCAGTTTATTCCATTATTGCTCTGCTTCCGCTGCAATCAGTGCTATCAAAGCAGCACCTAACCCACTTCCATCCTTTGCCAATCCTATGCGGATCTTTTTGTCACCGTCCTCGCCTATGCCATCAGTCTCGCGGAATGCTTCTCTAATATAATCCTCAAAACCAGGATAATATTCGACCAAACTGCCGTCAACCCCTATATCAGCAAAACCGTCGGTTTCGATTCTTTTAGAATGAAGCACAACTGCGCCGAGTGCAACGGCTGCTAAACGGGCAGCTCTTTTGCCCACTGCATGCACTAGCATTTTCACTACAACGGCATCCTCTGTTGACGCTCCGTGAACCATCAAATCTCTTTCTAATGTTTGCTTGGTGATCCTGAGGTGGTCTGACTGATCCTCCTCCACTATTGACAGAAAAGACGTGTCAATGCCCCATTGCTTGAATAAACCACTGTTGGGATCAATGGTTGTCGTAGTGGCCAGGTCGTTGTCACCCGATGTTTTGTCTTTGAAGACTGCAGTTTGCGGATCTGGGTTGTTGTGCAGTGCCAGAAGCGCTCTGCGTAAGATCTCTCCCAAGAACATGCCAGACACTCGCTTTTCGAACATCTGTATACCCGGATTGTTGGACTCTTTATCGAGCTCTCGGTCATAGGGCGTGCTCGGCAGGGTTTTCATTGCATTGTCAAAACTGCCCCATTCAGTGTTCACTATCATCAGACCAGTGCTTCTGTTGTACTTCGTCCCTCCTTCTTGTTCGTCAATGGCTTTCATTTTCTTAACCTTCTCTAGTTTTTCTACATAAGCACCATTGGTGCCGGTACCGAAAATAGCGCCCAGTAAAGTGGTCTCATTCCCGGTTGAGGTGTACGATCGTGCCATGAGTGTTCCTACTGTGTCATTGACAAGTGCGGCCACTTTCACCGGCACATTTAAGGCATCAAGTTCTTTCTGCAAAAGCTCACAGACATCCTTTCCAATTGCTTCTTTAATGTCAAATCCCTTGGTCCAACGTACCAGTCTACCCTTGTTGATGCCGACCTGATCGACCGGAAAGCTAAACGTGAAGCCTAGATCGAAGAAGGGCACCGAATTAGGGTTTCTCTGGTGTGCCACGAAATGGTCTTCGTGGTGAGTTTTCAGGAAAAGCTCGATTTGCTGTGCTAGGAAGTGGAATAGTTCGGATGCAACTTGTGTCTCCATCAATGCTCGTGGTACTGCGACCTTAGACTGCGTAAGAGAGAATGTGTGGTCTCCATGGAGTGTGATTGAGCAAACTCGAAAGTTAGTGCCGCCCAAATCGACCGCCAAGTATGTGCCCTGTTGCTGTCAGCTTCGTTGATGATATTTCCTCCTATCTCACTTTTTCTGTTCCGTTGGGCACTGCGGTCACATATGTCGGAATTTGACTCATTTGTGTTCCTTGCTTTTCTAGCCCTTCTTCCATCTCAGCCAGGAACTCCTTGACTGCCTTGTTGACATCATCTTTCGTGAAGTCGAACTCCGCAACCACGCGCTTAGCTTCCTTTTCGAGGGCCATGTTGACGAGGGCCGGGGTGGTAGCGAGGTCAGACGAGAAGACAGATTTTGGTTTGCAGTGGGTTCCAGGTTCTAGTTGCTCGTAATATGCTTCCTGTCTATAGACACTGTCGCCGAAAGGGTCTAAGCGATTTCGCGAGGCTGGACCTTGAATAGAGAGTGAGGACGAATCTTTCCGGAATATCAATGGGACAAGAAAACCAATGCAAAGAATGAACGCTGAAACAATATAGAGCAATGAGATGCGAGAGAAGAAACTCGAGTTCGCAGGAGTATCTGGGTGGTTGGACAAAGCTTTCTTGCTCTCGTCGAGCAGCTTGTCTTGGTGCTTTGAGATAGCCAGCTTGTGTAGGTACTCTGTACCAACCGATGAGGGGTTTGTGTGGAAACAGATACCAAGTGCTAGTAAAGAGTGAGGGGCCGAAGAGCGTTGTGTGCAATGACGAATGCGCAACACGAGACAATCTGAAAGAGCCGAACCTGCGCGTAAAAGAGCTTGTTCCCCAGCTTTCGTAGAGGTCTGCTACCATAAAACTGGACCTTCTGTGCGTGGAGGCTCCTTCGTGCAGATTGCGGGCGAACAAGATTCGAGCTCAGCTTGGAGAAAACTCGAGCGGTTAATTGTGAGGTGTCAGCTTATCTAAGCGACAAGTTGGTCGAGGGAGAAATGGCCGGTTTCCAAGGTTATCAATGTATTCGTTTGTACATTATTCAATGAATAAACTGCACAATATTTTAGCTTCATTGCATAGTATTAAAAATGGCTACGAGCCTCTGCCTTTATGCTAACTGATATCTGTCACAGATCCACAATCGTGGAATTGCATATTGTGTTCGCAAAGACATTCGAGGGGGACACCCGCAAGGGGTAAACAACAGACAAATCCGGAGCACCAGCTGTTATACCAAGCTCATAGCTTCGTGTGCCGGTACACCATACGATGCAGTCACTCCCTGGAGGTGTGAGCCAAGGCAGCAAGCTACCTAGCCATTACAGACGTGGTGATCATACTTGTTGAGCATTTTGCTTTTCTTCACGTCAAGATACTTCAGCAGCATCCCTTGTCGAATGAACAGAATGCCATTCTGAAAGTTAGGCAGACAGTATTGTTGTCCCGAGTACAGATGACTTTCATTCATGTCATTTGGCATACCGCGGGACAAGGCTATGGTCTTTGACAAGGTCGGTCTGTTGCTGAATCGAGTGGACGACATTCAGGCAAGGAACGAGTCGAAGTATTCCTCTGCCGAGCAATGGGGGCTCGTAGCTTCGTGTCGGAACAACTTTCGTGAAAAAGTGAAAGAATCAAACAACATCGGATCTGCAGACTCTCTTCTACAGGGCTTCGTTGTACTCACTATGTCCACGTCAGGGTGCTTCTCGAGCATTTCGTTCTCTGCTGATAGGCTTGTATGTTTTCGTTGTTCCTGCGTGTGCCATGAAAATTGATCGTTGTCCAAAGCTTCACACAGCGCACGAGATTCCTGCCCGACTACTACTTGTATTTCTGGACGGTGAAGCGTGTCTGTCATTTGACTTGAAACATGCCGTCCGTTCTGTGCAGCAAAAACTTCGGAGCTTTGGTTGTGGAAGAAAAGAAGGTCTTGAGGTTCGTGTCCTGTGTCAATTAATCGAGCTGACGCAGGATTGTTGATTGAGGATTCGACATTGTGAGGTATATGCATACTCTCAAGCATGTCGTCGCTCGGGATTTCGAATCTATTCGCCACTTCAACCCACGAGGAGCATGCGTGGTCAGAAAGCGGACCCTGACCTACAGGTTCTCGCGTTTTGGGGCTCTCAATGACCGCTTGTGGCCTTTCACAGCGTTTGTGGATATTGGCGAAACCCTGCTTAGGATAACTAGCATGTTCTGATGCTCCATCTGTTTTATCAGGACTTGTTCTGCTTGTCAATCCAGTACTCCAACCCTTAGCCTGGGCGTGACCGCTTTCATCTGGTCCCAGGCTAGGAATACTCGCAATGAAGCCCCCTGCATCTGCAGAAAGTTGTAGCCTGCACGAACTTTCAGACACATCTTCTGTGATATCACACTGGACCTCGGATTCTTCTAGCGATCCTTCTAGTGTAGCTTCATACAAATCAAACAGGAGTGGTCCAGTAGGATCATCCTCTGCTTCCCATATCAAGAAATCATCCCCATCTTCCTCTCTCAAGCATTGTTCTACACGGTCATCCTCACCGACGGGCGATACACAAAGCGCTTGTACTGGTCTGTTGAAACGGTCTGAGATGATATCACTCTTGGTGGGTGCTCCATACCTCTTGCGAACTCCGGTCGGTTGCTTCACCGTGGCCAGCATGCATGACCAGAGCTTTTCTTGAAGCCAACCTCTGCTGTGGGCCTGTCTGTCCGTGCATATTTCGTTCTTATCGGCAACATCCTTTGTAATCACTGATGGCCTCTTGTGGTATCCAAACAGACATTGTGCGATGATTGGTATTGATTTTTGTTGTGAGATAAGGATTCGAGGATACTCCGGCACGAAAACTGCCGGAGCTATGTCTGCAAGTCGAGCCGCTTTGCATCTAGATATAAGGTCAGAGATTGCTGACCCGTTAGCATGAGGCCCGAAAATATGATCCATAGCTTTTATCGCGAGGTTGATAGAGTCATCGACATTACATGGCACAGCATCGGTGTTGACAACAGTGACGTTTGCTAAGAGAGTTAGCATATAGCTAAAAGGTTGGGTGAAGACCATTACACTGTCTAGCGTTGGACCATATTGATCCGTGTCGCCTACTACGAGTCGGGCTCTGGGCCTGACGAGTCGGACATGAACCAATCGTTCTTTGACTATATCTCTTTGTTGTTGGAGACGCTATTGAGTTCTCCCTCAAGGCAGTCCGTTGAATCTCAACGAGCGATAATTCCAGCTCGACACGATCGAGATATAAAATTCTGATTGATGATGGAGGCTTTACTTCGACGATATCAACAGCTGACTGACATATAATGTCTTCGACATCAACATTTGTAATCAGCTGGAAGCTTATGGTTGACCTCATGTTGTCAACCATCGAACAAGATAGATTCTTCAATTCCAGCCGAAGAGAACACCATAGCTAGTGCTTCTGATTAGCAAATTGCACCAGCGCTTCCACCAGAACATACTGGATTCTGACTTATCCATCTTGCAACTGCGTCGATGATCCTTGACCTGTCGGATTGCCAATGATGTGGGAGCATGCAAACATGAATGTCAATCGTCACTACATTGCGTCTTGAGATGAAAACAGACTCCTAGTCCTGATACTTTTCATTTTGGTCCTTCACGTGTAACGGACTCAGTGAGACATCATGAACGAGAATCCTGCCAGAGGATTCACATTGGATGGGCTGGCGCGAAGCCTGTATGGTGAGGTGAGGTCCAAGAGGGATGCTCGTGGCAGCCATAATGGCAGTCACAGAGCACAATGTCGATTTCCGCAGAGGAGTTACCGGTTAGAATCAGGCTATCATGCTTCATAATATGCCAGTGAAAGGAGGTGAAGTTACTGTACTCCACGAAGCAGTGCACTCAGGTTGGACAGCAAGCGAAGTCGTGCCGGAAAAACGCTTGGCCGATGCACCAACCTCAACCTTGTTTGACCAGCAGCACCACAACATTGGAACTCTACGGAATACAGCTCACACTTGAAAGTAGAACTTCAAAGGCGTAAGCAGAAACCACAAGTCTGATCTCATCGCTTCGAGCATTTATCAATGGTCTGATCACACTTGCAAGGAAAAGCGGAGTCGAAGTGCAGCAGCATGATGCTACGCTATCCTATGCTATCTGTCAGGCCCGTGACTAGGTATCTTCAGAGGTCTCCAGTTCGCACTTTTCAGTCGTCCTGCTTTCGACCCACAGATGGCGTGTACAAAGCGCTAACTGAAATGCGAGTGCGGAAGCCATGGATAGAAGCTTTCCGAGAGAGTAAAGAGCACAAAGGGACCGAAAATTCAGCCCAGGAATACCCCAAACCTGATACTGCTCCGAAGACAATGAGCGACAGTTACGTACGCTTGGTCCTGCCTCTTGCACAAGACCCATGGATGTTGGACAGTTATGCCAATGCTAATGGTAGGTTGAGGATCGGAGCCTTGCTCATGGACCTGGATGCAATGGCTGGCGTGGTCGCGTACAAACACACTGGAGAAGGGGTTAGCACAGTCACAGCCGCAGTCGATAGGATATCGATACAGAACCCTTTGCACGAAATATGTGATCTCGAGCTTAGTGGACAAGTCACTTTCGCTACAGGCAGAAGCAGTATGGAGATCTCATTGCAGGTTGCCAAAGTCCCTGCAGAAGGCAAACACATCAGCCCAGAAGACGTCTTCATGACTTGTGCCTTCACCATGGTTTCACTAGATCCTGTGACCAAGAAACCTATTAATATTGCACCGTTGAAGCTGGAGACTCAAGCTGACAGGGCCTTGTTTGCACAAGGTGAAGCGAATTACAGGAGCAAGAAAGCACAGAAGTCAAGTCATATCCTCTCCAAGCCACCAGATGCCGAAGAGTCAGCTGAGATCCATAAAATGTGGACAGACAGTCTAGCATATGCCGATAGAAGGAATCCAGTGGAACAACCAAGTAACACGATCTCAATGGCTTCATCCACCATCTTCTCGACCTCCATAAGCCAGCCTCAATACCGTAATCGGCATTCATTTATGATCTTTGGGGGTTACCTGCTCAAGCAGACCTACGAGCTTGCCTTTACATGCGCATCAGCTTTCTCACATACACGTGTCCAATTCGTGAACCTTGATCCCAGCACTTTCGAAGAGTCGGTGCCAGTAGGATCTGTGCTCTACGTCTCAGCGCAGGTTACATACACGGCCAAAGATGAGAGGAATGGTGGAACAAAAATGCAAGTCATGGTGAATGCTCACGTTCGTAATGTCGAGCATGCGGAGCGAAAGAACACTGGCACGTTTTTCTACACCTTCCATACTGATGCAGATGTATCGGTTCTGCCACAAACGTACTCGGAGTTCATGAAGTGGGTTGCGGGTCAACGTCGAGCGAAGAGGATGGATGAAAGTCTATCGCCTGATGGCCATGGTCAGCACGTGCTTGGTGGGCCTCCTCAGTCGAACGCTACGGAGTAGATCACGATGCACAGACACAAGATTTATCAAAGTATACCTAGATATCGTCTCAACAAAGCAAGTACGAACATGTTTGAGGAAAATACGCACGTTGATTCGGATCTATGCCAACTAATGGTCTGTACGAATACTGCCTCCACACTCCCATGTTTCTTTGCTCGCCACGTCCAATGCTGTCGATGGCGCACTGGAATGCCATGAGTGGTACTTCTGGCACAGCATGGATTGGCGAAATAACACAACGAGACCAAACAAGGATTGGTGGTCGTCGTCCACTGGCTGGTCTGAAATTTATGCTCAAATTATGTGTATATGTCCGAAGACATTAAGCTGTCAGATCTGGGAGCCGCCAAAACCGAACTGCTCTTCATACCATTGAACAGTCCTTCCATATTCCCAAACATGTCTGCCGACCGATGTTCTCAACGACTTCGTTAGACTGGCAGGTCCACAGACCATCACTGTAACCGGATCATAATCTCGTTTTAATCTTTGTGGATCCCACTCCGCCAACGAACTTGATTCGGCTTTCGACATGAAAAACCTGTCTACAATCTCCTCAAGATTTGGTCGGCCTATGTTTATTGTGGATCCATTTCCAGCGTTATTCGTGAGATCCTCTTGCTCGGATGGGGTTGCTCTTGTGACGCTGATCTCTAAACTTGGCATGAGCCTACGGTCTTTCAAGAAGTCCTGTGCCCATGCTAGGTGCTGCAAATTTTTGACCACCCATAACAATTTGAGATCAGCAGCACTACCTCTTGCATCTACTAGTGCTTTGAAGATAGGCAGACCATATGTTGCACCAACACCTGCCACAACTAGCAGAACCTTTTGCCGCTGGCTGTCCTTGCCAGTCAGCAGTTGAGGCATGTATTTCTGAGCTTCACCATATGGGCCTTCCAGATACAAGTCAAGCTGCTTTCCTTGTTCTGCCGCTTGAGCAAATGTGCTGGTCATTGGACCACCAGAGTTCTTAGCAACAAGCTCGATCCGAGATGTACCATTTCCCAGAGCTCGAGCGCTAAGCACTGTGAAGGGTGTACGAGGACCAAATCCACCACGATTGAGGTAAATATGCACCCCAGGAAGATATGGGTGGAGATGCTTGCCGGATGTGACCATGATGACCTGAATAAGATCTTTGCCTGTGTTTTTGCAAAAGACTTTAACGGGTTGAGATGCGCCATTGCGAAGGATGCCACTGAGGACCCAGAAGAAGCCAGCTTGCGCAACATAGATCCTGGTGTAAGGAACATGGAACCACAGTACGACTAGGAGCAAGGCGCTGAGAACGACGTGGCTTCGATAAAAGACTTTGTGATAGACCTTGGCCCGAATGGGTGGTATAGCAAGGATGCCTAGGAAGTTGATGGTCCAGAATGCTATCAAACCTAACCTCACATCTGTGTCCTTGATCCGCTTTGACAGCAAATTCATCAGGACAAAAAATCTAAGGTATAGTATTGCGTGAACAGCGAGCAGCGCATGGATGACACGGCCGAACAGTCGATGGTAAGCATTGAGACGCTCATGCGTTAGTCCGGTAGCCAGTGTGATGGGAGAGCTTGGCGACTTGATGGAGAGGAGGTAGTGGATTGGCAACTGGGATACTGCAACATGGCCGAAAGCTTTTGTGACATGCATGTAGTCATCCCCCGTCTGATAGACGATTCGAAAAAGCAGAAATGCGGTGTATAGTGAGATGAGAAGATAGACCTGGAAAGGGCCAAACTCGGCGATGTATGTTGTGCCTAAGATCCATGAAGTGCGACGCGACACAAGCTTAATGCCGGAAGGAGGTTTTTTGCCCTTGCTAGTATTGCCCTTCGAGATGTACTTGCGACCGAGGTAGATCGAGGCAAGGATGAGAATGGGAGCAAGATACGCCTGAAAGCCTGCTTGATCAAGAAGACGCCTACGAGCTTCGCTTTGCCCTGGCAGCAAGCTCACAAATTCATACCGGAACATCTGTGCACTTCAAGGAGTCGAGACAATCGCTTCGCATAAAATGAAGCTTGTTCTTGTTCCTCTAAGATTGTGAAGACATCGCCTTACACCGAATGTTGTTACTAAGCTGGCATTGCTGACATATCTGAAATTCAGGCATATAAGGCATCATTGGCAGAAGTCCGAAGCTTCAACTTACATAAGCCGGCGTTATCATCTCCTTATCTTCTTACAAGTACTTTTCTGGATATACTCGTAGCGTCATCGCTCAAAATTCTATGCCCCACGGTCGCGTCTTTTTTGGAGAGGGAATGTTTTGTTAGTCACGCCATACTCGAATACATTTTATTGTACAGAAATTGTTGATTTTGTTAACACACCTCTCCTTCAGTTCTGATTACGATTCCCCTGCACTTAATACGGACAAAATGCCTGTCTCAGCTTTGACCGAGAACCTCAAGGGCAACGGGGCTACTCAAGATATTCCTATACCTTCGTCGACTCGCGAAGTTTCCCGCAGCGCAACCCACCAACAATCCTCCTTTTCATACTCTGCCTCACCTGAGACAGCGAGACACAGACTTTCCTTCAATGAGAGTGCTTCGCCCTTTGTCACGCGGAAGCTGACAGGTGCCCCGCCCAAGAAACTGCAACCTTTCCGAGAACAAGACATTAAAATCCTGCTGCTGGAGAATGTGAACAAAACAGGTCAAGATATCCTACGGGAACAAGGATATCAGGTGGAAGCACTAAAGAGCTCTCTACCAGAAGACCAATTGATAGAAAAGATTAAGGACGTCCACGTCCTGGGCATTCGCAGCAAAACCAAGCTCAACGCGCGAGTCCTTGCGGCAGCCAAAAATCTGATAGTGGTTGGCTGCTTCTGTATCGGTACAAACCAAGTCGACCTCAAATATGCTGCCGAACACGGTATCTGTGTTTTCAACTCCCCTTTTTCAAACTCTCGCTCCGTCGCCGAACTAATCCTTGCTGAGGTTATCTGTCTGGCACGGCAAATTACAGACCGCAGCAACGAAATGCACCAGGGCACATGGAACAAAGTTTCTGCCAGATGTTGGGAGGTCCGAGGAAAAACACTCGGTATAATCGGCTACGGCCACATCGGCTCACAACTCAGCGTACTCGCTGAAGCCATGGGCATGAGAGTGATATACTACGACGTAGTGAATCTCATGTCCATGGGCACAGCACACCAAGTCTCTTCCTTAGAAGACCTTCTGAAAGGCGCAGACTTCGTCACCTGCCACGTTCCAGAATTACCAGAAACGACAAACATGATCGGCCCCAAACAATTCGAACAAATGAAACAGGGCAGCTACCTGATCAACGCATCCCGCGGCTCAGTCGTCGACATCCCCGCTCTAGTCGACGCTTCAAAGTCCGGCAAAATCGCCGGCGCAGCGCTAGACGTGTACCCAGCCGAACCAGCCGGTAACGGCGACTACTTCACCAACGACCTCAACTCCTGGGCCGAAGACCTCCGACGCCTCAAGAACATAATCCTAACGCCGCATATCGGCGGCAGCACAGAAGAAGCCCAGTCCGCCATCGGCATCGAAGTCGCCGAGTCGCTCGTCCGGTACGTCAACGAGGGTGTCACGCTCGGCGCGGTCAATATGCCTGAGGTAGCGCTCCGAAGCTTGACCATGGATGAGCCGGATCATGCTCGTGTGATTTTCATCCATCAGAATGTGCCTGGTGTGCTTGGACGTGTGAATAAGGTGCTCAGTGATCACAATGTTGATAAACAGATGTCTGATTCGAGAGGGGATATGGCGTACATGATGGCTGATATCAGTAGTGTGAAGCAGGCGGAGATCGACACTTTGTATCGGGATCTTGAGGGTCTGAAGGAGAGGATTGTTACTAGAATCCTCTACTAGATGATGGTCTTTGGAATGTGTTTAGATATTGGGCGGCGTAAGGGGTGCAAAGATAGAGCTACTACGCAAAGGACTCAACGTCCTCGACGGAAATGGCTGGTAGGAAAAGTCTGGACATAGTACATATGTAGCATTGCTCAACGACTCTAACGGAGAATATTATCACGCAGGTCCTATACCTCTTTGTATTTAGCACGGAATCAACGTGTCGTAGTGTTTCACTCCCCGACGAGTCAAAGCCAGGCATCACGTCATCAGCTTAAAACCGAGCACCGCCATATGTCCATTCACGTCCAAAGATGTGCCATAATCCATCGCCGCCAACGCCATGCTCGAACGCTTCAAACCACACCAACCCTATTGTCCCCCTCATATCGTCGACCTCTCCTCCTTCGCCTCCCTCTCATTAAAAACCCTAGGCAACATCCACTTCGTATTCTCATACACCAAGAAAGTAACACACGTACTCGGAACGACTCGAGCCAAATTAGGACCCAGCCCCTTATAAAAGCCGCGTATGCCTTCATTAAGCCACAGATCTTTCGTCAGCGCGACAATACCAGGGCCTTTGCTGATTACCTTGGCGCTGGGATCGTATCTCTGTAATCGCGAGCGGATGACTTGGGTGGGATATGTGGATGTGCCGGCGAAGACTTTTGATAGTGCGGATGCGATGATCGTGTCTGTGTTGGAGAGGTTTTGGTTTTGATCACCGTTGTTTTTCCGTGCCCGCTGCCAGATTTTGATGTTTTCGTAGGCGAAGAAGTAGAGGACGCCGTGGGTTACGCCGAAGAGCGCGGGGACTAGGCCGTGGCAGTAGCCTCTAAACCCTTCTGTTTTCCAGATGCGTGTCATGCCGGAGAGCATGCTTGGGTATGCGCCTTGGACGCTGACTGAGGTAGAGATCATGCGTGTTTTGACGACCCATATTGGGTTTGTGAGGATGGAAGATAGGATGCCTGCGCCGGCGCTGGCGGCAATGTAGTCTGCGCTCGTGAGGCGTTGGTCTGGCGAGTAGCCTCGGGTGTAGCGGACGAGGTCTTGGCCTTGTTTGTACCAGAGGAAGTAGAGAGCCCAGCTTATGGAGTTGCCTACTAGATTGGGGGACAGGCCGCGGTATAGAGCTGTTATTCTTGTGGGGCCTTCGTTTCGTAGGATGTCGCGAAGGACTGACTGGGTAGAATTGCGGAGCGGGTGGGTGGAGGTGTCGAGTTGCATGCGGGTTTTGATGATGTCTAGAGGGTGGACGATGATTGTTGATGCGAGGCCGGCTGATAGACCGGCTACTGTCTCGACAGTTCCTGGACTGATACGTTGATGTGAGGAAGACGCCATCTTCAACTCGGCGAGGAGCAATGCTAGGGAACGCTGTAGCGAGAATATGTCGAGGTTCCTAGGTCGAAGATCATGTCTGCATGAGAATCAACTCAGGTTGAAGGCATTAGTGTTGTAGGGTTTGTTCAGGTCGAGAAGTTGTCTTTTCATGTGAAGAAGCCGCTCATTGCAGTGGTGTTATGTGGATGTGAATCAACTCATCGGCGCTTTGCGGTTTCGCAATCGTGGAATGATGTGCGGAGCTCAGGCCTGTCCGCCCGCGGCAAATCCATATACAGAACAGAACTGCATGTGCAAAGTAAGCAAAAACAGTAGCTGGCCTGAGGTTTAGATGGAGTTCACTTTGTAGGCAAACTTTTTAGCTTTGCCGACCATGAGCTGAGATCCCAATGAGAGGAACAATGCTATGCTCCGTGACCCATAATGTGGGCTCTTTCAGGTTCTGAGCTTCCACTCGAGCCCTCGAAGGACCCTGAAATTGAACCTTCTCCGGCACGCAGTCGGATGCGAACCTTCCAGTGGCGTTACTTGGACGTGGGAACATTTCTAGACCCCGGTTTGGTTGCCCGCAGTTTTTCCTTCAAACTGATTGATAAGAGCTGTATACTTGTACCTCCTACCTGGGCTCGACCACTGTCTTGCAAAATTGCTACTTCCCTCCTGTGCACTTAATCATGGATATCATTCAGGAAGCCTGCGACAGCCTTTTCTTCGACAAATTCTGGGCGACTGTCCTACCCGCACAGAGGGCTTTCAACAGCAGCCATGCAACGGCTACGTTTTCGAGTATGCGAGAAGGTGCTACTTTGATCCCTCAGCAGAAATGGATATGGGAGCCAGCTACGAAGTACTTTTCATTTCCACCTTCAGAATACGCTTGGGCAAGTGCTTGGTCAAGAGATTATACTCCACGGCAGTTTATTGAATTGTTCTTGATTGTTTGGTATGGACTTTGTGTGCTATATTCAATAAAGCATAAGCTGACTGCTCAGGTTGTTCGGCATAATCGCTTACTTCTCCTGCGCAACTCTCTCCTACCTTTTCGTGTTCGACAAGACCACTTTCCAACACCCGAAATATCTTAAGAATCAACTGTGGATGGAAATTAAGCAAGCACAATCAGCGATGCCTGGGATGGCCCTCCTTACAGCCTGCTTCTTTGTGTTGGAGGTAAAGGGCTATGCTAAATTTTACGACCGACTTGAAGATGCACCTTTCCCAGCCTACAACTATCTGCAATTTCCTCTCTTCATTCTCTTCACCGATTTCTTCATCTACTGGATCCACAGAGGACTACACCACCCTCTAGTCTACAAAACGCTACACAAGCCACACCACAAATGGATTATGCCAACGCCATACGCCAGTCACGCTTTCCACCCACTCGACGGTTTTGCTCAATCCGTACCGTACCATGTTTTCCCATTCTTGTTTCCACTGCAGAAGTTCGCCTACATTGCGCTTTTCGCCTTCATCAATGTCTGGACTGTCTTCATTCACGACGGAGAGTACATCGCAAACTCACCTTTGATTAATGGTGCAGCGTGCCACACGATGCACCACCTCTACTTCAATGTAAGAACACTATGCAAAATTACAATCCTCCAGCTATCGTTTGCTAACTCTTGCAGTATAACTATGGTCAATTCACGACCTTGTGGGACAGACTCGGCGGAAGCTATCGACAACCAAATGAGGAACTGTTCAAACGAGAGACGAAGATGTGTGCGGATGAATGGAATCGACAGGCAAAAGAGATGGAAAAGATACAGACCCAGGTCGAAGGTAAAGACGACAGACAGTACGGAGCATCGACCGAGGCAAAGAAAGTACAGTAATGGTACGACAGAGGAGATTAGACGGCGTTTTAGAAAACTTGTTTCTTGTCAATACTCTATACCATCCAAAACATACGAAAATTACAGCTGAGCTTTGACATCGCACCAACCCCAGCCAGAAACTGGACTGGCTTCGGAAGCTGTTTGCTGGATTACTCTATTCCATTTCGCATCTGTCACGATCGATATGTGGCCAGGAAAAGGTGTAATGCGGTGCCATCTAAGATCTCGGCCGCTCTGATGTGAGCAGTTGGATCGATTCATCTGGAACAACTGGAGCGTGATGGTTGCGGAGAAGTGTTGTCATGTTTGGTATATCTGGCACGAGGAAGCGAATATGTGCATGGCATGGCTGAGTAGCCACATCCCGTTGTATAGTAGGGATGAAGTAAGATATATGGGTACCATCATATTGCTCTGTCACGTAAAGCTCTGCCAGTTAAAAATGTATGGATGAAGATATACATAATGCTGCATAAACCCGATATATAGTTCATACCAAAAAGGGGCATAAATTCTTGTAGAGCAGAAGGCAACCTTACATTTTTCGCCAAGGCGACATTAAATACTTCAACTGTACCACCATCATCGACTACTCCATAAACGTATAATCTATTGTATAGTACTTGACTGCCTCCGGCACGACGGCTTCCCCAGCCATATCAAGAATACACAACAATCTCATTCTCGCCATCATCACACAGCATCTCCGCCCTATCCCGAAACCAAATCAAACCATCAAAGATGGGCGACGCAAAACCAGCACAAATCAACATCACAGTCGAATTCACGTAAGCCCATTCACCAATACAAACCCTTTCTAACCCTGTCCCACACCCACACAAGAACACAAAGTATTCATTCATACTCCAAAAGAACAACAAGCTAATCTGACGACCAATGTGAATAGAGGCGGTCTAGAAATGCTCTTCGACAACACCCAATCCCACGCCCTCAGCATCCCAGCCACAGACACGCAGGGCTTGCCCTTTAAAGTCAAGGACCTGATTCCATGGCTGTGCGAGAACATTATGAAGGATTCGAGGAGGGAGTTGTTTGTGCTGTCGGGGGAGGGGGGAATGTGAGTTTACCCCTGTTCCGCCGCCTTTCACTGCATGTGTTGTAGTGTGGAAGGTGCAGTGCGTGTATTTGGGCTAACGGAGTGGTAAAGACGGCCGGGGATATTAGTTCTTATTAACGATGCGGACTGGGAACTTGAGGGGGAAGATGGCTACGAGATTAGGGAGGGGGATAATATTCTTTTTGTTTCGACGTTGCATGGTGGTTGATGGAAGTCTCTTTTGTTGGTGTGTATTGATGCCTATGTCTATGCTATGCCTATGCTAACAGCGTGCGGATGGGAATGCATAATGGCCATGCGAAGAATGAACTCTTCTAGCTACGGCCACTGATATGCGTCACGATATTTACATTGATTCTCTGGAGCACAACGCAACGACACCGTCTATACAACATCATGGATTCGAATACTTATGTCGTTCTCAGCCTGCTCCGCTGGTGTTTTCGCTCCTACGGGCGTTCTTCCACCATCTGATGGCTCGGGCGTGCCTGGTTTCGTTCTCGGACTCAACGTTCCGGCGCCTAGTCCTGGCACTGGTGTCGTGAAACCAGATGGTGGTGCCGCGGCTTTTGGACCCTCTGGAGATGCTGGGACGATCTCACGGGGTAGGTCAGGGATTTTGATGCGTTTTGCTTCGTTATTGTAGGAGGCAGGGATGATCTGAGCAACATTAGCCGGGGTCCAGTGATGAGAGGAACAAGGAAAGGGAAACGACGAGCAAAGGGGGAAGCAGAGGAGGTGACCTACTTCAATGATCTCGTCGCGAGGGAAAGACAAAAAGGGAATGTCAGCGGCATCGCAAGCCATGAGGTAGCCGTAGAGGACACGAAGGACAGACTCGTGTGCGATGATTAGAAGATCGTTTTGTTCACGTTCTAGTTCGAGGATTATAGGTTCGAGACGGACAGCAACATCGTGGTAGGACTGCATCAATCGTTAACCCTGACAGAAAAGTGGATATTAGTGAGATTACCTCTGCTCTGGGAAAGCGGTGGTGATACGGATCACGCTCGTTTTTTTCAACTTCTTCCGGGTATTCTGCTCGTATTCGTCGTTCTGATTTCTTCTCGCATACACCAGGGTTTAGTGCACTCATTTGAGATCGTTGTCTGACATTGAATCCGCTCGACACGAAGTATTGAGATGTTTCAACTGTTCGTCTTCTCGTCGATGTCCAAACTATTAATGGCTTCAGCTGGGCGGATGGGCCAATGTTCTCCTCTAAAGTTTTCAGTTCCTCCTCTCTATGCTTCAATAACGCATCGGTCATCTTCTTTGAATAATCGATTCCTTGAGACGACAAGGATGCGTCTGCTTTGAATGATTCCTCTTCAAGCGTGACACCTGCTCGTGCAAAGTATGTATGTCGGGACTTGATATGCAGATTCAGCAGGTAGAACAGAATTCGATGTGTCAAGTAGCCGAAGCTACGATTGTTGATAACAAGTCGTTCTCCAGCGTTGATCATCTTGATCCAATCCAGATCTGTCTCCTCCATAGTCTCGAAATGAGGAATTTTGGCATTCACCCTGTTAAGATAATGTTTGACAGCTTCATCTTCGTTCCACCCGTGGTAGTCCGGAGAGGAGATTTTGACACTACGTACGTTCTCCTCGATGATGCGCTGGTCATCGCAACTCGATTCAATGAACAAGCACTTCATGCCATGCTTGGCAAACTCCTTGTCCAGTGACTTGCGGCCTGCTGATAGCGGGTTGACGGCATCATAGATAGCAACCTGACCATTCTGGTGGTTGAGGAAGTCGTAAATGTCTTCTCGACACTTCTTAAGAATCTTTTGGCGGAGTAGAACTGAACTTGCGGAAGCGTTGACAAAGAAGTAGTCATCTGGCACATCCTTGCCATGGCCGACGATGGTCCGGCGGTAGTCTCCGAGGTGAAAGATTCGTGTCTTTACACCCAGCCAGCGAAGGTAGCGTGCTATTGCGACTGATATGTGAGTCTTTCCTCGTGCTGGTAAGCCCACCGTGCATATGACTATACGACCGGCGTGAAAGAGGCGGCCGGACTCTGTGCTATAGAGCTGAGCCGGTGCCAGGTGAGCTTTCTCTGGGAGGTCATGAATGGCATCAATGAATGTGTTCGACTTCCTGCGGTATCTAGGGGAAGCCAAGGCGGCCTCCGCAGTCAGTAAAGTGTCCATCGAGTAGTCCTTAATGGCTGCGTCGCTCTTAGGATTGATGACCTTGACCAGTGTCGTGTGAGTTCCTACTGTGTTCAGAACGAAACGCTCCAAATTATCCAGTCCAGACAGTATTGGTCAAGTGTAGAGAAACACTGCTGCTTCAATTGAAACACGAGAACAGCCAGAAAATAGACAATTGCTCTCCGATTCTCGAGGAGTGCAACTGTACGTTATATGCGGTTAGCTTCTCTGCACTGACATAGCGATAGGGAACGTATCACTGTCGATGAAGGTAAAGAATGACAGACTACCATAAGGATAGGTAAGTTAAGGTAGTCCCGGCACAAGACTCCCGAGCCTTTTGTCCATGACATGAGCATCGCATCGACTCTGTTATCTCGTGCGGCGAGGATTAATTCGTGTTCCGAGGTGTAATTCACGTGACCGTGTATGTCGATCATCGCCTGCGACCTGATGAGGATAATGTGGAATTTTGGCACATCGAGCTTGATATCGTTCAACTGTATCGCCAACTTCCTTCACCACTTATCACTTTCTTGTTCATCTCTATTGTCCTTTCATTGCAATCTGAGACTGCTATTAGCGCATGGTGTTGCTTCGAATCTCAACATAATATTGATCGCACGACCTCGTATACCTCCTGAACATGGCTACTGTCACAGTAGATGAACCGGCTTCATCGCCATTGTCTTTTCTAACAGACAATGCGATATCTACCGTCATCAATGACACCTACAACACTTTATCGCAGCGACGGAAATTACTTGGCCTCTCGAACCCTGGCAAGGTGGAAGACATTTCCTCGGAAGTGCAAAGAGAAGTGCTTTTGACGAACTACATGTTCTCTGGGCTACGATGCGATCTCCAAAAGCTTTTCAGTCTTTCACCAGTATTTCGTATGCAGCATGGCTTTGCAATGGGATCTAACGTCCTACCGCCGTGGCAGCTGCTTGCTATGTATGGGAACTCAAGAGTAAGAAATGTCTTGACCTGTGCTCGGTAGCTGCTAACAAAGTATCTTATAGATGCTGCTTCAAGGTACATTCTCGAGCGACCAATCGGTCTCCGCAATGGGCAATATGAGGTGGACACCAAAATGGGTCACGAAAACACAGACACAGATCGATCCTCGCTCGCAGAATATGCTTCAGATAGAGAATGAATACAACGGAGATGACTTCAATGCCTCTTTGAAGGCGATTAACCCTTCCATTTTAGATGGAGGTATCACTGGAATCATGATCGCCGACTACATGCAATCCATCACTCCCAGGCTCTCGGTTGGGTTGGAGGGTGTTTGGCAAAGACAATCGCTAGGACAGAAGCCGGAAACGGCTCTCTCCTATGCAGCACGATACAAGAGCACCGACTGGATTGCCAGCGCACAGCTGCATGCAACTGGCACACTGGGAGCTTCATACTGGAGACGACTGTCGGAAAAGGTGGAAGCTGGTGTCGACTGCCAGCTACAATTTGCGCCAGGCCCAGGAGGCGCAGGTATGTTTGGAAACATGCGAAAAGAGGGACAGACAACTGTCGGTGTTAAGTACAACTTTGCCACGTCCGTCTACCGGGCTCAAATCGACAGTACTGGCAAGGTCGGATGTGTTCTGGAAAAGCGTGTCGCACCAGCTATCTCATTCAACTTTGCTGCTGAGATCGACCAGTACAAGGTGAGTCAATCCGAGACTTTATGTGGTTTCATTCATGCTGATACACTTACTAGAACACGCACAAACTCGGTCTTGGTGTCTCGCTTGAAGGTGCTCCAGAAGAACTCGAACAGCAGATGATGCAAGACCAAGGGCCTCCACCAAACTAAAGGAGAACCATCCCCTAATCCCTTCATTGACTTCGTCATACTGCCGAGGTATCCGCGTTCCTCTTCAGGTGTTTCACTAATGTTTTACCACACCCCTCTTCGCTCTGAGCGCCATGGCCGACAACGTCGACTCAAAAAGCAGTGTCTCAATTCATGCAGCTAAGCGAGATATAATGGATGACCAAGGAAGGCAGACACGCTGTATACTGGTTTTGGAAAGGATTTTCTATGCACGACGCTTCACTGTACATGGTATGAGCACGAAATCGATGTGGGCCATCTGCATAAACATGCCAACAACGTTCTTATGAATGCTATAGATAATCATGTTGGTAGGCAGGTGTTAATCGATTGATGTATCAATAGAATGTGTGAAGTCACAAAGAGGCAGAGCGAGCATGAGCATGCTCACACGAAAATGAAACACATATATCTCGCTTCAAGATCAGAGTCTTCGTCGCTTCAAATTTTGCTGTCGCTACTGCAATGCATGCTTCCAGCATTGTCGTTGCAGTCCTTTCAGCTTCCAGCATTGCCTTACCATTAGTTTTTTAGTCGAAGCTCTGGGACCATGCAGATCGCATCTGAGCTTGACTTTTCCTGCATCAAAATCTATCAGAGCCGTTTGAGGTGTTGTTGTCAAGTCGACTGCGGAGGGACAAGGCAGTGATGGATCATGTCAGACTTTTGGTCATTTGGCGATGTGTGAAACGCATGAGTAGTTGTACAGATGGACTTGAAAACTGACAGCTAAATTGAAATGCCCTCGCTGTACTAGAGAGCAGCGGACGTCTTGCTATTGCTGATGGTTTCTGTTTGGTCCTGTGAGTGCTGCTCATGTGCAGTGATCTCATCCACACAGGCTCTGAGGTCGTTATTACAGCTCAATGGCTTTATACAACCGTTCGGTTGGGACTGTACTGTATATAGGTACCTAGGCAGTCATTCAAGTTGCAGTGAGCCACTTACAAGCATTAATATTGGTGGAGATTGATTTCCGGATTCATTGAGTGCTTGGCAGCTGCCAGTTGCTGTCACGCTCCCATGAGTACCTAGGTGCCTTCCCTTACATGGTCCGTTATGCTGATCGTCAATTCGGGGACATCTTATAAGGTAAGGCAGCTCAGTAGGGCTTCTCATATGCAGCACGCTTTGTATAGAATCTTCCTCAGACGTATCAAGTACATGTACTAAATAGACTGGTATGGCGCTGTACTCATTGAAGGAGCATAAAACACCACGTGAGACGACTGACTTATGCAGCCTGTTCATATGGCCAAGCCTCATGAGACTCCAGCGAATGAGTAACGTCCCCTTGGGTAGTCGTGGATTGTGCATATTGTATCGCAGATCTTCGAATGAGAAGCCAGGTTTTCAGATCTCATGCGAGCTTCATCATATCTTTGCAAGAATGGGGCGAACGACTTCCATCGCTGGACACCCTCGCTAGTTAGTGAGACCTTTCACGGCAATCAGAAAACTGCAACCGGCCCGCAGTTTGTCAAGGTTCAACGTGCTTGCCCTGGCCGGCTCGGTGGCTTTTCTCACCTACCAAATTAGGGCTCAGTAACAGTTCCTCGCAAAAGCTTTCCGCCAAACAGCGGGAAGTATGACCGCTATACTTACAGCTAAAGCCACGGGAATAGGGCTGCCCCTGGCCAACGACAATAGCGGAAGTCGGCTGGACGCCCGTCAGCTCGTGAACATCGAACACTGGTGGCATGAAACCAAACCAGGCCCTGTCTGACGACTCCATTGCCATGCACAGCATTCAATTTAGAGTTGGGCTAGCAATTTCCTGTTGGTCAGGTGAACAATGCCACTAGAAGCAGAAATAGCACGAGCAGCTCATTCCCGAAACACTCTTTTTTCAATGTGGGCACTTTTATTATCATTAATGAGCGTCGTGTGCCTGATAACGGTGACCAAGATGTCAAGCTCACGATGCCTGTTGGAATTATACTCGTGAGGATGTCAATATTTATAGTAAAGGCCACGCAAGAGTGGTTTGTGACTAGTCGAAACATAGCAGTCGAGGGCTGGCCCTGGCGCTCTAAGCTAGCTTATGCCGGATGCTTAACGTGTGGATTTGCTTGGTACGAACATGCGAGCATGTGCTTATGACGTTCCAACACGTTGCTGCCCTTGTCCCATCACTATTTTCAAGAATCATCAGCTACTGCCAACTTCAAGAGCAACGAAGTTTAGAGGTGCCATGTTGAGTACCTACGAGTGGCATAAAGGAGGTAATTCTACAGATTGCAGCATCTGCTTATGTCGAAACCATACATCAACAGGTACCAATAATTGGTGCAGCCAAGACAAACTGGGACCGCAAATGGCAACCGAGCACTGGCATGATGAGCATTGATCTGGCATATTCGAATACTGCACGAGATTGTTAGATTATGGCAGTCATGATTCGTCTGACATTGAAGTGGAACTTCTTGCTTGTCAGATGATGTCGGACCCCTGGGCCTCGTGCAAAATACATATCCATGGCTTGTGAGGAGATGCTGTTTGTGGGTTACCTCTGGACATACAGTACCAAGTAAACGTGAGTTCATGCACCCAGCCTGCATGCAGACAGCCATGTCAGGCGTTAGCAACCTCACTGGGTCATGAAGATCGATCCATTCAGTTCAGATGTCAGCAGCGACAATATTGCTAACTCAACTAGCCTGAGGTTTTGACCAATTTTACAAGCAGGTTGGCATAATGGTCAGCAGCAGATTGTTGCATGACACAGGATTCGCGTGCGAGTGAGGGCATGCATCGGTCTACTGGCGTCGTGGATCCTTCACTCTAGTATTGCCCGGAGCATCCCTTCCCCACAGGTGAAGTAATGCGAGCAGGAGTGCTGGTTTGGTAAACGTTTCATGCTTGCCGGTTGGAAAGATGGCTCGACACATTGTAGTCTGAGTATAAATGATTAGAGGCATTGTACTTCGTGTCCATTAAGGCGCATGCTCTTGCCTGACAGCGGACCGCATTATGTTCCAAGTACAGCCTGTTACACGTCCATGGTAGCCACCAAAATGAGAGCAATCGGTGGATACTCGAGGCTACGGAGGCGTTGTCACTGGCTGATGGCGTTGGCGCTTGACGCTGCTGTGCCCGGGCGCTCATACCCACGATTGAGCACTAGACACCGCACAGCAGCACACACCAAATCTCCTGCCTCCGTTCTCTTCTGCCCAAATGCTCAATAATCCTGATCATTCTTAAACTCGATTCTGACCTCGTAAACATTATTCATCCGTCGCTGCCGACCCTAACTGCACCCTGCATCACACTGAACCTCTCTCCTGCCCATCAATCCTTCAAATAACAGTACGCGCACTGCATCACGCCCCTCCTTTGCCGCTGATATTCAACACCTGACCAAACGAGGGCGGGGAAAATTAGCGCTTCATCGTCCGCATAACCTCTGCGCTCTACCTCATCTCTCTCCAGACTACACCTTCAACGGCGTTTCGTATAATACGGCGTGGAATCTATGCAAGTGTTTTGATATTTCGCCAATCAACCGCACATCTCGTTCCTTTCAACCCACCTCGACGACCTGGCTTCAGCCCTCCCTCCAGTCCAACTGCATCTTGGCTCTGTAACTTCTGTTACAGCAAGGTGACACTGCAGACCTTTTGAAGAGTGAGCGATGAGTCAAAACCGCTCCGGTGGACAGTTTTCAGGCTTACGAATGGGTGGTAAGCTGCATTCCAGCACCTGCACAGCCCCTGACGCTGCGCGTCCAGAGCACGTGCGCTAACATGTTAACAGAAGTCGTACGTGAGAAGGTCCAAGATGGCCTTACGGGCGAACAGCGAGAAATTCAGTACACTCAATGCAAGATAGTCGGAAACGGTTCCTTCGGAGTTGTGTTTCAGACGAAGCTTTCGCCTAGCGGCGAGGATGCTGCCATCAAGAGAGTACTTCAAGACAAGCGCTTCAAGGTTAGCACAAGGAGCATATGGAGAATGAGCGGTTTGCTGATGGTTACAGAATCGAGAGCTGCAGATTATGCGTATCGTACGACATCCAAACATTGTGGAGCTGAAGGCATTCTACTACTCGAACGGGGACAGGGTACGTCTATCGGTGTTATTGACAGAATCAAGAGCTGATGAAGTTGAAGAAAGATGAAGTTTACCTCAACCTCGTCCTCGAATTTGTGCCGGAGACGGTATACCGAGCCTCACGTTATTTCAACAAGATGAAGACCACAATGCCAATCCTCGAAGTCAAACTCTACATCTACCAGCTATTTCGGTCACTTGCCTACATTCACTCACAAGGAATTTGTCACCGTGACATCAAGCCTCAAAACTTGTTGTTGGATCCTGCGACGGGAGTATTGAAACTGTGTGATTTCGGAAGCGCAAAGATATTGGTGGAGTCTGAGCCAAACGTTTCTTACATTTGCTCTCGATACTACCGTGCTCCCGAGTTGATTTTTGGAGCCACAAACTACACCACCAAAATCGGTAAGGATGCGACTGTGGTATATGGGGAACAAATGCTAATACTGCTTAGACGTCTGGTCGACAGGTTGCGTGATGGCTGAGCTAATGCTTGGTCAACCACTCTTCCCTGGCGAATCTGGTATCGATCAACTAGTCGAGATCATAAAGGTGTTAGGAACACCTACCAGAGATCAGATTCGCACTATGAATCCCAATTACATGGAACACAAATTCCCGCAGATAAAGCCACACCCTTTCAACAAAGTATTCCGAAAAGCATCGCCCGAGGCAATCGACCTCATTTCTGCGCTTCTGGAATACACTCCGACGCAAAGATTGTCCGCTATTGACGCGATGGTCCAGCCTTTCTTTGACGAGCTTCGAGATCCGTCCACACGTCTCCCCGATTCACGTCATACAGGCGGTGCATCGCGGGAGCTTCCGGCACTCTTCAACTTTTCGCGACACGGTAAGAACATGGTGTACTTGACTTACTTGAGACTAATGAATCACAGAACTATCGATTGCTCCTGCCTTGAATGACAAGCTTGTGCCGTCCCATGCTCGAAGCACGTTGAAGGCGCAAGGTCTTGACATTGACAATTTCACTCTAATGACGAAGGATGAGATGCTCGCTCGGCTTGACTGACACGCTCTCGAATTCGAGTTTTGCGAAGAGACGATGTTAGAACACTGTCCACGCCTTATTTCCATTCGCAGTGCATACACGCATTCCACCAAATGCGAGCTGCGTGGTGTAACATGAGCAGAATTAGCGTTGAGAATGTGCATGGCATATTCAATTTAGACTGGGTCAACGTTACAAAAATATGGGCTTGCTTTCACTTGCGTGGCTAGAGGCGCTAAAGAGAACGTTCAAATACGGGCCATGCACATGCGAAGAGACCGTGAGGGATACAAGCTTTAGCTCGATGTGTGCAACGGGAGAGGCTGAAGAAGGAGTACGGACTTCTAGCACAACGAAAGCTTGGTGCTTTATCCAAAGAGGGTTGGCCTATCAGTGCATATTGCTATGATTTTTTACCGCATCTTCAGAACACGCTTCGATGGGGTTTCACAAGCATGGTGAATGATGGCTTCACACAGTGCTACTTATGCTCCTGGGCATGATCTTGGATCATGCAAAGTATGCCAGAAAGAACAAACCAGGAGGGATAAGAATTCTGTATAGATTTCTATTAACGTTGTCACAACAGAATCCATATTTTCCGCTAGTGGACAACAACAAATTTACTTGCCTCTTCACTTCTCAGTGTTTCCTATGACAAGGCAGGAAACCTGTCCTGATGGAAGCACATCCAACCGATGACACAGCATTTGTCCCTCTTTCGTAGGTAGGAGATTTTTTCTGCTGCATAGCTGTCACCAAGTAGCTGTGGACAAGCCCTTCAGGGCTTGTGAATAATCTCAAGAGAAAAATGAACCTACATGTATCACTGGGCAATGTTTAACTTTGATGACCGCAATAGATCGCTGCAACACTATGCAAAGTAAATCGTTGAATTTCAACCTGGTGTACTTCAGCATCGTCACTGCTGAAGCTTTTGCGATGGGAAGCGAGGAAAGGGTCAGCCATCGAAGACAGCGCCATGAATACCAATGGTTAGGTACGGCGCTAATTATAAAATCTGTCGTGGCTATACAATGAGATCTGGTTGTAGCAAACGCGGTGAAGTGATGAAGGATAGGCGGCAACATCTGGAGCATCAACAACGACAATTCAAACATCTATCCGATACAGAAAGAGATTTAGTGTATGTTTGAATGAATTTCCATGCTATCACTATAATGTTTCCTGTGCTGAGCACAAATAAATAGTGTTGGTTGATATGAACAGGTTTGCTTATGTTGGTCGTCACGTAAGCTCGGAGTGAGTAACAAGTGATTTCAGGGGTAGCTCGATTGGGGAATAAAGACTGCCAAGCCAATCCTTCCGCCATTTGGACGTGAAACCTCCAAACGCGATGCGCGTCACTTCCTAAGTTCTCCATTCAATCTTTAAGAACATTTTCCACGACAGCCTTTGCGCAAGAACACAACGACTGTATTTACAGCACCTCTATTTCACTCATATACTCATGATTAACACACCTCTAATTCGCGAATACAAACCTCGTTAACCCTACTCACCATGGCTGACGGAGGATACAGGCCTCGACGGGGAGGAGGAGGAGGTGGTGGTGGAGGTGGTAGAGGCCAGTTCAACAATAGAAAGAGAAGACATCGAGGTAGGCACAAGTGTATAAGTGCTACTACAGATTAGCTAATGCTTGCGCCAGATGATGACGATGACGAGGGCGGACGATTTCAACGTCGCAGATACGAAGAGCCTTTAGCCGCTCAGTTAACAAGGCAGGTCAAGACAATAGCAGAAGCTCCTCATCGGCGGACGGATGAAGACATTTCGAATATTGCGAAAATGATTTCCGAAAACTACTTCGACACAGATCTGACAAACAGCTTCCTCGATCTTGCTGTCAATCTCACCCTCGAACAACCTCTCAAGATCCCGTTTGTCGCAGCCATTGTCTTGCAGACCAACACCCAGAAACCAGAGTTCACTGAGGAAGTGCTGAAGAAAATTAGTGAAGCTCTCCAGAAGAACATCAACCAGGGTTGCTGGCGTGAAGTGAAGCTACTTCTGCGATTCCTGGCATGTCTGCAAGGTCTGTTCATGGGCGATGGCATCTTCCCTCTCCTTGAAGAGCTATTCAACCGTGCTGCAGAGTTGCAGACTCAATCTAGCGAAGATGTAAGTATTTCCTTTCGAACACACACAACTGAAGTGCTAACATTTTGGAAAGCTCCTTGGCCTGGAACTTGTCAAGATCATTCTCTACGCTATCGCATACACCATGGCTTCCTCGGCTACAGATTGTGAATCACTAGCAGCCTCTTTACTTGACAAGACTGGTGTCATTGCCAGTGAAGACCAAGACCCAGAGCTATTGAAGTACTTGAGCTTCGTTGATCCATATCCTTCTTCGGACGTGACTGCGGTCAGTCATGAGAGTGCGTTAGTTCTACTACAGAAGCACATGCTGGAAGAGTCGAGACGAAACTGGGTATTACCATGTCTACCACGGCCATGGAAGGTTGCGCCGCTGCCAGATGCAGATGACTTATTGACTTCTGCTCAGAAACACCCTTTCCCGACTTTTGAACTACCCGCACAATTACAAATGGGACCTAGACAAATCTTCCCTGATATCTATTTGTCCGTGTATGCGGATCAAGATATTGACACAGTCCCTCCAGCATCAGATCCTAGTGCTCTGCTCATCCGGGATGCTTTAGGTGATGCCATCAACATTGCACACTACAACCGAAATCACGTTGCGAAGGTTTTGATCGATGTAGACTGCTACTTTGCACCAGACACGTTCGTTAAGCGCGCAACAGCGTTTGATAAGCTCCGAGAGGTGGCAGGTGATAAAAGCACCTGGAAGCCAGAAGACATTGTAGTAGACGCGGCCTTTGCCCAACTCCTACAGCTACCTGCGTCCGAACACAAACCTGTGTTCTACCACTCAGTGCTTACGGAATCCTGCAAACTTGCTCCTGCAGCTGTTGCACCGAGCTTGGGTCGTGCCATTAGATACCTCTATCGTAATGTCGATAGGATGGATCTGGATATAGCCAACAGATTTCTTGACTGGTTCGCTCACCACTTGAGCAATTTTGGCTTTACTTGGAAATGGACGGAATGGGTGGACGACGTTGAACTTCCAGATGTTCATCCCAAAAAGGCTTTCATCCTTGATGCCCTCGATAAGGAGATTCGGCTCAGCTTCGCCGCGCGCATCAAGGGCGTGCTACCAGACCCCTACAAACCCTTGATCGCAAAAGAAAAGGAGTTAGACTCGCCAGAATTCAAGTACAACGACCCCTCCACGCCCTTCGCAGCAGAAGCTCTTGAGCTCGTGGCGAAGATAAAGCAGAAAGCTGACGACACTGAAATCGCCGCCATCCTTTCCAAGATCGAAGAAGACGCTACCAATGCCGGCCTTTCGAATCCTAAACTTGCCTCTGTAGATGTCTACATGACATCCATTTGTTACATTGGTTCTAAAACACTGTCACATGCCGTTGCACTCATAGAACGATGCCGTGAAAGGCTGACCACGATTGCAAACGAATCACCGGACTGTCGAAAACAGATCATCACATCTATCCTGGAGTTTTGGAAGCACCAGACAGGAACCGGCGTGTTTCTCGTGGACAAGCTACTGAATTACGGCTTCATCACGCCTATGACGGTCGTCGAATGGGCGTTGATCGACAACGTCAACCGCGGCGTAACACTGACCAAAGATTGGTGCTATGAGCTTATCACAAAGATTACCGGTAAAGTCGTGTCGCGTGTCCGCCAAGTTGTGGCGAAAATCCGGGACCCCAGACTTAGTGATGAGGAGAGAGCAACATTGCAAGTGGCCTTGCAGTCCGAGATGGAGAGTTTGAAAAGTCTATTCGTAGCTATCGTAGACGCTGTTGGGAGCGTTGCGACAGCAAGTGAAGATGGGATGATGGAGAGCAGCGATGCCTTGAGAGCGGAAGAAGAAGAATTCTTGAAAACTTGGGGCCAAAAATGGGTTAGAGTGTTTAGACGACGAGCAGCTGTGGAAGAGAGTTGGGTGAAGGAGGAGTTGGCCAAACCACTGCCTGAATTGCCGGCTGAGCAGCCAATTGAGGGAGAAGTCAAGATGGAGGATGCGACGACAGCAGACGTGAAGGAGGATAATGAAGGGAGAAACGGGACTAGAAATGGCGATGCCGACGCTGATGGAACAGATGGGATCGAGTAACCAACCCTCTGCTCTGGCAAGGCCTGGAAATTTTGATGTATAAGATGAATATAATCAGCCTTTTGAGAAACGGTTCTACATCCAATGACTGCAGAGTTTGCTGGTGTTACAATCGGACGTTCTGGTTCTGGTGATGCTGATGCTCAATGCACTACATACCTACCTCCTCAGACCATTTCACACGTAGGGTCTTAACTTATTCCATCAAGGTTCCTTCTTGCACAAGATACTCATTCTCGAGTTTCAGTCTGTCCTACTTGTACTTCTACTTCTTCTCACGTCCATGTTTATTCACTCACGGCACGTTTGCTGAGAAGTAAATAACGGAGCAGACTGACAGACAGACATAGCGTAAAACACCTCATGTCTGAAATCCGTGGGAAGGAGAAAGTTATAATAGATACGTAGATAGGTAGGTAGATCAATAGATGTGGTAGAAAAGTATATAAAGTACAAACACGGAGACAACAAGGCTGGTCCGTTGGCTTAGTTGATTACTTCTAGTTTTGTGTTTAGTATGTACTGTACAGTACGAATGTAGTGAGTGTCACTGGACAAAAGACAGAGGGGGAAAGGCGGTAGATTTTAGAGCCAATAGTGTTGTCTGGTAGATTGATTCAGAGATTCAATTGAATAAGATAGAGGGAGCAAGGGATGATGATCCGTGGCTTTGTGCTTTGTTGTGTTCATGTATATTACTGTAGATAAATAGGTTCTCGGGATTGACGGACAGACAGATGGGCATGTACTGTAGGTGTCGTTGTGTGCTTATATGTGCATGTCAAGGTACGGTAGATACTTCATTGCTTCCACGTGTGTGTGATCACGAAAGAGAATGGACTGATTCATTTATTTGTTGTTCGCGAAATGGAGAGGAGAAGGGACGCAAGGAAGTGTTCATGTCAGGGTTGTTTGGTGCACAGGAGGGAGGTACTGTGGATGGGGAGACCAGGACTGGCTGACTCTGCTGCTATGAGATTGTCTCGCGAGTACTGTATGTGGGCAGTCCACGGATGTGTAGACTTGTTGCGAGACTCGTGGGTTGTCTTGTTACTCCTAGTTGAGCAGGTGACAAGCTGGCTGGCTGACTGGCTGGCTGGCTCGCAAGCCAGCTAGATGTCCTTCATGAGGGGTCATAAGAGAACGTGCGTGTACAGCTGTCACATGCGCCGCCGGATGTCCTGGCGGTCGATCTTGAGGCCGAGGCAGTTTGTTGCTGGGTGCACTTTGAAATCGCGGCTAGATCTTAGGTCAAACACATGGGAGGGAGGATAAGTGTAGCGGATGGCGTTGTGGATGCCGGTGCTGTAGAAGCTCCACTGCAGGGCTGGGTGCACTGGGGAGTCTTGCTTTTTGTGCTGGGCCTGCTAATGCCGGTCTGGCTATGTGGTATGTGTAGTCAGCTGGATGGTGTGGGATGGTGCGGTTGCGGAGATTCGTTGCAGTGTCTCGTGGCTTCAATGTGGATGGCCTGGGTGCTTTCGTTCGGACAAGAAGGCTGGGGATGGAAATCTGGAATTGGATCTGGGTTGGTGTGGGTGCAGCCACGGGTGTTTGAGGCACGTGCTTGTCTGGCAACAAGCGCGTGCTATGACCTGTACTAGCTGGGGGGAGTGGACGTCTGATAACGATCGGAGATATAGCTTTATTCAGTCAAGTGTGGGTGATAATCATACAAGCATGTCGGGCATAGCAAGGGAAGTGAAGTGCAGGGGAAGAGAGATGGAGCTTCGTATTTGAGACAGGGAATGCATGTCCTGTAAAGCGATGAGTAAGGAGAAAGTGGGTGTGAAAATACGCAGTAACACCCATGCGTATTCTTAAAGAATCTCGTTCTTCGTAATGATATTACGATTCCATCTCGATTGATTTGAGGGACTTTCGACAAGTTTACCATGTAATTGCTCCTCTTGAAATCGAATTGATCACTGTTGGCGAGAAGACGCTATCCACTTATTTGGATAAGGCTGACGGTGGCAATGCCTTGTGTAGATCCGTAAACTGTTGTGCTTCTTCTGTCTCAATTTGCGTGTAAGGCGCATTCCGTTCGGATTCGCCGGAGTTCAGAGCAGCGAAGGGCACAACACTAGCTTACACCTTTCACAGAGACGGCCAGAGTACAGAAGAGAGTGACAGAACATTTGAAGCCGGACTTCGATACAATTTGCGTAAGTCGAGTATGCGCCCCAGAACAGCCAGCATATCTCCAGCGCAGTTGGTGCACAAACAATGAAACATACCAGAAAGTTTGATGCGCATGTTCGCTTCCGGTCAGTCCGAGACCGTTTGTGTTTGGTGCAGAACTAATGCTCGACATGAATAGAGTCATTGTACCGCAGACTTCCTTTAGCAAGATCGTGTGGTCTTGCCGGTCGTGTTCGCTCGCGAACTGTAAAGACGAGCATGAAGCGTCCCATTGGAGCAGGTTCAGTACTGCGCAATAAACTATGGTGCTAACTGTCTCAGGGATACCCGCCGGTAGCTCTCGTAGTGCAACAAGCAGAGATCATGAGCGTTAGCAGTCCAATCCATTACTGTAATGATGAGAGTACTTTAGTGTATGAAACACGTCAGGCGATCAGTTTCGAAGTGCCACATGTGGATATAGCTGCTCAAAGAAGAAAGCTTCGAGAAAATGGATCGCGCCAAGATGTCATCCACGTGTCCCAATATCGACTAGCTTTGTAGCGAAAATTCTTGACGATCGGCGGTGCCACACGGCTACAGTCGGGGTGCTGCATGTTGCTGCCACTGTTGCAAGCCAATGTTGCTGTTGCATCCGAGTCTGTCGATCACCGTAATTGATGTCATCTTTCGTGTTCATTTTCTCAGGCCAAAGTTCTGAAAGCCTGGTGGCATTGCAGGTGGTCCGCCAACTAGTTGTGGCATCGGTGGTGGAGGTCCTGCAAAACTAGGTGGTTGAGGATATTGTTGTGGAGGTGGCTGGAACCCAGCTGGAGCATTGAAGCCAGGTGGCATGAATCCCTGTGGAGGTCCTCCGTACCCTGCATTCTGCGGTGGCGGACGAGCAGGTAGACCACTGGGCGGGGCAGCAAGGGGAACACTAGGTGGAGGCGGTGGGCGTGCTTGGGCGGGAGGGGGAACAGCCTGATAATGGCCGTTTGGTTGTCCAAAGCCGACTGGCATTTGAGGAATTCCTTGAGGCATGCCTGGTCCAGCGACCATTCCTGAAAAGCCAGCAGGCGGTGCTATGCCGGTTGGAATGGTGGCTGGTGTGGGCTCGACACCATGTGCTTTGGCCTGTGCAGCCAGCAATCTCTCTGCTTGATCACCATGACGCTCGCCTTTTCCGTCTTTCTTGTACGCATACTGTACTGAAATCTCTTTGTTCATCAAGTATTGGCCATTCATGTTGGCGATGGCATCGTCAGATGCCTCGAAATTTGAAAAAGAGATAAATCCGTAGCCTTTTGACAGATTTGCCTCGTCCCTCGCGACCTTGGGGGCAGCGACCAGTGTTCCAAATCGACTGAAGGTATCGTAAAGCATGCGCTCGTCGAGCATGGGATCAAGGTTGCCGACAAACAATTCGGCGCCTACTTCGACAGATCGTTGTTTGTCGGCGCTCGCCTTGTTGACCCTTATCTGCTTGCCGTATAGTCGTATTCCCGACATTATCCTTGCAGCATATTCGGCATCTTCTTCAGATATAAACTCGACGAAGCCATAACCTTGGTGTGTCTGGGTGACCCGATCTTTGGGAAGGTGAACGTTAACTATGCGACCTGCTTGGAGGAAGAGCTCCCATACCAGCGCATCCGTGACTCGTTCGTCAAGATTGCCCACGTAAATCGTGCTGTCCTTGTCCTGCTCCCAGTGTTTTGCGCCCGACATCTCGACCGAATAGAAGTCTTGTTAGAGAAGAGAGGTGCCAGTGGGAAACTGTTGTTGGCCGTGTGCTGGGCAAGAGAAATATAAGTTGACGCAAGGCTGTGGAAGGCGCATGTGGAGCTGCGGAAACTGCGCAATGATTTTACAGTATGCGTATTCCATCAAAGAAACATCAGGTAATAGCCAGCCATTGTGTTTCCAGTTTCATACAACAGCACAACTTGCGCTCTTCAATCTACAGATTCACTCACTGTTTCAAGTCTGAATTGATAAGATGGTGCAACTATCGGAAGAGACAAAGGTACGCAAACTCGCCAGGGCAAAATACGTTGTCCTAATCGCCAGTAACAGGAGCGAATCTCCAAGATCCTCGACATCACGAGAGAGGTCGTCCACTATGGCTATCTACCTCTGATACTCTACTTAGGTGAGCAATTCTGATGTGTCGACGTACACACACGAGACTGATGACGGATGGTAGGATACACTCGGAGCGAACCTAGACCAGCACTGATCAGGCAAGTATCAAGCAGCCATAATGAAGAACGTGGACTAATCGTGAGAAGTCTGATATCTCCCTTCGCCGGCTAATTATGCGACGAATGTATGCGACACAGCATATCCGACCAGTCTCGTAGTGTTCGACAGGCTTTCGATAAACTGAGAACGAGCTATGAGATTGGGATGGTTAACACAAAACATAACCTTGCGTCATGAGCGCACAAGAAGCCACAGCGAGAATGGCTCACTACCGAGTCAGAGATATCGATTGCTTGAATTCTGAGGCAGAAGTTCGGGCGTCACACTGATAATTGTACAGCAGTTTGTTGTTGGCGGTAACTCAACTATGAATGGGTTTTTCATCGGATTTTGTACTATAGGATAGCTCAAATACAACAGCTCATCATCTCTCAAACAACTGGCTTGCTGTGTTTGAAACTATCAACTAAGACGGCCAGCCATTTACAAGTCTTGATATTATTCAAATTCTTCTTGGTCAGGTGTCATCCGTGGTCAGAACGTGCTTATATGTATGTGACTAAACGGCAAATGAGCTGGCATAGTCACTATACAAGGAACCGTTGACACCTACCGGCCTTTGAGACTGGTGGTTTACGTTTCGTATATTCAGCACTGTCTGATTTCATTCTGGCAAGAAGTAGCCTCACATGAAGGATATACTTAGACATCGCGAAGGATGCGAAAACTGTCCAACGTAAGCGCGCTGCGTTAGAGGATGCTGTTGCTCGTGATTTCAGGGCAAGGCTTACCACGGAAACACTCCAGGATAGCTGACCGCTAGCATAGAACGCTACTGCGAGCACCCGTCTCCAAGCGTGAACACTGCTGCAAGCGACCGCAAGTGGAGGACATGACCAAGCTCACTGAGCTTCTCCAAGGCGGGGCTTAAGAACTCGCAATTTGAGCAGTTTGATAAGCCGGACCTGCCCGTGTACAGTACTTACAGTACTCTCAGTTACAGGCTACAGGTTACAAAGGAATGCACATTCCGTCTGCCAGTCCGATCAGCGAACAGAGGGATAATGCAGGTGTATTCTTCCAACAACATTGCCGATGCAATTTCCACAACTTCGTCAGCTTCCAAGCCTACCAAGTACTGTACAGTATGTGAACAACAGTGAACTGCGAACACGTCTCTGGACAGTCGATCTCCGAGATACCTAGGTAAGGGATGATTTCTGCGCCAGGACTTTTTCATGTGCGTTACGTTGATGCTCATCAGCTTACTATCGTAGTCTGAGCTCTACCTACGTAGGAGTTTGATGTACAGAACCTGCATTCTGAAATAATACAAAGCTTTGCATGCATTGCACGGAACACAATGTGATATCTGACAAGCACCCAGGGGAGCATTAAGAACAGTTTCTTAGGCTTTAATCACACGATTTTCGAAATCCTTGTGTTCATGCTGTGCTTGAAATGAAGCCTTGCGGAAAGTGGCTATTGAGCTTGTTGCAGTGGTGCTGAAAACCAAACCCTAACCACGCATGAGGTGCTTGTTTGGAAGCTAAAGTGTCCTGTCGCTCAAGTTCAGTGGATACACGCACATGCTGGACCACCCGAAGCCTCTAGATCCACCTCTGTGCACCTTATCCCATCACATCCACCAGCACCGGCTTCTGCACTTCCCCCATTTGTTTCTATTCGCACACCACTCACTTTGTTCTATCCTCTATCTATCACCAAGGACGCTGATCTCGGAATCACTACAGCTTCTCAACAACTATAACATTCGCACGTATAGCAAGTCGCTGTAGTGTTTCGCTAGTTCCGATCCCCAAAGTCATTCGACGCCATTTTCCCAGCCGCCCTTTTCTTCTGCCAAATCCTACCACTAGCGCACTCAGACTACTTCAAAGCTGGTGGATTGAGCCTTAAAGGCAACAGTCGAGTGCGTTTTCCAATCGCTATCATCAACGTGTGCTGTAGTCGCCATTTAGAACCAAGGACGGCGCAACATGTTCAACGCCACGACGCATCGAGGCCAGCAGCCTATTGGTGGGCCTGCTCAGCCGGCAGCGCACAACCAAAGACTTAACGAAATCTTTGATACCTTGAGAGCTGAGTTCGAGAACCAAAGTCGAGGCTCTGAGCAGATGGAAACACAAGTCACCCAACAGATTCAAGAGATGGAATTGATTCGGAACAAGGTCTATCAGCTTGAGCAGAATCAGCTAAAAATGAAGCAAGATTACGAGGCAGAAATCCGCATGTTGAGACACGAGTTAGAGCTTCGTGGTGGTGCACCTGTGCAAACCCATCTGGGTGGTCCACCGCAACATGCTGGTCCCTCGCAGCCACCACCGCCGTCACTGGGCCATGGCCAAGGCACTCTTTTCAGTGGGATTATGGCGAACCAGGGTCAAGGAGTTCCTGCTCTGGCCCCACCTCCTGAACAACCACCACCACAACAGCAGCACCCACTGGCTCCTCCACCTTCCGGGCAGACACAGGGCCCAGCACCACCCAGCTCTTTCCCCAGTTATCAACCGGGGCCTGCTCTCAACGGGTATGCGCCGCAGCCACAGCCTCCTACAAATTCGCCAGGCCCAAGCAAGAATAGGAACATCGCTAATCGCGGCCCTGGACCTGCTACACCTCAGCAACACCCTGGACAACCTCAGCCGATACCTTATCCAGCTGATCCACGAGCATCGCCTCAAATTCCTCGACCAACTCCACCTGGATCTGATATGCAAATCGCTCCGCGCCACCAGGCACACCAGTACCAAAACCTGAACGTTGGCAACGTCTTGGCTGATCTTGATCCTGAGCATCTACCAGAAGCATTGAAGCGACAAGGTACAGATTGGCATGCTGTCTTTAATCCACAAGTGCCTCGCACACTGGATGTGCAGTTGTTGCACAATTTAGTGCATGAGTCAGTGGTTTGCTGCGTTCGCTTCTCAACAGATGGCAAGTACGTTGCTACTGGCTGTAATCGAAGTGCACAAATCTTTGACGTTAGAGACGGTAAAAAAGTATGTGAATTACTTGATGACTCGGTCCAGGACAAAGATGGCGACTTGTATATTCGATCAGTCTGTTTCTCCCCCGATGGCAAACTACTCGCGACAGGCGCTGAAGACCGACGTATCCGCGTGTGGGATATTGAGACACGCAAAATCAAATGCAGTTTCGATGGTCATGAACAAGACATTTACAGCCTGGACTTCTCTCGAAATGGTCGCTTGATTGCATCGGGGTCCGGAGACAAAACCGTCCGACTATGGGATATCGAAACACGAGGGCAGATTATGGTTCTGTCTATTGAAGATGGTGTGACAACCGTTGCCATGTCTCCAAATGGACAATATGTTGCAGCTGGATCTCTGGATAAGAGTGTACGTGTTTGGGATTGCTCAACCGGGTACCTGATCGAACGCCTCGAGGGTGGTGCCGGCCATAAAGACAGCGTCTACAGTGTGGCGTTTTCACCCAGCGGTCGCGAGTTGGTCAGCGGCAGTCTCGACAAGACGATCAAGATGTGGGAGCTTGCTCCACAACGGGGATTGCTTCCTGCGAATAATGTCTCAACTAATGGCAAATGCATCAGGACTTTCGAAGGACACAAGGTATGCTCCTTAACCTCGGTGATTTTGTATCAGAACTAACATGTGACAGGACTATGTGCTGTCAGTGTGTTTAACTCCTGATGGACAGTGGGTCATGTCTGGCTCTAAGGATCGTGGCGTGCAATTCTGGGATCCCAACACTGGCAATGCTCAAATGATGCTTCAAGGCCATAAGAACTCGGTTATCTCTGTCGCGCCATGCCCAACAGGACACCTCTTCGCCACAGGCTCTGGAGATATGAAAGCACGAATCTGGCAATATGGACCATGGAGGTAAATGTCGTTGATCGTATTGTTGGCACGTTGGAGCACCATCGGGTTTCGGTATTACGCAGGTCTACGGAGGGTATCTTTGGATTTTACTAGCAGCATTGGTTCTTTCTTCTGCTTGCAATGGCTGTCGCAACCAACTGGGCATCAGTGGGGATCACGGAGTGGAAGCAGGGAATAAATCGAACATTCGAGATGACATAGGAGTGAAGATAGGGTATGCAGGGTAGAACAGCATGTGGCGTCAACAGCACGTGTCAGACCGAGGCTGCGCAACAGCGTTCCCGCCACATGAGATCGCGTGGGAAGCTATTCGAAATAGTGAAGGTTTGGAAGCAGCACCAGCGACTGTGGTGGTGGAAAAGTTTTACGTTACATTTTGGAGCACCAAAACGCCCGCTTACGCAAGTCTGCCGATCTGAGACACTCCTGACTGGCTTGTTGGCTTAGTGGTGTACACTAAGTTTCGCTACTGACATCAGATAAGCAGTTATCGGCAGGGCCCGAGAGTGCTTCGTGGAGGAAGCCTTCGGAGCTCGTACCTGAAATGATCTCACTCAGCGTCGCCGGTGTGCAGCCGTTTTGCTGGTACAGTAGAGATGCACCATTCTGGCAACCATTGCTAGCCTACTGTACGTATGTCGACCAAGGTGGACTCTGCAGTAGATTGGTGCTGTTCACGATGTACTGTACATCTGGATAGCAGTACTGTACATGTACTATACTTTACTGCACCGTAGTCACACAATCGTATGTTGCCTGTACTGGCGGTTCGTTCGGGTGTTTGGCGTTCGATTTGCAAAGACATGGTCCACGGTAGCGTGTCCATACTTCCGCGCGATTCCCACCCTCGTAAATTACTCGAAATACGAGCTTTTGCCAGAATGCGATTGGCCGATTATACGGCAGAAACAGCTTTAGAGTTCTTCTACACATTGGAGAATAGACATTGAGCAACCCATTCTTAAACACTTCACGAACCAAGGAGTGATTGAGTGAAAATGAGCCCTTTTTAGTGAGTTCCTGAAGGCAACTTGCCTCTCTTACACATGGTAGTGGGCCCGGAATCGCCATGTGCGCTCCATCGAACCCGGGGTGGCAGACACAACATAGTGTAAAGATACCATACGCATAGTCGCGGACAATTCGACCGTACTGCATTATTCGCGGATATCTGGATGACGTTTGGAAGAAAAATTCGTGGCTCAACCTGAAGCAGAAATCGATGCGCCTCATATTTACTGCATAGTACTGCACAGTACTGCACAGTGTTGGTTATGCCTGCCAGGCCGGGTTTAGCGCACTGTAGGGACCTGCGGACTCCGCATGGCTGCAGTTCAAGTCAGTTTTGCACTCAACTTGAATTTCCGCCGTTGCATCTCTGTCCCCCTCTGTCAAAGCAAGAATTCCTAACCAGTCTCTGACCGTGATCACCAGCAGCCGTCTCGTCATCGCCGGCTACCGCCTCCTAATCATACCATGCATCCTGAGGACGGCCCCAAATCCACCACGGAGCACGGATGCTTCGACTATCTTGTTTCTAGCATCGTTCCAGAAGATTTCCTTGACGCAGCTAGACATAGTGCCCTTCTAGTCTAACGCTGGATCTCACTCGCTATGTCCCACGCCGCTGTCTGCATGCACGGGATTGAAATGCTGGAGTTGCAGTGCTATGGTGCAGACCCTGGAACTTCCCACGCTGACTAGCCTCTCACATCATGATACTTCCCTACTTGTACCCAGCATCCCCCCATGCCTCCAGCCACGAAAGACTTACATACCATTCTCTATGACTAAGTTCTTCTATCTCACTACTTCGTCTTGTGCTGGAGAGTGTTCATTGGAGCATTCCTTGTGGTTATCCCTCGAACCGCCCTAGATACATACAGCCTTGTTACCATACGTTTTCTACGAGCCACCACGCAACTCGCTCCTGTCGCAGAGCAGTTTCCCAGAGCTACTAGCCATTCATTGAGCAACCCTCGTTGTTGCCCACATCTTTCTTATCAGAACCACAAATCTTGCGCCGTCCTCATGTTCAACGACACTCGCCCTAAACCAGCCCCTCACTTTCCATACTACTGTGAGGACCAGCTACCCACAATAATGACGCCGCCGAGCGCAGAGCAGATTGACATGCACATGCGGCAGCTGCGCCAATGGGCACCGACGTCTGCTCCCTTTACACTAGAAGCCAATCTCATGACCTCAGGCCTCCAGATGGGCTGTTATCCACAACAAATACCATACTCGCCGGCACCGAGTACCATGAGTTACGACTACCCTACCATACCCACACCAGCGGCTCAGCTGCAGATGATTCAACACTTCCCAAACTATCAGAGTCTCGAGGCACAAGGATACTGTCAGTCACCCAATACACCAGTGAGCTGCGTCTACGACAACTTCGATCTGGTTGAGGACATCCAATCAGTCTATTCGGAAACGACGTCAAGCCTTTTCTCTGCTGAGAACTTTGGACAGTGCAATGATCTGTACGGAGTTTCTCTACATCATGTTCAAAGCACGCCGTCGTATACGTCTGCCCCTTCATCTGTGCTTACGGATGAAGAGCAGCTGAACGGATCCAAGGCAACACTCCATCAGCAGCCTCAGATCTCCACCGAGGTTGACGCCTTGATGCAAGCCCTCGAAGAGCCTTTAGTCACGTCGGAGAACGACATAAGCATGCCACCCGTGCGTAACGGAAAGGTGCGGAAGCACCATTGTCCAATGCCCGATTGCCACAAATCGTTTTCACAGCCGACACACCTCAGAATCCATCTCAGATCTCATACGGGCGAGAGACCGTATACTTGCCGTGTTCCAGGCTGCGGAGCTGCGTTCTCACAGCTAGGCAACTTACGTACGCACGAACGACGGCATCGTGGAGAGAAGCCTCGTCGGCGGTCGCCAACAAGTTCTGACCCTACACAACCCTCGAGACCGAAAAGCTACGAGTGCAAACTGGATGGCTGTAAAGGTCATGGTGATGAAGTTGGCAGAATCTTCACCCAACTCGGCAATCTCAAAGCACACATGAACAAATTTCACAAAGACACGTTGACCAGACTAAGCACGCATTTCACGAACAGCAGTTACGACGAACAAGAGAACCACGAGCTATCACAGGAAGAACGTGAATTACGAGAGTATTTCAAATCATTGTATAAAAATTGTAACAAGGGTATAAAAGGTCGGGGTAAGGGTCGAAGAGTGACCGTGGTTGTGTAAAAGTTAGGAGATGGTTAGTTACAGCCTACCATTATGCCCAGGTATCCAGACCAACGCTAGTATGAGATAATCGTATTCATGTACACATTATTCACCGTATAACGAAATAATCCCACCGTGCTGAATATTCCCATCGTAAAGCTTTCACTGATGGAAAAGTCCCAAGTGTGGGGAACTATCAGCCCAGCTTCGGACACTAAAGTACGAGTACAAATGAGGCAAGCAGATGCAGTGACAGATTTCGTGGCGTGAACACTGCATCTTGTACCACTAGTTACAGGTGATGGAAAAGTTGTCTCAGCATATGTGATGCTCAATGACGATGAACCTGCACCGACGGATGCGGAGCCTGGACAGATGGAAGCGTCTTGTATAGCGTCGTCGTCGAAACGAGTACGGGCTGTACTGTAGCCA
>JAKLMK010000036.1:0-218376 GCA_022813445.1 Neophaeococcomyces aloes | reverse complement strand
CTTATGTTTATAGAACTCGTATTTTTTCAGTTTAACTGGTAGTTCCACTTCTCTAAGTTTAGTAAGCACCTTTCGAATATGTTCTATATATACCTCGTAAGTTTTAGAAAAGATTAGGACATCGTTAAGGTAAGCGACGACGAAGTCATCTAGGTATTCCCGAAGAGCATTGTTGATCAGGGATTAGAATGATATAGGTGCGTTTATAAGCCTAAAAGGCATTACGTAGTACTCGTATTAGCCATATCGAGTCCTAAATACAGTTTTCTATTCTTCTCCCTTCTTTATACGGATTCGGTAGTATACCTCGCGGATATCGATTACAGTGAACCATTTTATACCTTAAAGGCGGTCCTGTAATTCGTTAATCCGTAGTAAGGGGTATCGATTTTTGATAGTAATATTATTAAGTTTTCTAAAATCGATACAAAGGCGTTTAGTCTTATCCTTTTTTAGTACGAATAAGATTAGTAAAGCGGCTGGTCCGCTAGATTCTTAAATAAAGCCTTTAGCGAGATTCTTCTCAATATATTTCTTAAGCTCGATTTCTTCCTCTCTCGTAAGTGTATAGAGAGGTCCGTAAGTAGGTTCTTTTCCTAGTAGCAGGGGTATCTTATAATCCCATAGTTTATGCTCCAGTAGTACATCTTTACCGAGCTTTTCTTCGAATACGTCCCGGAAATCTTTATATTCCTTAGGGCATTTAACAGGCTCTACCGACGCTAGAGTCCTACCCTAAGGCCTAACCTAAATGGCCTTAGTGATGTTCGTCGTTCCTTTACTGGATAGTAACCCGAAATACCGGTAATTAGGAAATATAAGGAGTCTCGTACTCTAATTAATTTGCGGATTATACTTCTTAAGCTATATTATACCTAGAACTAAATTATATTTTATAGTTATAACGTCCAGGGTGATTGGTTCGACATACCCGTCGATATTAAGATTAATATCGCGAAGCTCGTAAGTTACTTGTCCTTAATCGCTACTATTAAAACCCGATGGGTTATATGGTTCGCCCTTTTTGCGCTGGTAGCTAGTCAGCTGGTGAGTAATACGAGGGTTGACGTAGTTCCCTTGTGCTCCGGAGTCGATCAGGGTGCGTGCTGGTATACCCGCGATTTCGGTATTGATCACTAGGCACTGGCTATATGATGTAGTAGCCATCAGGGGTTTCGTTAGACTTTTATAAGGCCTACGGAAGCGTCGTCTAGCGACTTTCCGGCCTACTCGTTTTTTGACCAATGTAAGTGTCGTCCAATGGGATCGTGGTAAGGGCATTCCTTAAGTTTACATTCCCCCCTTTCCTTAAGAATGCGTCTCGCATCGTCTGAGGAAATAGGTCTCGTCATATCTCGAGGATCAAAATGTATGAGGTGTATATGGTCTTCTCCATAATATTTATATATCTTTGGCCATACGCACAAAAATTTGTATATGGCGAAATCGCTGTACCATACGTCGTCTATCATCACGGGATAGGGGTATGGTTTGGGTGTTTCAGGTATTTCCAGTGAGTCGTCGTTATAGTCTGGTCCTCTCTTATCTTCAAGGTCATAAGTTGGAAAATTGGCGTCGCTTATCTGGATTGCCGGTTCAATGACTTCTGTCCTTATGTCGCCATCGGCAGTTAGGACCCGTTGTTTGTAGTCATTGTTGAGGTGGATGTGGTTCCACTTATCGTCTTGGTGTGGGCATTGGGGGTGAATACAGTGTCCTAGTTTAACAAAGGCAGGTATGCTCTTTTTGGTTTGACGTGGGTTGTACTAGGTATGTTGGTGTTAAGCATCCTCTAAACAGTATTCCGATCTGCACCACTCGATGTGGTAGTAGTAGGTTTTGGCATGGGTAAAGTTTTCAGTATAGCCCGTGATTTCGAGCTTCCCATTTTCCATCGTTACTACTTCTGCCTTTGGTCCGTCAGCACAGCAAAGTGCTCGGTTGGTTGGCATTGGCGTCCGTGATCTCTGTTTAACCTTAGTAGCCTTCTTCTTAGGGTAGTACCCAAGATCCTTATTAGCCTTGTGCGTAAGGTACTAGTCGTCATAGCATCCACTCCAATGGAGTTTACCATAGTCAGAGTTTTCTGGGTCAGCAACAGGTTCTACCCAGGTCACGGTAGTTTCTTGAGAAAGTTCCGCCATCCCGAACTGCCTGGGTTTCCCTTTAGTAAGGGGTTTCTTGCCCTTCTTGGCAAAGCAGTCGTTTGCAATATGTCCCTCCTTTCCATAATACAGGCAAAGGTTATTTTTGATTCGTCGTTCTCGCTCTATCTAGGAAAGGGGTCCTTTCTTAAAGGTATTACGTTTTTTATTGGCGTTGTCCAAATCCATAGGCATAGGTCCTCCGTAGAATCGTAGTTTAGAGATGTTGGCCTTAGCCTGTCGTGGAGGCACGAACACATTTCGCACGACCTATAGTCTCTTAAATTCTCGGAGCTCATTCTCTGCCTTGATAGCACCTTCGATAACCTCCGATAGGGTATTAAATTTCTCTTTCCGTATATCCCAACGGACTCCTTCGCTGAGTCCCTACTTATATATAGGAATCGTAGCTCTATCTTCCCACTTAAGGGTTGTCACGAGGGCCCTGAACTTAGTCGAATACTCCTGTACCGTAGTCGTTTATCGTAGGTGCATGATCTTGTCTTCGGCCTCCTTAACCTTGTCTAGTTCACTAAAGACCTGGCGAATCCGTGCCTTAAGAGACATCCAGTCGCTCATAAGCGCCTTGGTTTCATCAGAGGCGTTGGCTTGGTTGGTCAAGTAGTCCTCGATGTATAGAGTAATCCATTCGTACGCCATGCCTTTCATGTTATAGGCCGCGTACAAAGCTTTCTTAGTACCTGAATTATACTTGGCGTCCAAAGTATAGATGATGTCGAGCTTGGTTAAAAACGAAGAGACCTTAGCCCGGTCACCGTAAAAGTGTTCTAGCTCGTTAAGCTTGGTGGATATATTAGAAGACATGTTAGTTCGTGACTGGCTACTTCCACTTGTTCGTGGAGTATTGAAGCTACTGGTGCTAGTGTTGCCTAGCGTAAGTTGAGATAGGTTTTGGGCAACTTCGCTAGGTGTAGGGGATTTAGTGTTCTCTCGAGCTGATCGAGATGTTATATCCTAAAGTCTTATTACTAGAGGCGGTAATCAATGTATTACGCAAGTTCCTAACCCTAGGGTAAGTAGGGTTAATCACAGGAGTAGGTAGTAGCTGATTAGTAACAAGAAGTGTGAATAGTGACAATAGGGTATACCGATAATAAGGTCTCAAAGGTACGGGTGGAATTGGTGAGGGAGATTGATTACGGAGTGACTATAAAATGTCAGTTGTATCTAACCTACGGTTGTATATATACTATGTAAGTTTGTTACTCTTGTGCTCTCGTGCTCTTATCAAGATCACCAGAGCAGAAGATCAAGTATAGCCGAGTAAAGTACGGCTTCGGCAATCTTGCCTAAACAAGGTAGGCTCGTTCTAGTTTCGTGCTGGCCTATATTATTTTCGTCCACTGGCTGATTCTGGTTTCCGACCCTGTTATACTCCACTAGGGTGTACATCAGGACGCTCGCCCGGTCGTACGCCCAGGTGTACACCTAGCCATAAACCGATCGTGATAACTATAGTCTACGGGCCGATAAGGATAGAATATATTCGGAATACGTTAAAGAACTATAATACCTATGTATCTGTTTACGTAGCGAATATAGATCTAGGTAGTAGCTTTTATAGAAGCAATAGGGGAGACGATACGTAGTTAAATATATAGTGCTAAGTTTACGTTTAGTCCGAGACGTTATACGCTTTTATAGACTAGGAGTAACGGAGTTAACGAGAGGAGTAGAATGGAAACTCGGACCTAAAGGGTATAAGTTAAAGCTGTGTTTAGCCGAAGTAGAAAGGTATAAAAGTTCGTTATATTTTCTATATTTCTCTACCTAATAGGTCTAAACTCTAACCTTACTACTCCTCCTCTCCTTAACTAGGAAGCTATCCTCTAGCCGCGAACTATACCGTCTACGGTACTATATATAAGCGCTGTATTAAAGACTTATAATATAGTAATTAAATCTATATTAGAATCTATATCGCGATTAAAACCTAACTATATTATACCTTCGAATATTGCTATATCCGTATAAAATAATTTAATCTTAGTACTCTACTTTTTCTTTATTCTAGTACCTTTATTTTAATCCTATTATCGAGTAAACTATAGTATATTTTAAACGCTATAAGTTCTTAAATTTTACTAGTCTTCGCTTCTTCTTATTAGTCTCTTTATATATTAAATATTCTTTATTTTATCTCTACCTATCTATAATTCCCTAATTAGTTTTATTTCTATCTATTTTTATATATAATTCTATACTAAGTCTATACTATATTTTATACTTTAGCTATCCTTAATTTTATACTAAGTTAATATATAATTCTACGCTTTAGTTATACTTTATTTTATACTAGGTTTATACTTTATTTTATACCTCTATATTTTATTTTATATCTTTATATTAGACTAGGTATAGGCTAGCGGCTAGTATTATAAGATAATAAAAGTAACTATAGATTATAACAATCTAGTTATTACTATAATATCGATTTAGTACTTAGAAGCTTCTAAGTATATAGTAGACGCTACGCTAACTACCTATAGGCGTATTACTTATATTATCTTAACTTCTATAAAGAGGAGGTAGATAGTACGGTAGTATATTATATACTATATACCGAATACTATAATTATATAGTAGTATCTATATAGTTAGTAGCTACCGCCTATTATAATTCGTAATACTTTATACTTTATTCTATACTAAGTCTATTCTTAATTTTATACTTTTATACTTAACTTTATATCTTTATACTTAATTTTATATTAATACTATACTATTACGACTATATTTTAACTATAATAGGTAAACTAGTTAAACTTACTACGTTAAAGAAAAACGAAATAAATATAAATAAAGAGGAATTATATAACGAATATACTTAGTATAATTTTATACTAGAATTACTAAATATACTAATTAATACTAAGTATACTAATTATATATATTTTAACTATAGTATATAGATTACCGTAGGTTAGATATAACTAATATCTAGTAGTTATTTTATAATTAATCTTCCTTATTAACTCTACCTTACTATTATAACCTTTATACGGCTATATCGAAGATAGGGAAGGTAAGGCGAAGAAGCTCGGTATAAGTATATAAACTAGACGTAACTAAAGTATAAACTACGCTGATATTTAGCTTACTTAGTATATAATATCTAGAAGGGGAAACTTATATTAAGTTAACTAGATAGTACTCGAGCTAGATAATATAATAACTTAATAGTATAGAGTATTATATCGGTACTATCTATAAAATATATAGCTATAACTCTCCTTTATCTATTCTATAGCTACTTATAATTAATCTCCCTTACTAACTCTACTCTACCTTTAAGACCTTATTATTAGTAATACTATTATATTACTATTTATACTTCTTATTACTAATTAGCTACTACCTACTCCTATAATTAACCCTACTTTCTCTAGGGTTAGGAACTTGCGTAATACTTCCTTTAGAAGCGATAATAAAGAACTTACCTTAGCTATTTTACGCTTTTCCTTATATAAACCCTTATAAAGAGTATTTATCTACTACGAGTATACGATTAAAACAGTATTATATAAGTAGAAGAGGATACCTATAATAAGATAGTTCGTAAGGCGTAGACTCGCTACTTGTACCGTAGATCGATACAGCCTTTACTATATAACTATATAGCCCTATAGAGAGGGCAGCTAGTACGTTATAAATTAAGCCTTATTACAGCAGAGATAGGTATTATTAGGACATACGTACGGTACTACTAAAAGGAGATATAACTATACCTTAAATAGTCGTAAACTTAGGGTTATATACTTATCTTACCTTATCTAAGTACGTAGTATAACACCGGCCAGTATTTAAAACAGGCACTAAGAAGAGCAGTATTAGGTAGAGGAAGATACAGTTCTGTATAGATAAGGCTTTACCTTTAGAGTTTACTATTCTTTCTCTACATCTCAAGTCGGTGCTTCGGGTTTCCTTCCATAGACGAAGTGAAAATAACTGTACACGTGGTTTCTCTTGTCTAGGAACTCATTCCTCACATTGGCCATCAAGACTTGTGTACTGTCAACGCTCCAGCCTAGAGCTCGTGTGAGAAGAGCCAAGGAAAATGGTTCAACGGCAGCGATCATGTGCTCGCGCTCATATAGCCCGATCTCTTTGAGCTTTGGGTTTTTTGGCCATGTTCCAACAGGCACCTTGCAACGGTGCGTTAGAAGCTATTCATAGAAACGCAGTCAGGTAAGCACACATACCTTAAACACATCTTCATGAACATCCACAAACCCGGCCTCGATCATATATTGCTTCTGTAGACTGGCAATATTGACTTTCTTGCCAAACTTCATGCTTGCTTCGTCCACAAGGTTGATCCACTGTAGGAGCGCTTTACCTGTCTGATTGATTGAGTCATCGTCCGACCTAAGCCAGGCTTCATACTCTTGAGCTTCACACCATCCACCGGGCGTAAGGTGGTTCCAAACCTGACGGTAATACTTGGGCCAGTCCGCGACGGATCCTCCTAGACCTCTCCAGTGGATATAGTCAAATGCTTCCTCTGGCCTATACAACCACTCGCTCTCCGCATCGTCGACGACAAACTTACAGTTTGGTGGAACCCACATCGGCTGAATTGGGCTCAGGTCTGTCCCGGTCACAAGAGAGTCAGGGTATTCATCAGCAAATTCTATCGCCCATATCCCAGTCCCAGTACCAACATCTAGCACGCGTGGCGGGGCATTCTCCAAAGGTGCACGCAAAAGCTTGCCATCCAATGTCAAACGAAAAACATGATGCAGAAGATCCTGCCGGTCTTGTTCAGGCTCGTCGTTGGGTAGAGGGTAGTTGCCCTCACGATAGGCGTGGTAGCGCCGGCCATTTTCATACTTGTAGTTCTGAATGGACGAAGTAAGTGAGGCGCTCCTTATTGAATTAGTATCGAGGCCAAGGGCAGAGTCATTGTCATCAAATGTCTGGAGCAGAAATGTCAGTGACGGGATCGTCCCGCAAGGGTCCACAAGTCCAGCCTGAGGTTCTTACTAACGTCCACTTGGAGGTGTGCATCTGTGTTGGGGGTTTGGTCCAGGGCTGAAGTGCCTGGGTAAGCCTGCCCTAAGTTATCTATACTCTCAGACATCGTAGTCCGGACTCAAGAATTGCGTGAATTACCCCCTTTGGGCGGATGATTGTCAGTTTCGTACACTGACGGTAATGTGGCATGCCGCGACATGCCGAGTAAACCAGGGTGACCCCTCCTGCCAGATAGCTTTAAACTCAAAACGGAGAAGGCCACGGCTTCGTACCCCGCATTCCTCACATAGCTCTTTTTTCGGCATTACCCTGATCAAGAGGTTATTCTGATTTGTATGAGTTGAGACCTATATGTCAATGCAACAAGTGCAGCGTGGACATGGATCACCTACCAAGACCCTCGCTCGCCTTGGCGCTCATTCTTAGCATTGGACCTTGCTTGTATCTTGTCGCGCTTGGAATCTATCGTCTCTATTTGCATCCTCTGGCAAACTTCCCAGGTCCGAAGCTCGCAGCACTCTCAAGATGGTACGAATTCTATTATGAAGTACTCCGTAAGGGCAACTTCACGCTTCATATTCCCGACCTTCATCGAAAATATGGTAACGAACCCTTTTCATTACCCAGCAAACCAGCCAACTGACGATCTAGGTCCAATCATTCGAATCACTCCAGACGAGCTTCATGTGGAAGACAGTGACTATTATGAGTATCTCTATTCCCGTACTGCCCGACTTGACAAGTACGAGTGGATGTCAGGACGTATGGGTAGTGACGGCATGATCTTCACCACAGCGAACCACGACCTTCACAAACTTCGCCGGGGCGTTTTGAACCCTTTCTTTTCCAAACGAAGCATCGCAAACTTTCAACCTTTTATCAGAGAAAAGGTTCAAACCCTGTGCACAAAATTTGAGGAATACAAAGAGGATGGACGAATTTTGCCCATTAATCACGCATTCAGTGCACTTGCTGGAGATGTTATTTGCCAGTACTGCTTTGGCCTTTGCTACAATCATTTGGAATCGCCAAACTTCGAAGAGAATTTTCACGATCCGTTTATGGCAGTGAGCGCGTTTGGCCATACCACTCTTCAGTTTCCCTGGATCACTCCTCTGCTCAATACGCTTCCTGACAGTCTGGTTGACAAGATGAATCCTGCATTGCACATGCTTCTGGTGCTCAAGAAAGATTTCGAGAGAATAATCAGCAAGATAGCCAATAGCGAACGTAAGAATCCAGAACGCACAACTGTTTTCCACGAAGTGCTCAACAGCGACCTCCCTACAGGAGAAAAAGGCCTGAAACGCTTAGGCGACGAAGCCTTTGGTATCTTGGGTGCTGGCACAGAGACCACTGCATGGGCCCTCACTTCTGCCACTTTTTACCTCATCGACCAGCCGGCAAAGATGGAGCGGCTACAAGCGGAATTAAAAGCCGCGATTCCAGATCTCACAGCTCCATTGGACTGGCTGCGCCTTGAAGAATTGCCTTACCTCAGTGCATGCATCAAAGAAGCGGTTCGATTATCTTATGGCGTGACTTCACGAAATCCCAGGATTTCGCCGAGTAGGCCGTTCAAATATAAATCTTGGAATATACCGGCCGGGACACCAGTTTCCATGACAATAGTCGATGTCCACAACGATGAGGCAGTGTTTCCGGATTCTCAATCGTTCACGCCGGAGCGTTGGCTGGACAATCCACGGACGAAAAACGGCTCATCTCTTGATCGCTATTTCGTTTCGTTTGGGAAAGACGCGAGGTCTTGTCTTGGGATCAAGTGAGTACTTGCTAAGAGGCTGTGATCTACTTCAGTGAAACTGTGTGCTAACTCGAACGACCAGCTTGGCTCATGCCGAACTCTATATGGTCCTTGCTGCCATCTTTCGCCGATTCACCTTTGAACTATACGAGACAGATGTGTCCGACGTTCGCATGGCGCATGATTTTTTCATACCCTCGCCTAAGCTGGATTCAAAGGGCATCAGAGTTAAAGTTATCGGAGTTAACAACTAGTGACTGCAAAGGCGGGTCGCGACCAGGTATCTAGACGATCGCGCAACTGGGATGAACACGTATTTCTGCACGACCACCTCACAAATCGAGCGGCTTATAGACTACGCCTGAATCTACTCTTCGTAGTACTCTATTTCAGGATGTCGCACCTCCACCCGTATGCCTCCCAGACCTGTAGCAGCGCAATATTGAGATCCTAACACAGGTTCAGCGGATGAGGATCAGTCGTCCTTCTAGTAGAGCCAAATGTCACTTAACACCGTTCATCACACCGAAGCAAATCCCAACGCTGGATACCTAAAAAAGGTTACTCACCAACGAGCAAACGTCCTTTCCACAATGCATCAGGCTTTTCCCGGCAAGAGGAGCATCAAGATACACATTTCTCAGTCAATGTCAAGATTGTGAATATGGACCCATATGCTTGAGGCAGATCCGCTAACCGAAAGTCAAAGGGCCGTTGAATCACATTACATATTTGAACCGTCGCCGAACGCTATACAGTAGAGGCTACTTAGCACCAAACAGCACATCCATAATCGTGGTGATGAACATTGGCATTCTATCAGATCGTGAACCACCGAGCTGACCTTGCTAATCTTATGGGTGACAGACACTTGTCACACATGTCAAAGCCTGTCAAATTCATCCCAACCGGGTGATTGATTATGCACAGGTCTGCACTGAGTGAGCTTCTTCATCTTGGTGTTGCAGAAGTGGGCATCGATTCCATAAATCTTAACAACTTTGAGCGCATCTTCTGGCTACCAGACCCGTCTTTTTCCTAAACCATACTTGCGTCTAAAATTTCTTCCAGGACGACCTTGAGGACCGAACGAGCAGAATGCGTTATTTAACGTTAGCAGCTATCCTTGTTCAGGTCGCGAGGTCAGTACTTAACCCAAGCATAGGGATAATACTAATCTTAGTGGATTAGTGTACTCGCAAGTACTCAGTGCTATTGTCGGGGAAAAGGCGACGGGAGCACATTGAAAGCACGTGCGTGGTCGGAGAATTGCTGTAATACTAAGGTGACCGGCTGTGATTCGCCTGTCTACAAGTCAATGGTAAGTCCTTACTGGTTTTGTACCTTTGTCCTTGACTTTTTGTTATTTTTGCTATCGATGCCCGAGCACGAGACAGCGAGTGAAAAGTTAAGATCAGGGGCTCTCCCAATTTACACAAGTTGACTTACCAGACGACCGTGGAAAAAGAAGTTCTAACGCAAACATATGGCTATAGTGTTTGTCCGGAAACCGGATTCCTAATTGTCTCGACTCAGGTACATACGTCGATTGTTGCATAGCACAAGGTGCAAGCGGTGCTGTCTGCGATTAGACTAGGCACTGACTGGTGGCCAGTATTGCGGCAGAGCAAGGCAGCTGTACGAAAGTACTGATCTAGTCGTTACTACAATGTCGTTTCAGTACTCAAAGAGTCCAAGTGTGATGTCTATCTTCATGAATCCCTAAATTAGATCGAAGGGCGTGTGAAATTGCGACTTTGGGCCACACAGACTTAAGACTCCTTTGTGTATGTCACCGAACTGGTGTGAAAGATTCTCATACTCGATCAGAATGTCCCAGATTGTCGCCAAAGTCTTACAGTTGATGAGATAGCATGATATCTCCTTAGCCTGGAGCTCAGTGGCACTCCCACCCAGCTCTAGGAGGGACGCTGATATGCTTCGTTCGATCTAGCACGCGGGGTCTACGTTCGAAGGCGGAGAAGATGATCGACGGACATGCACACCTAGTCAATGCACTCATACACGAGCTTTCACCTTGAAGACTTCGTGGTATACAACGGCCATGAACACCTTCACGGTCAATCCTTTGAGCGCTAGGAACATAAAGTAACATCGATGCTATCTACTCTCGCAATCGCAAGGCTATCGTCATGCCGCGGAGAGTAGAAGATGGCTGAGGTGATGACTGAACACTTCTTTATTGTGGAGACGAAGTACCTTGGCCTATGTATCAGGCGGTTGGGTGAGAGGGGGCGCTATTGATAGAGATGCTGAGTACTGGAGTCGAAGGTACGGAACGATGTAGCACAGAACGTAGCTATATATGAATGGCTTAGCTGAAGTATTGATATCGAAAACCAGGCGTTTGGACGATTTGAACGGATTCTAACGAAAGTTAGACTAGCACAGAGGGCTGGTAGAAAGTCTTCAACGAAGAAGCGTTGTACGAGAGAAGAATATAATTTCGTCAAATGGCTGAAGAAAGCGACGGGAAATATGAAGTCAGGTGATTGATTCGTTAATCGATTGATTGGTATGGATCCTCACTCATTAGCATCAGATATGGAATACAGCTCCTAATAAGCTTGCTATGAACTGGAACCGAGCAATGGTGCTACATAGCCCCTCACTTCGGGACTTTAAAAAGTTGATCAGATCTCACCTCTCTGCTGGTGGCTGCAAGCAAACCCGTAGTGCCCTGTGTGCCAACATAGAAGTTCTGACTGAGCTATGGAACCGCAGTGTGTTCTGCTTGTGGAATAGTTATTTTAATGTTTTTCCGCATGGTTAGATTTGGCTGTCGACGAGACAGAGGGGGCGAAGCCAAACTCTTCATGGCCATGTTGTGCCACTTCTCAAGGTCCTCAAACATTCGGTAAGATCGATCTAAGTCCTCATTACAAAGCCGTTGTTTTGTTCAGTAGATGCTCGTCGAGCGCGCTCCTGCTCGAAGCTCGAGCCTCGTCGGTCTTCACGCTCGGCCACTCCCTGATCGAGCCATCTCGCATAGGCGCGGGCTTGGAGGTCGCGGACTGAGTGGTGTGGCTTCTCGGTTTTGACGGTCTCTGCAGAGGCACACGAGGAATTCTTCTTGGAGGAGCTGAAGAAAGACATTCTTAGTTGATTGTGTTGATTGATAACGATGTCTAGCTGAGTAAGTTGGATGTTGCCTGTTGATCTGTTGACTGTGTAATATGTGATGTGCTGGTGTCTGTAGTTTAACTATCTTGTTTTGTTTGCTTGCTTTTATATTGTTGCTTGATGATGGTAAGCTCTCGACAATGTGGGAAGGGGAAGTGTATTTATTACCTAAGAACTCTAAGCACATTAAATCTCAGCGCGAAGAATTTCGAGAGGTATTAGTGAAGGTTTGAGGTAAATTGCTATTTTGAGACGACGAGATGGTTCTATCTGCGTAGATGTCGACGACTTTGTAATCAGATACCTCGCTAGTGCTGATTGGCAAGCAAATGCACCAATAAGAAGCAGTGAAGAAAATACCGCAAGGGAAAATTTGCAGGTCAGCCGAGATCAGCTAGGTTAACTCGCGAAAAATTGGCACGCTAGGTTATAATGCTAGTATCGATGTGGCTTGGTGCAAAAGCCGATCGAAGGCTGCGTGTCGAGCAAGGCAAGTGCTCGTGTGCTCAATTTTTCAGCCAAAGATGTCATCAGGACCTGAATATGCTCGGCATAGGCGACTATGTCGTCAGCAATAACTTTCCTCCATTCGAGTCAGGAAATGACCGTTCAAATGGTCGCAGTGCTTTGTCACTACTTCAGCGTTGTGAGCTACAAGATTTTTCTTCTGCAAACAGACAGTCGATCGTTACAATCCGTTGGCGCAGTTGGTCTTCGGGACACAGCCTTGAGCAAGCCATTAGTAAAGGTCGATCACCTACCATCCATCAATTTATGTAATCGTCCTTCTATTGTCATTATTTGCCAACAGTGGCATTGACCAGCTCGACACCGATTTCGAAAGATGTGGTGATGGTCTGACAGTAGAGAACTGGGCAGATCGGTCATCTTTAGTAAGTTGCAGGGCCCTGGTCCTTTCGCGCTAGAGTCAGCATTACTCAGCCATAGAAGGTGATAAAGGTATTTGTGATAACGCAGTAGATTGAGCATCGTGGATGTTAACCCCAGGTCGCGCTGCATCTCAGGACGTAAAGTTCTTAGAGAAGTTCAAAGCTTGTAGTCCCTCTGCCCATGTCGTTGTGCTCCATCTCTAGGCCCGTGCTTGTTCTGGTCGTCAAACACAACAACCATCCGCTTCTTAGCCCGTCCTGTCTCCATTTCTTCCCACATCTGTGGCATCTCTTCTAACCCCCGGAACTCCACGTCCGGCACAATTCTGTGTTCAGCGGTGAATTTCAATGCACGCTCAACCTCATTTACCGTGCCGTTGCTTGCTCCTCGGACTCTGATCAATCCTAGCGATAGGGCCATTGGGCTGAATTTGAGATCTTGTGGAGGCATTCCTACCACCATAAGGATTCCTTTGAAATTGAGGATCTTCTGAGCTGTTGCAAAGGCGGCAGCGGAGTCGCTGAAAACAGCAGCTGCATGTACGCCTCGCAAGTTGGTCGTTTTGCGGATACGCTTTGTCAGGTCTGAAGTAGAAAGAGGATTGAATGAGGCATCAGGTCTGGTCTGCTGTTGCCGAACCAGTGACAGGACGGAGTCATTGATGTCCAGGGCGATAACGTTGAGGTTCATGGCTTTGGCATACCGAATTGCTAGTTGACCAAGCCCGCCACAGCCGACAACGGCAAGCCATTGTCCTGGTTGAAGGTCACACTTATCGACGGCGTGGAACGCTGTTGTCGCGGTGTTGGTATAGATCTCAACAGCACCGAGGTAAACGGTTGAAAATGTATGACAGGGGAGCAGGCATCGTGCAAGAACGCACAAACGGGTAGAAGCACAAGGCCGACTCACCTGTGACGCCAGCGCAGAAGAAGGGGCTCATTCTCTCAATCGGCAAGCTTCCCTCCGCAGGTAGTTTTACTGCATTTCGCCAGTCAATAAGGGCATACTCTGCAAAGAATCCATCCCTTTGTAAGCCCTGTATTTTGGCTCCTCCATTACTTGGCTTGGTGCAAAATGTTCCATGCACGGTACAGCCTTCACACTCAAAACATGCGTCGTGGATATAGAACATGCCAATCCGGTCACCTACATGGAGACAGTTCTGGCTCCTCTGAGCAGATACAGATGGATGCATGGCGACAATGACTCCAACCCCTTCGTGCCCGATTGTAACAGGTTTTTGGATACTATCAGGTCGGAGATTGAGCATCAGATCGGAATGACAGAGAGAAGCAGCGGTGACTTTGATGAGCAATTCATTGTAGCCCGGACTGGGTATAGGAATATGATGGACGAGGATCTTGCGGTTTGCCTGGAATAGATTATGACTGTGTTATGTTTGAAAAGTCCTGACCGTACTGTATGTATGGGAATATTGTCGTACAAAGTGTAGACTAACCTTGTCGTACTGCGCGGCGCGCATCATCTCCGCCATGCTCTTGATCACGTTGAGCAACACAGACCGTTTTGCTGATGGTCGATCAAGAATCGTTACAACTAAGGATAGATGAATAAGCAAAACCGCTCAACACCTTATCGAATTGTTAGCACTTGATTGGAGATTACTTACCTAGGTAGGCATGTTCATGCGGATGGTGGTCGCATAAGGGCCATCGAAAGACCCTCGGTTATCCGGTTATACTAGTTCGTTCTCGGAACTCTAATACCGCGAGGGGTTACGAGAGGAGGAAGAGATTGGAAGTCGTGCAGAGACCGAGGAGACACAGAACGAGAAGCTTGCCAGATGCACGACCTTTACAGATGTAGTATTAGTAGCAAGAAGAGCCCTAGTCTGCGGATATATCCATCAGCCAGAGCGTGTCGTCGAATGCTGGCAGCCATAATTTTGTCGTTGGGGTTCTCATCGCTTCCTTCCCAGGAATGGTTTAATATACTCCTTAGCTTGCTTCCCACCGTCAGCGTAAGACTCGCCTAACGCGTCTACACCAGCCAGGATAGCTTCCTCCAAGTTCTGAGCGTTCTCCCATCTTCTCATCAAGCGTTTCTGAATCCGGATGGACTGTGGTCCCATTTTGACGAGAGTACTGATCCACTCCTCCACTGCTTGATTCAGTTCTTTCTCGTCACCAACTACTCGCTCGATCAAGCCCCAATCAAGCGCTGTATCCGCCCCAATGTTTTCCGCAAGGTACACAAGCCGCTTCGTCCGACCGACTCCGATCAATCCCGGAAAAAGCGCTGCTTCAGCAACACATGGTAACCCAATCTTAACTTCCGGCATACCGAAACTGCTCGAACGTGATGCGACCCTCAAGTCGCAGGCCGCCATCAACTCAAGACCAGCCCCAAGTGCGAAGCCGTGTACACGAGCAATGACTGGAACAGGAAGGTTCTGTAGCGCAGCGCAAGCATGATGTAGACGAGTAATGTAAGCTTTGGCTTCGTCGGCTGTAGAAAGTGCATTCAGTTCTTGGATGTCTGCTCCACCAATGAAGGATGGTGTTTGTCCCTGCCTTGAGGGTGGTGCACCTGTCAGAACGACAGCACGGAGGTTATCATCTTTGCCGAGTTGTTGACATGTCTCGATCAGTGTCTCGAGCAGCTGACCGCTAGCCACGTTTAGTTTACTCGGATTGGAGAATACTATGGTCGCGATGTTGTGACCGGGTGATTGTTCGTGTCTCGTGCATGTTACTCCCACTGCTGGCGTAGAGGTTGATGTTGCGTGCACTTGTGAGCTGAGCTGTTCCAGTCGCTTTCTTGCGCCTGCCATTCTGAACCAGATTGCATGGACTATCACTAGATACAAGACCCAAGTTTATGCGCCGTAAATAAGGATGTAGATATTTATGATAATAACCGGCTGTATAACCATTACCGAAAGCCGGGTAACCACCCCGCTCCGCGCTTACTTTGAAACTGCATCACATTGCTGTATGATTCGAATAGCAGTTGTGGCACAAGGATATTTAGCTTGTCCTTCGATTCATTACCGTACATCCTCGTTAGATAAATACAATATCTACAATCTTGCTGCTTTACGAGGTCATACGTGATCCTTGTCTTTTAACAACTGACCTATCCACGTCCTTCGTACGAGTTAACTCATTGGATATCCGGGTACGGACTGCAAACCGACTTCGGTCTACTTCATGAGCCTGCAATTGCAGTCGCCCTAATCAAGGGTATTCTATAAGCTCTGCAGTGGCAATCTGCCCAGCATAATATGGTAAAAAGCACACAAGGGATGAGAGTGTACAAATCGGCTCAAGAGGACATCGAGCTTCCACCGCTGGACCTTCTGACGTTTCTATTTGGTAAGAGCACAACAAGCGGAAAACATGCGGGCAGAAAAGTACTGATACTTACTGCTAGAATCGTCCTATTGCGCTGCAGAAGAGGATACCAAGATTCACGTCGAAGCAGCAGATGCAAACAACTTCGTAACTAAAGCTGAAGCTCGGGATATAGTGAAGCGTATTTCATACTTACTCCGCCATAGGTTTGGTATTGGCGCATCAGGAGCTGGTCGAGATGTCATCGTTTCGACATGCTCTGGTAATCCTTTCATTCCAGTCTTGGTATATTCCATCATTGCTGCAGGTGGGGTCTACAGTGGCGCTCCCACAGGTTTCACGGTGACGGAACTTGTTAGGCAAGTTCAAGATGCTGATGCTAAGATTCTCTTGTGCTCCCCAGAGTGCTTAGAAACAACAGTCGCAGCGGCAAAGCAGTGTTGTATACCTCTTGACCATGTTCTGACCATCGACTGCAAAAGACCCAGAGATTGGCAACTGATACTCGTCAATGACCAGTCCAGGATCCTGGATCTAAAATCCGGGCCTATGCTTGAGTGGAGCAGGATGACGAGCCTCGTAGAGCAGGAACGCACCACTGCTTGCTTGCTCTACTCCTCTGGCACCACCGGCCTACCAAAAGGGGTACGGATTTCGCACCGCAACCTGATTGCTAGCACGGTTTGCGGAATGCAACTCGCAAAAAAGTATATGAAAGAACAGGATGCACATGAAAGCCCTTTCATCTTCAGCAAGATTGCCCATTTGCCAATGGCTCACATCGGCGGGGTGACATGGTCGTCGCTGTATCCATTCTGCTGGGGTGGGACGGCTTTCTGGGTCGAAAAGTACGACTTCAAATCGTTCATTAAGTATCATCGACAATATCGCCTGACTACACTATGGACTGTGCCCCCTATATGGCTCTCAATAGCTAACAGCCTCGAAGTAACGGATCACTTTGATACTGTCCGTATTGCGATCACCGGCGCCGCGCCAATGGGTCCTGAACTTACAGGTCGAGCTGCCCGAAGGCTTGGTAAAGGCACAGTTTCCAGCTTGAACTCTCTTTGGGGTAAGCCAAATAGCTGCAGCTCTTTGAGGGAATATAGCTGACATCTGAGCTACATAGGTGCGACCGAGACGACAGGCAGCATGACGGGAGTCGATTGGGATCTTAACGACGAGACCTGCAGTGTTGGTCTACCTTTTCCGAATATGAAGATTCGACTTGTAGATGCAGAACTTAACGATGTTGAGCCAGGGCAGCCTGGAGAAATGCTTGTATCAGGGCCTGTCGTGTGCCAAGGTGCGTGTTTCATGCTGTCCTACACAGCACATTATCCAATATCATCATGATTAACCGAGCAACAGGGTACCATAACAGGCCGGATGCAGACCTAAACTCGTTCATCCATGGGTTTTATCGCACAGGAGACGTTGCCATTTTCAAGGATGGATTTCTGCATATCGTCGATCGACTGAAAGAGCTTATCAAATACAAAGGGCTACAGGTGGCCCCTGCAGAGCTCGAGGCACTGCTACTTTCGCATCCTAAGATCGATGATGCAGCTGTCATCGGTGTCCAAGACGATAGCCAAGCCACAGAGGTCCCACGTGCGTTCATTGTAGCTCAGCCAAATACTCAGCTATCCGCCCAAGAAGTTATTGACTTCGTTCAATCCAATCTGGCGAGCCATAAGAGACTACGAGGTGGTGTTGTGTTCGTCGATGAGATTCCTAAAAGCGCTTCAGGTAAGATCTTGAGAAAGATTTTGCGGCAAAGAGTAGTAGAGGACGGAGGAAAACTGCAATCAAGGCTGTAGAGGTTTGAGTTTGTTTTCAGGTACACCGCATCCTGCTACTTGAGATGACTAGTATATGGAAAATGCCAACGCATGGCGACAAGGTCTGCGAAGCTTTAGTCTAAACTTTCTGCAATGCTAGGACAGGTATGAAGCGGCATTGAGGACTAATTAAATACCGTAGCTCGTCGAAAACCAACACATTAGTCTGGTAGGCTAGTTCAAACTCCCATACTTCGGCAATAGTTCCATAGTAAACGAGTTACAATATAGCACAACTACACCCACAGATCCTCAGTGGAAATTCCACAGGGTAATGTAGGCTCAATAGCAGTTGTTATTGTCGGCGGCATTTTTGGGTTGCTTACAGTGGTGCTCATCCGCTGGGAACCTAGACGCTCTTCAAAGAAGCAAAACAGCAAGTCTGTCGAAGCTCACTCGCCACACGAGGTGTCAGACGACCGACGCCCATGTGTGAGGTCAAATAAATAGCACAGCTTTGCATCTGGGTATGCACTCGTCTACGAGAAGGCATTGCAGACAAGAGTTGACACTCCATAAGTTGGCCCAATTCACTTCGTCCATTGCCAGGATGCTTGTGTAACTGCTCACAATCAGCATTTGTAGAATGCGTAGGAGAACGTGAACACCGAGGGTGCTGTTAACGCTGCACACCTAGATTAAGTGAAGTTAAGATATGCTCGTAGAAGGCCTCAAGGATTTAGGCTAGGTGGCACAGCACGTATAACAGGTCATCTTCAAGCTCTTAGGATGGGTTGCATTGGAGACCACATAATCAGTCAAGCATACAAGGACTGTACTGGATTAAGATCGTTAGAGGGCAGTAAGGTGTACTCGATTCTTGTCGACCGCCCTCAACAAGCTGACGAGACAGGTCGTACCGCGAGAAGATATACTAGTGTCTTCATGATGATATAGTATATCGACGCTGGGGATGCCCCTACTTGTATTATAGTTTAGATCTAAGCTCGGGCTTGTAAGACTCTCTCAAGTTTTTCCGTAAAATCTTCCCAACTGCACTTCGTGGAATTGCGTCGATGAAAGCGACTCCACCTCTCAATTGCTTGTATGGAGCAAGCTTCTGTTGAACAAACTGCTTGATTTCCTCCTCGGTGATTTTGTCCTTATCTGCCACGACATATGCTCGAGGAACTTCAGTGTCATCCCTTGGCACTCCAATCACAGCGGCATCTTCAATCAATGGGTGGGTGATTAATAGACCTTCGAGTTCTGCCGGAGCCACCTGAAGGCCTTTGTACTTGATCAACTCCTTCTTTCTGTCGGTAACATACCACAGGCCATTACGCTGCTGAAAGATATCTCCAGTACAAAACCATCCATCCACAAAAGCTGCCTTGGTAGCCTCGGGATTACGGTAGTAGCCTCTCGTAACTACTGGGCTCTTGATCCAGAGCTCGCCAGGTTCGCCTTCCGCCACATCGTTACCATCATCATCAACCAGTCGGAACATCGTGTTTGGAAGTATGACTCCGACACTGCCTGTTTTGTCCGGAGTGCCTGGTGGAAGGGTGCAGACAGAGCCTGTTAATTCGCTCATCCCATAAGTAGCCACCATTTGAATTCCCGTCCGCTTACCCGCCGAATTGCAAAGGTCCGCATCCATGGGAGCTGCACCGCCTGAACCACCAGTCAATGAATCAAACTGATCAGTCACATCTGGTGACTTTGCGATCCGTGCCCAAATTGCTGGCACACTGAAGAAGTTCGTGATTTTATGCTGCTTGTTGTACTCGAGGAACTTTTTCCATTCGTACTTGCGCATCCAATAGAGCTCCGTACCACTGTAGAAAGGACGAATAAAGTATCCTGCAACGCCGGCAATATGTGCGGCTGGTAGATGTGCTAACATTCGGACGGGCGACGACTTGAGTTCCCCAGATAGAATTCTTGGAGCTGCATAGTCTCTTGGAACTTGTGACGAAAGGAAGACGTTCGATACCATTGTTCTGTGCGAGAGCATTACAGCTGACAACGATTAGTACGCATTGACAAGGCTCGATAGGACTCACCTTTGGGAATTCCTGTGGTCCCTGAAGAATAAAGTAGACTGATGATGCTGTTCTCCAGTTCTGGGACATTTGTGATTCTTGGCCATGTAAGACGTTTGTCCGTCCAACAATCAGTTTTGCCATCAACTGATTTTAGACTCCATGCTTGGTGGGTAGAATCGAGAATAAGAATCCTGTCAAGTCCTATACCACAAGCCCGAGCTGCCTCAACAGCCACGTCTGCAAGCTCAGCACTGCATATCACAAGCTTTGCATCACTTTGCCTGATTTGTCTCGCCAACTCAGAAGCTGTACTCGCATGACTTGCACAGGCGAAGATACCTCCAGCCGCAATGGTCGCATAAAATGCAACTGGTAGCAATATTTGCAAGGTAGAAAAACTTATCACCACGTCCTTGGAGTGGCCTGAAGCACCAATACCATAGATATGCCGTAAGCTGTGTGCAAATTGTTCGGTCAGAACCCGAGCCTGAGATTTATCCAGGTAATTCTTTGTGTTTGCGGCATCGATATGCAGTTTGGTTTCTTCTCGAGCCAAGCAATACGGGTTGGGGTCTACACATTATGTGTGAGCAGATCAGGCATGTTGTTTCACTGCGGACATTTGCACTAACCAAATAGGAGAGACAGAAGATCGACGTTAGGAACGGTGTAATACCTTGGCGAGTAGTAAATCTTAGGCGACATATCCTCAGCGTGAGAGACTCTTGAGCTTTACTTGTGAGAAGTGTTCAACAAGCAGAAATACCTGATGGAATCAAAGAATCGACAAAGAAACGGCCACCACTAGCTATGTTTTGGTATGTTTGGAGATTTGGAGATCTTGGATATCTCGTAACTAAGGGACAAATATGCTAGTACACAAAGCATAGTGTGATTCTGAAGAGGGGAGATATCTTGTAGCCTCGGCTCAGGGTGGAAGCTTATCTTTGCTAAGCTTTGTATGTACTTTCGAGTAGTAATAAACCAACCATGTGGATGGATCTCCTACGTACCAATCTGGAGAGCTTCTGTACACCAGGCTTCTAGTACTGTTCTATCCTAGCTTTGATAGAGTACATACCCCACATCGAATCTGCACTTCACAATGTTTTTGAGCTTCGCATGAACCCGAGGTCTAGAGCACTGTATCCTGTTGCAGTACAACATCTCCGGCACAGCTACACGACCGAGAAAAAATCCCCGCTCGCGACAGAAAGCCAGTGAGACCATCAATAGTTGTCACGTCTTGCAGATCACCCTTTGAAACTGGGTAGAACCTGGGCTTTGTGACATTCGGAATGGGGAGTGAGCATATTTTGATCACGGGTGCGACCGGTGTGGTTGGACGGTCCGCTATGCAATATTATGCAGAGCAAGGCTACAAAGTGACAGCATGCTCCCGACGAAAACCATTAAACACATACGGCGCATCTTGGGTGTCATTGGATCTTACCGATGCGAATGCTTGCCAGAATGTTTTGTCTCCACTGACGGATGTGGTGCAGATTGTCTTCGCCGCTCTCCATGAAGAGCCTGATCTTGTGGCTGGCTGGCTTCAGAAGAACCAAATCGACCGTAACGAGGTCATGTTGAGGAACACCGTTGAAGCGGTTGTCCCAAACGCACCCTCATTAAGGAATATCACCATTCTCCAAGGCCCTAAGGCATATGGCGTGCATGTCCATCCGATTCGACATGGTGCTCGTGAGGACAGAGATGAAGACCGAGAGATCCCCAATTTCTACTGGGCACAGGAAGATTATCTCAAAGCACGACAAAAAGGTCAAAGCTGGAGTTGGAATGTTCTTCGACCTGGACTTGTGATCGGTATGAGCGTCGGCGGCGCCATGAACATGTATGGTACGATAGGTGTTTATGCCGCTGTGCTCAAGGAACGCGGAGATCCACTCTACTATCCCGGTGAAGGACTGGCAGTTGCCGAATCGACAGACGCCGACCTGATAGCCAAGGCTTGCGAGTGGTGTCTCCTCGAGCCCAGAACGAAGAACCAGTGCTATAACCTCACAAATGGCGAATCATCGAGCTTGAAGGAATGGTGGCCGTTGTTTGCTGAAGTGCTTGGTATGGACATAGGGCCCGTGAAGCCTTTCTCGTTCATTAGGGACATCTCAAATTTGAGTCCGGAATGGGATAGAATCCGTGAAAGGCACGGCCTAAAGGCACCTGCACTGGATTCATTCCTCGGATCAAGCGGTCAATTCACAGAATTCGTCTTTGCGAAGGGACAAGGGAACAGGGTGCCAGGTACTATGAGCTGCATCAAAATACGACGAGACGGGTTCATGGGCATGGTGTACACAGAAGACATGATTCGGAAATGGTTCAAGAAGTATCAAGATGAGCAGCTGTTACCACCTGTTGGTCATGGTGGAACTGGACAGCGAGAGATGAAGCTCAGCTGATTCAGACACTCGGTGCGGCGGCAATCATACACTCAGATCTCGAAGTCGTGGCTTACTGCCGATCCATTCTTCGACTGAGATTTGACTTGTATGTTGACTCTTTTTGGCATGGTTGATCCTAACTGGATGGAGTATAAAGTAGGCCAAGACGAAACAACGTGGCTATCTGATATGTGTGATATGTAGAAGTAGAAGTGACTTGCATGGGAGGTCATTGGTCTTTCAGTACCAAATTCATCATGTATGTGCATGCCAAGAGCCAATACTTGTACATTTGTGCCATTCTCCACTAACAGCCATGTCGCGGCTCGCCCTAGCCGCGCCCCTGAGGGGTAGAAATGTACCTTAGACCCAACCTCGGCAGCCTCGATACAGTACATCAACAATATCAATGCGGACTCCCCCAACATGTTAGCTTTACAGGTCAACTTTCCATATTGTCATGGCGACTCAACGTCTTGCCTCCGTGCTATCGCAACTCACTCCTACTTCAAGTCCATTGGACGCAATGTACGTTCGATGAAACACGCTGGAAGGACAAGTGCCTTCATGAGAAACTCATTGACTGATACTTGCGCCGCTCAGCACTCAGCAGAACCCAGACGATGTAGTGATCACTCTTGCTATCCGGACACCGATGTGCAAAGCCGGGAGAGGCGGGTTCAAAGACACAACGCTTGATGAACTTCTTATGAAGCTCATGAAGCAGGTACGAATCAAAAGCAACATTGACCCATCACTGGTTGAGGATGTCTGTCTTGGGAACGTAAGTATACAACATTCTGGCGTTGCTGCTCCGTTCCATCCTGATGATCGATTTTAGGTGCGTGACGTCAACGCCGCGTATTGGATTCGTGCGGCGACGATGGGAGCGGGCTTTCCAAACACCACAACTGCCTCAAATGTTGCACGTTTCTGCTCTTCGGGCTTGACGGCAACACAACACGTCGCGAACGAAATCATCACGGGAATCATCGACGTTGGAGTAGCTGTAGGGGCAGAATTTCTCACCACCGGAAACAATCGCCTCAGTCGACCCTTTGTTGATGAACTGATGAATAGCAACCAGGATGTCAGGGACTGCATGTTGCCTATGGGTATTTACTCACTTCCATGCATCTGAACAACGCTAAAATGTTTCGTTTGTGACAGCCGGTACCTCTGAAAATGTTGCCAGGGATTTCGACATCAGTCGGCATCGACAAGACGAGTACGCGGTTGAGTCGTACAGAAGGGCGGAGCATGCACAAAGAAACGGCTGGTTCGACGATGAGATTGTCCCCATTGAAACGACAAAGGATGGCAAGACAGTTATTGTAGACCGAGATGAGATCAGATGGGGTACAACCTATGAGGGTATAAGCAAGCTACCCCCGGCATTCCCTCAATACGGAGATACCACACATGCTGGTAATGCCAGCCAAGTCACTGATGGTAAGTCTTGCAATTCACACTATGTGCCCTCAAGTTTTTCACTTTATCAACGACCTCTTCCAAAAGGCTAACACCCCCACTTCGTGCAGGCGCCGCAGCACTTCTACTCATGAAGCGCTCCAAAGCCCTCGAACTCAATCAGCCAATACTTGCAAAGTACGTCGGTACAGCTCTGGCTGGTCTCCCCCCACGTATCATGGGCATCGGTCCTGTCTTTGCTATTCCGAAATTGCTTTCTCGGTACAATTTGGACCTGCACAAGGATATCGATGTTATTGAGATAAACGAGGCATTTGCTTCGATGGCTGTTTATTGTCGAGACCATCTTGGTCTTGATTGGAACAAGCTTAATCCAAGAGGTGGTGCAATCGCGCTTGGGCACCCATTTGGATGTACAGGCGTGAGACAGATCGTGTGCGGCTTGAGCGAATGTAGACGAACGAAAAGCAAGATATTGTTGACGAGTATGTGTTTGGGAACTGGTATGGGGATGGCGGGATTGTTTGTCAACGAGATGGTATAGACTTGACTATTGGAATTCAGATTTGTTATGAGCACATGACTCTCCTAGCGTTGAAGCATCGGTGATGGTCCTACAGTCGTTCTGTTGCCTCCAGATCTAGGAGGTTCGCGTGGGTTATGAATCAGAGCTTCGCTTTGTTGCCATGGCTTGCTGCAAGTCGCAGCTCTTTTCTAAGTATCTTTCCAGAAGCACTCTTTGGGATCTCGTCAACGAAGAAAACGCCTCCACGTAGCTGCTTGTAATTCGCCACTTTACTTCTGACAAAGTCTGCTACTTCCAGAGCTGTGATAGGCTCCAAAGACAAACCACTGTGCAATTGCTGACGAACCACATAAGCTCGTGGCACTTCTGTCTGTTGCTCATTATCCCATATGCCAATGACCGCTGCATCAGCAATCTTCGGATGAGAGGTAAGTACCGCTTCGAGCTCAGCAGGGGCAACTTGAGCACCTTTATACTTGATAAGCTCTTTCCTCCGATCAATGATTTGTACGAGTCCGTGGTTGATCATTCCGATGTCGCCAGTGCGGTAGAAACCATCCACGAATGCTTCTTTGTTAACCTCAGGACGATTGTGATATCCTTGAGCGAGGATCGGACCTCCTACCAGAAACTCTCCAGGCTGTCCGTCAGTCACATCTTGGTCGTTCTCGTCGACCACTCGAAGAGTAACATTCGGACATAACTCGCCAACACTCCAGGCCCCGTGCTCCACATACGTCGGCCAGTCCAATGCAGCGATGACACCTGCTGTTTCTGTGGTTCCCCATGTCTGTGCTATGTGAGCTTCTCCACGACCTAGCTTCTTCCTAACCTCTTTTATCGTCTCATAACCGATTGGTGCAGCGCCTGTGACAGCAACCTGAAGTCCATCGAAATGGTCCGTCACCTTGTCGCTTTTTGCAACACGCAGCCAAATCGGCGGTACGCTGAATTGATATGCAGGACGATAACGTTTATGGTATTCAATGAACGAATCGAAATCATACTTATCCATCCACCAAGTAGTGCCACCCATGTAGAAAGGATTTGTCGCGTACAGACTGATGCCGGCGATGTTTGACATTGGCAGATGTGCAATTGTGTTGAAGGCAAATTCGCGTCCCGCCTTCTCGCATCGAGTTTTATATCGACGTGCCACGTCCATTGTACAGACGTTGTTTGCGACAAGGCTCCAGTGGGATATCCGAACGCCCTTGGGTAAGCCTGTTGTCCCAGATGAGTAAAGAAGGCATATTGTTACGTCTTCCAATTCCCGCTGATTCGTGATACGCTGCCAGTGCAGAGTCCTTCCTTGACCCAGCGCGAGAACATCTGACTTGTCCGCAACAGATGTCAATTTCCAATTCCGAGGGTTTATGCTGCTGTCCAGGATCAATACTCTCTCCATCGGAATCTCACACTGCTTGGCTGCCTCAATTACCTGTTTTTCAGACCCCGGAGAACACACCAATAGTTTTGGTTTCGCATCCTCAATCTGTCGCACCAATTCCACTGTTTGATATTCCGTGCTAGCACCACAGAAAACACCACCAGCAGCTACGACACCATAAAAGAATACCGGTGCAAATGGACTTCCACTTACCACGGTGAGAATGTGGTCCACACCAGCGGCCGAGGCACCTATGCCGAAGCGGTGACGAAGAACTGAGGCGACTTTCTTCGTCAAGATTTGGGCATCGCTTTTGGTAATACTATTTCCTGGATTGGCAGCATCGACATGAATCTTAGTGTCGTCGTTCGCAAGGCACCAGTCCGACTCTGCAGATTGAGAGGTCGAGATTTAGTAATTGCTGCACGGGGTTCACAAATCATATGTGGCTCGACATACCAAATAATAGTGACAAGATATCAAGCTGCGGAATATCAATGTCTTTCCGAAGTGACTTATGAACCCTCATCTCGATCATTAATGGGCCTGCTGGCGCCGTAGCATCAGGTGCGTAAGCTCCGTCTCGATCTACAATCGTACTTGTCGTGATTACTGGATTGTCTCATGCCCATCACTATGTAGGACAATAGTTTTGTGGTACAACAAGGAAATACCTCTTGCCGAGGTTCTCCATTGTTGTAAACAACACCAAAAGTCGCACCTTGGAGGAAAATAATTTAACCAAACTTTGCCTGCGGGTTAACGTTCGGGTTTCCTCCAATTTATTAGTCTCCGTTATCTTCTATCCATGTTTGAACTTTGGCGACCATCGACGACTCTGAAGCAACATCAAAGCGGGGCTGTCAACCACTAGCCAGAGGGCTCAGCAGGCGTTTTCTTGGGGGCGGATAACGCTTAAATTGAACGTGGCCCGGACCTTCAATCACTGCGAAACATGCTTCATAACAACAATGGTTTCGAATGCCGCTCAAGCTCCTCCTCACATCGATTACGGTACTAAGCTTGCTGATCTTTTCGTGACACCACAGTTGATAGGGCACGGCCAACTCTACCACTAAGCGATGCTTTGTGGTTATCGCCCGATCGAGCCTCGCGCAGCCGAACTACCTTCTCCAGTTTGTGATACTTCTCGACCTGTTCAGGGATCTTATCGTACACCACCGTCACATCAGCACCGTTGTCGACCAGAAGATCAGCGAGCTCCTCTTCCTCCTTATGTGGTGGCCCTTCGATTGCAAAGTATAGAGCGGTTTGATCAGCTTTGTTCGTAAGATTAGGGTCACAACCAGCATTCAAGAGAAGTCTTGCCATTTGGACAGCTTCCTCAGTCCCCGAGTGCTTCGCAGCAATCATAAGAGCAGTCTCGCCTTGACGATTTCGCTTGTTGACAATATCTGATCTGGCTGCAGCCCAAGCACCAAGCAACTTCTTGAGTATGTCTGGCGACTGTATCCGTACAGCATGGTGCAGAACCGTCCAGTGTTCAACATCAACATAATACAGGGACTGGCTATCTTCAGATGTTGTTAGAAGGTTTACGACTTCCGCGTACTGATTCTCCTTCACTGCTACCATCAAGGCTTTCTCGGCTACCTGCAGCAACTTAGCTTGCTCTTCGGACGTCGACGGCAGTCCCACGTCTTCGACAAACGCGGTCGTGGGTGCTTCTTGGCCACTATGGTCACTGGCATCGAGCTGGTTTTGGTTTTCGCTGCTATTATTCGGGCGTCCATTGCTTACAGGATCATCATGATCTTCAGAATGTATCACAGATCGATGAGTGGGGAGCTCCTGTCGACCCCTAGCATTCACATCAAGTAAGTTCACAAGACTCTGAAGCAGAGCATGGGTCGCCGCCTGATCCACGCTGTGAAGAAGCGTCAGAGATAGCGATATGCTATCAACATGCTTGTCAACAATGCGCTCCTGGTTCCGAATGAAGTCAAGGTTCAACAGATTCTTTACTGATCCGGCAGCTCCCTGTAGCAGAGTACTTGTTGAAACACGCCGGAGTGGCTGTAGGGTTCGTTGCATGTTTGCAAGACACTTCTTGCAGGCTTCCACCGACTCGTGAATCCGCTGCTCAAGAGAGAATTCCAGCTCAGGCGGTGAAGCATGACGTCTTCGCTCTTGTCGAGTCTTCAAAAGAATCGCGACATTCTTGTTGACCTGACCCATCTGCTCGACCTTGTCAAGCAATGTTTGTGCCTCTGCATTCGCCTTTACGAGCTTCTGCACAAGTCCGATGACGTCCATTGCTAGTTTCACTACAAAGTCATGTTAAGTTAACATCCTGAGGTAGAGGAATCAACCTACGTACCAACAGCCCACGCAGCCGTGACCGTCTGGAGTTCTGCCATGATTGACGGGTGTCGCAACTATGCCGGTACAGATCTCTTGCCGATGCAGAACGAAAATGCATCGACACGAGTAGTGTCGTGGCCAGAGCTAGCTGGACTCAACCCCGTCGTCATCATGCATACTTCAGTCAAAACCTACCTACTGGGTTGAAGCCTGGACGTTGGGCTCCGGATGTTGGCTGTACACAACCATGAGTGGCGTTCTGTAGATCTGGGGTAATGCCTTTTGCGTTGTTCCAACCCTGAAGCACTCCCCACCCACCTGTACATGTACCACTTCCGAATTCTTTGACCATCAAAATCACCGTGCAATGATGGGAAGCTAATCATGCGGATTTACCATGTGCTACACTCTGGCGTGCATGAACGGCATCCTTGGTTCAACCAATCAGCAACCTCCTCAGAATCAGCCCCCACGAGTGCTGCATTACCTACCGTGCGCCCGGCAGAAATGACGAACGGAGATCAGCCATATTTTGCTCTACTTGGTTCCCATGCTGCACAGCCCGGTAGAAGGCAGACTCGAGCTACTCGTATTGCCATACGAGCCGCCATGGGATTTTGGAAGCTGGCTGGTCAAAAGGACCAACATCCGCCCTATATCGTGAACAGTTGATTCAAACAAGCATGCCTGCATACGCTGGGCCAAGACGGTTTGAATGTGTTTCTTGCTGTATCATCATTCAACTTTGCTTGCCCACGACACCAACCTGACTTTCGGTACGAAATTAGCCATACATTCACCATCCATGCTCAGTCCTCTCTGACCACGCTTCCACTTCCCAAAGACCATAAATCGGTCCTGAAGAATCAAAAACGACCGTGATCTCTACGAGTACCGAATTCGAGATATGGTTCGGAAAAGTCTTTGATCATGAAGGGAACATTTCTGACGCGACATTTTTCCAAACAAGAAAAACTCGAACGTATAACGTCTGCACTACTCTCTCTACTCGTTGATGCTGATGTATTGTGCTGACTCCAATCCAGGATCAACAATCCTTTCAAAACCAAATCGTTGGACGATATTGACAAACAATCTTCGGCCTTTGCTGAGCTTGTGGACAACGAAAATGGTGACATCGAATGGTTACGAGAGCTCTTTCGTAAAGCTGGTAGGATATCTTACAACCCGCCCAACTGGGATGAAGGTGTCGGGATCGAGCTCAGCGAGTACGAGAAGCGAGTCCTCGAAGTGGAACGTGACAAAGGGTTTCTCTATCAAACCAAACCTCTTAAAATCACTGTGGCTGTGCAATGGCTATCTGCTATTATCCAAGGCTGGATCCAAAGCACACTGAACGGTGCTGACTTGACCTGGTACAAGAAGCTCGGACCCCCCGGCACAAACCCTGCAACGCAGACTTCCGCTTTATGGATCCTAGCAGGTACGAATGCAACTGTCTTCTTAGTCGCAGCAGGTGCTTGCTTCTTGTCAGATCCTCTTCAGTCTAGACTTCTTGGAAGACGTGGTGTCATCTTCATCGGCGCAACACTTTGCTTTGCTGCAAGTATTGGCGCTGCGTGTGTCGACCATTGGATCCAGCTGTTAGGATGTCGAGTCATACTAGGGCTTGCTATGGGATTGAAAGGACCAGTAACGTCCATTTTCGCTGCTGAGGTCAGTCCCTGTCATTTGAGGTAAGTGAGAATACTGTGACCTCGCGCTGTATTGCATACTAAATGGTGATAGGGGCCAAATAGTCATGGGATGGCAGGCTGGAGATGCCCTAGGTATATTCCTCGGATTCACTGCAAACCTTGTCGTTTCATATGCTGTTGGATTTCAATATAGCTGGATATGGCAGACTGCCTCGGTTGCCTTACCAGCATTTGCGTTGATGCTTCTGATTTGGACAATACCAGATTCCCCACGACTCCACCTAAAAAGAGGCCAATATCCGCAGGCGTTCAAAGCGATGTGCCAACTTCGGGAGACCCCCCTCCAAGCCGCTCGAGACTTGTTTTATGCAAATGCACAGTTGCAAATGGAGGCGAACAGCAAAAAGAATAAGGTATTGAGCGGGGTATATCTGACGGACGATGAGAGGGCTCGTAATCAGGGCATCGAATGTTATCAAATTCGTGTTCGACGACTGAGTTGGCGGAACAGAGTCAAGGCTTTGATCGTTGATCGCCGAACTCGGCGTGCGCTGCAAGCAGCGCTGATTGTGATGATTGCACAACAACTTTGTGGCTTGTGAGTAATATGTTACCTAATTAGATACACCTTGCTAACACGATCAAAGCAATGTCCTGGCGTTCTACAGCAACAACTTTTTCAGCTTCGAGACGTTCAATAAGGCAGACAATCGTCCGGTCTGGCTCAGCTGGGGCATTGGATTGTGCAACTTTGTGTGTACGCTGCCAGCTTTCTACCTTATTGATAGGTGGGGCAGAGTCTCGCTTCTCCTGGTAACTTATCCATTCATGATCCTGTTCATGTTATCGACAAGTATCACTTTCGGTAATGCAGGTGATACAATACCCAAAAAGCCTGTCGAAGCACTGGCCTTTTTCTTCACAGCTGCGTATTCACTCGGTCAAGGTCCAGTAGCATTCACTTACTCCGCCGAGGTGTTTCCTCTGGTGTATCGTGAGATTGGCATGAGCATAGCTGTGGCAGCTAATTTCTTCGGTGCAGGATTGCTCACGCTTCTGGTACCGCTGGCACAATTTGCTGGGTCTAGTGCATGGGCGAATGATTCATCGTGCACAGAATCAGGACGTTGCCCGGAGCTGAAGAAGTACAACACCTCACAGGCATGGATGCTGGGTGCTTTCGTGCTTCTTGAAGTGTTGGCACTTATATTGATCTTCCTTTTCGTGCCAGAGACAGGACGATGTATCACATCTGAAAAGGACGATCTCAATCACATGTCATTGGAAGAACTCAACTCCATCTTCGAGCAACCTACGTTTCATCATACCAACTATCGCATTCAAGAGACCGTGCCACATGAGTGGAAGAGGCTGATGTACAAGGCATCTGGTGGCAAATACCATAACCCAGGTCATGTGCTCCCAATGTACCGATGGGATCCTAAACACAGCGACGATGAAGATCAGGCAAACTCCGACAGGAGCTCCCCCGTCCACATTGAGCATGCAATACCAGATCCGTCATTAAATGGCGCTCTTGGTCCTTATGAAACAAGTGAGCAAGGTCATGGCCACTTACATGATGGTACAACAATGCCTGATCGCTGAAGCATGAAGCTAAATCGGTGCGGTCAGATAATGAGGAGAGCCACCGTAAAGAATCACTTTTTAGCAACAGTACAGAAACCATTCCAATAGCCGTGATGTGTTCACTACCTTAAAGCTGCTCTGAAGTGTATCAATTGTGATGTATACACGAAACGACTACACCTACTCTTGTGCTTTTTGTCGTGTATCACGCCTCCTCCTATTTGCTGTTGTCCTTTGAGGCTCAGGCATTGGAATTAGCATTCACCCACTTTATCCTGTATGAGCGGGAACGCAACCTGTTTCGGCTTTATGGCCGGATATCCTCCGATCACTGGCATTACTCCACGATCTTCACACCCCACTCTTGGAGTCAAAATGAACGAATACATCAGGAGCACAACTCATCTCACAATCCACCACCCTCCCCTTCACAACAGCACACCACAACCAAAATGACCGCAACCTCGAACGGAAACCACCCAAGCCCAATGATAGTCGGCCTAGCCCACATCAACCTCATAATCCCTGAGGGCACCCTAACGGAAGCAAACGACTTCTACGCCAACACGTTGGGCCTAACACCACGCGCCGTACCCCAGCTCCAAAAAGACCGCCTCGCATGGTTCGACATCGGCACATCCGGCCAGCAAGTGCACATCGCACTCGGTGCTAAGGAAGTCGATTCGCCGCGTCATCCGTGTTTTAAGATTGAATCGCCAGAGAAATTGATGGAGTTGCAGCAGCGTGTTTATGACCATTATGAGCGGAAGGATAGGTCTGCTCCGAGGGCGGCGGATCAGCCTGGGGAGGCTAATTCCGGTGAGTTCTATCGAGATCATGGCGGTGCTTGTGGTGCAGATTATGAGGCTGATTGTGGATATGTAGGTGCGAAGGGTGTTGAGTATCCGACGAGGTTTTTCGCGAGGGACTTTGCAGGAAATCGGCTAGAATTCAGTTTGTGAGCAGTTCGGGCAGATGTTGAATATGTAAGCTCTTACTATAGATGTCTCGAAAGATTGATAGCACACTCAGCATGTCAAACACGATCAACCTCTTCTTGTTCCTGTTCTGATTTGCTAGTGTAACTTCAATGTAGTACACGCGTTCGAAGGGTGAGAGCTTCGAGTTCACAAACACAGGTATAGGCTGGGAGTAAGTGTAGATACAATTCATGCAACTGTTGAGAATATACGGAAAAAAAGATTGGCTCAAATGATGTTCACAAACACTTAGTATTCCGAGCTATCCACACCAAGGACACCAACAAACTCATCCTCCTTCGGTCTACTAACAATAGATCCATCTTCCCTAGCAGTCTGAACTCCCCCAATACTGCTGCTAGTCTTGAAGCCAAAATATCCCTTGACCCTATCCGAGCAAGTCGCAAGCACATCCTCCTTGAGCGACAACGAGTAATTCTCCTGCTGTCTCATCCACGGTCTAGTGAAGAACACCAGAATCACCGGCCGTTCACTTCCACTGTCTTCTGGCATCGTATTCGCTCCCGTGCAATGCCACAGTCTGCTTTCGAATACCATGCATGTTCCTGCCGGTCCGGCTGCAGCTACAGTGTCGACTGGATCCAATGGGTCGTCGGGCGCCCAATCGCCTTTGTGACTTCCTGGCATGACCAATGTGCCACCGTTCTGTGCATCGACATCCACTAGGAAATACATCAGATTCAAGCCAACTGCTGCTGATCGGATGGGTGGCTGCATGGTAACTTGATCTGTGTGCATGTACATAGGTGTGTTTCCTGGGCGTGCAATGTTTGCGGTGTACGAAAACAGAATCGGGCAGTCACCGAGGAACTCGGGCACGAAGTCGTTAATCGTCTTGTTGTTTTCGAGCAGGTCAATGAACTCTTTACCTTTGTTTGGTAAGCACCAAATGCGCTGATTTGGCTTCTTTTCAACCACGTCTAGAAAGCCAGCGCTGCCGTCGTTTCGTTTTCGAGCACCTCCATCAAAGAATCCGATGCCTGCGTCAGCTTCTCCTTTTGCTTGATCCATCAATCTCTTCTTGATTGATTTGAGCTCATCGGGAGAGAGGGCATTCTTCACAAGTGCATAACCCCAGATGTCAAGGTCCTTTTTCGCTTGCTCAATGTCCTCGGTGGGTTTGGGCAGATCTTTGAGGTCGAGTCGGTCGAGTTTAGGGTGAATGGGATTGAAAGGTGTCAAAGCATCAACAAGCTTGATCCCAATGCGAGTAGGTCCCATCCGCATGAAGATCTGGCCGATACCAAGGGCGAATCGAGCATCCATCATGCCATCGACTAAGCGCTTGATCATGACCGCCGTAATGTAGACTTCACCATCCAAGTCATCAGGAGAAGCGTCGGTCACAGCGGTAAGTTCTGCAGGAGACTTGCGTGCATCAATCAGTAGTGGCGGATGATTAGGAGCAAGGGTGAGGGTCAACTTGGCTGCAACAAGAGACATATCACCTAGCTTGGATTTGACGAGGCCAACTGCACGATCGTAGTCTGCTTTAGACACATCTTCGGTGAATCGCTCAGGTAGGGCATGGCCCTCCACGTCCGCTACTTTGCTTTCAAGCTTGAGCGTAGCCGGTGCAGTCTCTGTGACAGTCTGGGATGTCATGTTGGTTGTTGCGTCAAGAAACTGGTATGTGAACTTTAGCTAGAGAAGGCACGTCCAGGCACGTCCTTCAGTGTCATACCTATATAGTGCCGCTTCTTGATGTAGAACATTGTGGGGAGCACGAGGACACCTAAATAGTCGAAACGTGTTCGTCCAATGACCTCGGATAATAACAATCCTGATGAATGCACAGGTAAGAGTATCGGGTGGCTTGATTCCTGAGTCGCACTGACTCATCAAACCCTGACTCTGCTCGAGCAGAAGATGGCAGCCAACGAAGCTAACAGCCTATTCGCTCAGCGTCTTGACAAGGATGTGGCCTCATGGTGGGCCTGGTGAGGCTCTAAACCTATCCGTCTGTTCATGAGGCCATACTGAATCGTGAAATTACTCGTGTGCTATCATTTGTATGGAAGCAAAGCTGTATTTCAAGTTGCTGATAGTGGGGCGAACTCTCAATCCACAGACTCGATGAGATCCACTCTAAGTGACCCTCCTGGGGAAATGGAGCAGGTCCCCGCGTTGCAGCTTGCGGGGACGCCAAAACCTTGGTACATGATTTGCAAAGCATCTGGTCCGAACAAGAACAATCTTAGGCGGCTTTTGTACAGTCAGGATCCAGACCTTTCGTTGCCGTTGACATCGCATTGGCCAAACATCGCAAACGATTGTTCCATGGTCCTCAAGTCGCACAACGGACCTAGCAAGACCACATGCTTAACTCACCCTCTGGCAGGATCATGCATCACTTCGTGAAGGTTAACATCGCCTAGCGCACACCAGGCTTCAATATGTCAACACGAACCTTGTTTGCTAGTAGTGGATCCTGCCATAGCTGACTCAACTGTTCTTATGTGGCTTCATGGTGGTATATCCACAGGCTAATCCAGAAGCAAGGGCAGTAGATGTTTACAAGACGGCCATGGGCTATAGCACCATGCCAGAAATTACCATTGTGCTGCCTCAGGTAGTTCCTATTAGCTGGTAAACTCCTAAAGTGATGCGTCAAGGCCACCACCTCTACGTGTCCAAACATCACTAATTCCCATGTCGAGGCGGCTATCAAAGTCACATCAGCCATATTCCCGAAGAGAAGGTTCAATTTCGGCAAGGAGCATGCATAACAAACTCACCCGTCGTCCTTCCATTTTATGAACGGATCCGAAGATCCGAACTCGGGGTTTCTAAACACAACGCTTTGCTCCTGACAAGACGTAAGCTGGTGCTGCACTACTAGATCTGACTGTCGAGAGATACATACAATACCTAATGTCAAATGTATCGCGGCGGGGTCAGTAATATTGTACTCCTCAAGAGGTTCCTGCGCTAGGATATGCTGAATGTTTCTCACGACAATATCGACTTGCTTGACAGCCCTTGAGAGAGGTTTGGATAAGTAATCATGAGTATTGTGGTTTGAGAATAACTTACGGCTTCGCTGCCTTATGTGCTCCTGTGGCTGCAATGTCTCCTAGAGCAAACACATTAGAGTGTTCGGAGTCGCTAATTTGCAGTGTCTTCTTTGTCGAGATAAAACCGTCTCGATCAATGCTTTTGGGTGATAGCAATTTCAGTATGTCTGACTGAGGGATTTGTCCGGTGCAGACAATCTGGATTTCGGGTTAGTAATCTTCAATGTCTCTCATCCTGCCAGGACAGAAACCACGTACCGCGAATTCAGCAGGGATCATTGAGCCGTCCTCTATTTCCACATCGAAGACACTCCCATTTGTCGGGTAGCCATCCGGCGGTAATTTCACCCTCGAGCCGAGCTTCATGTTGATGCCGAGCTCTTTACATCTGTCTGCAATGATATCGTGGAGTTTTGGATCGAACTTGTTCATCACATATTTGCGCGAATGGACTAGAGTCACGGACTTTTCAGGATAGATTTCTTTGATGTCAGTCGCGGTTTGGATGCCGACGGCACCGCCACCAATCACAACGATCTGCTGACTTTCGCTTACGATTCGTGCATGCTTCTGGAGATAAGCAACGCCGTCCATCTTCTCAGAACCAGGCATACTTGATGGTGGAGACAGCTTCGTGCCCGTGGCGATGATAAGAAAGGCGTATGGAATGCTGTCTTGATAAATATTGTCAAGGAGGACCTTTCTATCGAGTTGGATGGTCGATTTGCTAACTCCAGTCACTTTTGCCTGTATAAATTTACCGGAACCCGGAGGGCATGCGCCGAAGGTGTGGTCGCCATAAGGAATGAATGCTTTCTGAGTGTCCACTGTCGAAGTTATGGCAAAACGGGGAAACGCAAACAAGTGCTGAAAATGAGAATTCTTCTCGATCAACAGCACGCGAAAGCGGCCGTGAAGGCTGAGTGCAAGCTGTTCAGCTGCTTTGGTGCCTGATCGCATCAAGAGAAGTTAGTGAAGACTGTATCGATGACCGTAAAGGAGTACGGAGGCGTACCAACATAACTGCCACCGACAACGACAACATATTGCGGAGCTTGCGAGGGCGCGATTGATCCCATAACGCTCCACGATAACAGCAACGTGCAAAGCAAAGCAAGATAGCTAAACAGCAAGGAGTGAAATGATGATTGCAAGAAAATGTGTACATGAACGAAGGATCTTATCTCATATAGTCCTACAGGGAACAACACCAATGCGAATTCAAAAATGGTCCGGTTTGGAAAAAGCCATACCTAGAAACTGCTACTGATGTGGTTTGTACTCCATTTAACAGATGACCAAGGTCAAGTACGAAGTTGATAACATTCATTCTCCATGTTGTAACCACTGAAAGTTGACCTTCGGTATGTGGTCGAAGATGCAGATGCCGAGTAGTACTCCGTGCCGCCCACATGGGGATCGTACAAGATTTTCAGTGTTGCGTACACAGCAGACTCTCTGCACGGAGGGCGTGAACATCTCTTCGTACTCGATGCTCGCTGTGAAGCGTACTCGATGAATCTCATTCCAGAATCTGTCGATACCGGCATCGAGCTTTGTCACAATCCCGGCAGGTTATAGAGGTGTGGAAGCTTTATGATGAGTCGACGTTAAGCTCAAGCGGCCTCGCGTTAAAGGCAAAAGAGGCTGGGAGCTCAATGTGGATTTCACGCTGCTTGGCTGACGCAATCTGTCTACAATATGAACCAAGGCGTGTTACCAAACTCAAGAAGTATGCAGTTCTGGTGCATGTTCTTTGCAGATGCGAATTAAGCACTATTCATTGCGAACGAGCTTACATCGAGCATGCTCCAGCACTTGCAGAATGCCACCCAAGTCGGATAAACCATCTCTAACCGTGCCCGACCCGCCACTTGATGCTCCAGCTCTTAAGGATCGCCAATTATGCTACAGTTATGATATAGGTCGAGGAGAAATGGGTGTTCTCTCTTTCGAACCCTACAAGTCCCTCATCTTGCCGTATTGGGCCTTTCGCACGGTTCCAATCGCACAGAACTCTGCCGATGTTCTCTGGGCTATCTTCAAGTCGTATGTCCAGCGTGATGACTTCGTCGGCGCAGACATGACTCGCAAGTACATACAAATGGGCATGACTCGTGCTCGCAGATATGCTAACCACAAGGGTGGAAGGTGAGCAATTGCTGCTAGTTGTGGTCTTCGCTTATTCTTGCAGGAAATATGACTCCGATGGGAAGGTCCTTGACAAGTGGTCAGGTGATGATGCCGGCGGCAAGCGGAAGGAGAAAGAAGAGGCTAGCGAGCTCTTCAAAGGGTTTTGGCGGAGGTGTATAGCCGATGAAAATTATCAGGCTCTCAAGAAGGAGTGGCAGAAGGAGAAGAAGGCTGCTCAGTCCAAGTCGGACAAATGATTTATGCTCCGTGAATGGCCCCGGCGAATGCGATCCACTCCTCCACACCCTTGACGAAGGTGTCATCCATTGATGGGATCTGATCATGGCCCCAGATCGTCAATTGATCAAATGTCGCCACGCGCTCTGCGATCTTGACTGTTTCCAACGGCTCTTCTGGTTCCTCGTCATCTTCCGGCGAAGGCTCGATAGGTTCGAGGAAGGTCTTATCGGTAGACTTTAAAACCAATCCTTCATACCTCTCCGGGATCTTGACGATTCTCGCACGCAATTGCCGGCCTCGAAAGTGCGCAGTTTTGGAGCCATCGTCCTCGTTTCGTGGTCGCCAGTACCGCTTGGTTACCTTGGTCGCGCCGGTGTGATTGATGCAGCAAGGAAGCACGTTGACTGTCGATTTGTCGTTCGCGCTTGCATTCCGAATGGCTAACATGTTGATTGCCTGGGATAGATGATATAAGATCTCAATTGCAAAGTGCAGACTGCGCTTCGAAACGTGTCATTCTGGGGCATGCAACGCGCGACGCGTGACACGAACACGAACACCATCCCTTGGCGATCTTATCAATCCAAGTGGATTTGTGGAAACACCGGCCCGATCCCAGCTGCTCCACGCCGTTCGGATGGCTTGCAAATTCAATGTTTTGTGGGCATCCTGCATTGAAACGTTACTGTAGTTTGACGGCTATTCGTGACCATCGGCTCGATGTCCCGATGATAGAAGGATACCATGATTTCGAGCGCTCGCAGACACAATGATCGACCAGGTTTTTTGCAAGCTAGATCTAATTCTTTGCTCCATACGAACAACCAACGCTGCACGAGCATATGATTTCAAAAGGTCATCTTTGTTTTCGGAAATGGCTAGGAGTCTTATGTATCTGATACAGAGGCACTCATAGGTCAAATAATGCCGAACATTATATCATCCCTGTTTTGCTGTTATCCGACCTCTTCCACATTGCGATGTATGTTACAAGCTCAAAACAAGTCGAGAGAGGATCCAAGATTCACTATACTTTTGCCATGCATGAACGGTATTCTCCATTGTCATCCACCAGATGTGGACTGATCAACCTGGATTGGAGTTTAGGATCCTGTGTTCCCTGCTGGCTGGGACGATGAATATCCACGCTGGCGCCTTTTGATGCAAAGTCTGCTGGACCCCCCTGGCATAGCATGTTTGACAAATTTATGGACGTCTTCGTTGCCTCGCACTCACCGGAATTCTGCAAAGCTTTAGACAAAGCAAGATGAGTCGAGCTCGATCAATGTCGGAACTGACCTTACATAGATCTTCAAGTTGGACAGAGAAGTAGCCCTATGGCAGCGCCTTGGATAACCACCTGATATGGAGGGCTGAGCTAATGCAAGAGAGTACTATGTAGCTAGTGGTGGCATGTACAAGCTAGCTTCGAAACAAGAGCTGCTCAGGACGGCACTATGCCGTTGAAGCAGAACCGAAAGGATTGTGTCACTTACCGTGAGCAACTGGTAGTCTCAGTACCAAAGCCATGAGTGGATGTAGCATCACTATTGCAAGAAAAGGTCCGTTGGTGCAGCTGGATGTTGTAAATGCTGATAGCATTAACGTCGTCCTTTCTGCAAGGTTTGGCAACGATTCTTGGCGGCGAACTGCCTTTTGTTGCGCTATTCTGTGTTGCTTCGGGAATGTGTATTCCTATCGTTGAGCAATTCAATGAGTATTGTGTGGTATTTGCTTCTTCCTTTGCGGTATCAGATGTTGAACTTCGACTCGTTATCTTGTTCTACTTCCGCTTCTTCCTCCTCTTGCTCTCAACCTCGAATTTGTCCCTGTCTCTCCTGAACAGCAGCATCGCCGCTCTCGCGTCTTCCAGACTCGAATGTTCACCCTTTTGGATTTCAATGCCCAGGAGTTCCGATGCAAGCAAAGACAGCTTCGGTGTTCCGCCTGCCAACTTCTTGTACTCCCTTAGCCTCGCGGTATCTCTGGTATCTCGTTCCGGATGTGTAAAGCCTAGGACTGCCCAATCATGCCGCAGCGCGTGTCCTACCACAACCCGATCTTTGAGGATCGCCGCAACTGTAGACTGCACTTCCTCAAATGATCTTGCATGTTGCATGTGGTATGGTGCAATTCCAGATATCGGTGTTCGCCAGTCTGTGACAGGTTCTTTCGGCTTGACGTAACTATCGTAGATCTGTTCGCCATTGTAGTTGACAATGCTGACTCTTGCGAGGGCCGATTCAATGCCATTGAGGCCAATACCAACCATTTCACAGTCGAGGGAGATGTAATTACCTAACTCGGCATCTTCAGAGTAACCAACATTGGCCTGAGGTTTCGCGGTTTGTGTAACGGTTGTAGACATCGTTTTGATCTTTTTGCGTGGTGGAGGGTGCGGCAGACGGCTGCGTTTTCGCTTCAGACCATCTTGGGGACTGTTCGTCTCTTTCTTTACTGCTAAGGTGGCTTGGAGCTTCTTCCAGTTGCTCGAGAGACCTGTGAGGTCGGCAGACATCTGATCTGGTTGGTATTGGGACGGAAGCTATTGACGTTGTTGCGAGTCGGGGAAGAGTTGCGGCTCAAAAAAGATTAATAGTGGCAGCCAGTTCTCCACACATGAACAGGGACTTTTGCTCGTCCTCTGGCACAATCGATCAGCAGTAGCAAAAGTGATTGTCTCTTTTTGTCTTAAGGGAAAGAATACTGGAAGTCCAATGCATCGATGATCTAAAATCTACGCATGTTTTACATTGCGGTTGTCCGAAACCGAAGGCAGCTGCCTCCATTTGTACATTGCTGTCTACTACAAGGCACGATTCAACGATGAAGTTCTTTCCGTGCTCGACTGCCCACAACGAGCTCAATCATCTGAACAAAGAGCTTGTCATCTAAAACGAGTTCTGTTCTATTCTATGAGGAAGTGTCTGTGGCCAAGACGGAGGTTGTCCATTCCGCAATCCAAGACACCCGCTACCCTGTTGATCCTTGTAACGACAGTCTATCGTCTATCTTGAAGAACTCTGAACGACTCCTGGCTCTATCATTCTTCAATTCCAGTAGACCAGGTACATTCATACCTCAACGTTTCTAACTTGCTCGACCGCATGTCGCTGCTCATTCATCAAGGCACACTTTTTCTTTCTGCTTGAGTTTTGAGAAGCACTTTTTCCACAAATCGCTCTCCTCGCCCATGAAATAGCTGAGGTCAACCTGATCCATCCCAGCATCCTCACCATCCATATGCTCAAGCTGACTGACCAGATTCTCCAGGCCAAATGCCTTGCCTACACTTTGCGTGCTACCCTCGGCCTCCAACATGACATGCACAACATGCACGTGGAAATGGTAGTAAGTTGGCTGGTAGTGCAAGTAGCACTTGATCTGATCCGTGTCAACCACTTCTGTACTTACAATGCGATTTCGAGCCTCATGGCCACCATCATCCGTTGCACTTGCTTGTTGCCACGCTAGCTTTGTGCCGACATCCGCTGCGGCCTTGACAATCTCTGCTTGCATTTGCTTCAACCAAGGGACATGCTTCTTCTTCAAACCCCGCAGTGACCAGAGATCTCGTCTTTCAACAATAGCGAGCAAATGCAATGATTTGACTGTCCTCCGGTCCCAGTTAAGGTCCGGTAATAACAGGAAACCTTCGCTATCACTCTTGTCCTCATTGTGGTGCCGTCCGAAGCTTGCAGAACGGTAGACTATATCGTCCTGCTCCGTCCGGCCGTCAAGGATATTGTAGATCCAATCTAGGCGTTTCGATGTCCGCTGTGTTCGTTCAATCCATGGCTTAATGTGCTCATTGTAGATTCCAGGCGTCTCCGCCACATAGCGAACCTGCTGAATAGTATACTTCCGAATGTGAGCATCTGTGCATGGCCATATCAAGTTGAGTTTGAGACCAGGCGATTCAGAGGAGGTATTGTTGGAAAGATACCATCTGTAGATATCATTTGCGCCCAGATTCTTTGTGTTCGATAGGGTTGCGAGAAATGACTGAATTGTATCTTGCGATGATGGAAACGCTGCTCGTTCGAGTGACAGGATACCTTGCTGTCCATTGATAGTGCCTAGTACCAGGACCCGTCGGCCTGCTTGGTCTTGATTGAGGATTTTGGTCAGGCTGAAGAGCGGGATTAAGGACTCGGCAGTTTCTTTTGACTCTGAGGACGCAATCCCACTTGTTTCAGTGAATGGAGCCATAGATTCAAAGGTAGAACGCGTAGACGAGTCCAAAAATTGTTGTTGGGTCAAAGCCTTACCTTGCGAAAGCATTCGTATGTATTTACGTGTGTGTAACAGCAGCGCGATATACAGTCCGACACCCTTCTAAACACTTTCACTGTAAGTTACGTATTTTGCTCACTTTCTATTCGTCGTGTAACCAAGAGAGACGATAAGTTTAAGATCATTGTTTGCGTTTTCCACGTCACGAAAGTGAATGTTTCTAAACTCGAAGTAGTCTATGCCGCAGCGATACCTAGATATGTGCACGATTTAATATCGCCTATCTACACTTCCACTATAACTGATCAAAAGGTGCTTCCAATTTGAATACATCAACCAGTGTCTGTCATATTGATTGCCCAAAGTATCACCTGTACCACAGACCAACACGAAGAATAGCGTGGTTGAAAGCAGTTTCATGCTGCTGCTGAACACACCTACACTAAGTGCTTTACTCCATGGTGTCGTCTTCACCCGCGTCAAAGCGCCATGCCTTTGCACAGGAAGTAGTTTCTATCTTCACTGCTGACCTCAGAGCAGAATCAGACGCTCTTGATATGTTCAGTTGTATTCCGTAATGGTCCATGGCCATCATGGAGGACAAATACAACCCGACAGTAGAGTAACTGTAACAATACTGGAGAATATGGCGTTAGAAAGGAATCGAGATGGGGCAATCTCGTGCTTCAACACAACTTCTATGGTTCCAGTCAGTTGGCCACGAGTGGTGATCTAGGCTTGCTCGAGACCTGGTGTGGAATATTCTGACTTGGAGAGAAATCGTTCGAGCTTAGCGAAGTATTGGCTGGCGGGGTCTCCTTGATGGCATCTGCTTGCCATGCATTCGATGAGCTGACTGACATGGATATATGCGAGGAGTGGTCGAATGCAAGAGGTCGGTATGCTGACCGAGCTGTGCTGCAGAGAGCCTCGGATGAGGATGGAGGTCTCATGAGGTACTGAAGCTGGTGCTGAAGATCAACTGTTCATGTAACTCCCACGGGATCGAGCCATTTTGAGTTTCTTAGCTGTTCACACCATAACCCTCCTAATTCCACCAGTTTCACCAAGCACCCGCCTTCCAGTGACAGCACATCGTCCTTTCCCGCTTTCCCACTGTCCTTCCCTGCTTTTCGCATTCTCAGTAGTTTCCTCGTGCTCCAGCTCTTCCTCTTCCCATTCGCTCATCTTCTCACCTTTCATCCAAGCCTCCTGTCTTTCGTGCGTACCCTCAATCCACTGGAAGATACACTTGTAGTCATACACGTAACCAGTCTGACATGCTGCTGCAGTCTCAATTGGGTGTAGGCAGATGGGGCACAAATCACTTGATGGTGCAGGCGGTACAGTCAGTATGGGGAGGTAACTCGTGCTTGAAATGGGAGCATCTCTTTTGACACCTGTGTTCGCAGCGACCACGACTCGGTCGGATTCCTTCTGGCGTTTCTCCTCTTCGTTGCGGTGCTTTTTGACAAGTCCCTGACCACTCACAATGGGTGGAGGCAATTCCAATCCCTCAGCGGCCTTCCTCGTCAACTCCCGTGGGAAGTCGCTCTGAGACCACCATTCTAAGAACTTCAAGCCGAATATGCTGGCAGGCAGCAGAAGTCTAAGGCTGCTCAGCAGCCTAGGCCAGAGTGTACGAGGATGGAAAAAGCCTGCCAAGCCTTGTCCTGGTCGTCCTGCCGCACCTGCCACTGCCGCCACACCGACTTTGCTCGCCTCGTCGATCGCTTGAAAATCTGCTCCATTCATCCTTCGTAGTCGTGTTCCGATCATCCACAAAAAGGGACTTGAGTATTTCGTGCTGTCAAAGAGGTAGCCCAGACTGAAAGCAAGTATACTAAAATAGTATGCCGCATTGACGCTGGGATACACGTTTCGCAGGAACCATTTGTAAACCCACATTATCCTCTGTTTGAAAGTCGCGTTTGGTGGCAGTCTATCTCGATCCAGAAATCTTCGGCCTTCAACACCACCAAGTCCTACGGACAAACTGGCAGATGGCGCAATGTGAATATCATAACTCTCGTCTAATTTTCGCTTCAGATACGGTATTCCAACCATGACGGCCAAATTCTTCCAAACATCACCGCGGTGGTTCCTCAGCTGCAGTTTCTCCCTTACTTCAGCCGGTACACCCAGATTAGTTCGCGGAATTTCTCCTCCTCTTAGCCTAAGCACTTTTTCTCGTTTGAGAGCATAAAAGTTCTCGGTGAAGCCACCTCCAAATGTCTCAAGATAGTATTTTTCGACTACGAGAGAGAGAAGCGCGTAAAGCTCGTCGTAATTGTTCAGAGCACGCAAGAGGTATCGCGGATACCTGTGGGCTGCAACTGCGAGGACATAGCGAATGGATGGAGGGATCAGAGCACTAAGTTGCTGTTCCGAGAGAAGTTCGAAAAGCGACGGCTTCTGATCGTCTAGAGGGTTGAGTAGAGTGGGAAGGAATTCCATACTGCTGGCCTTGATCGGATGCGATAGGCGCAACTTCCTAAACGGCGCTCACATATGTGAAGGATCACCGCGAGGTCATAGTGTGACAGGTAGCTTCACAAGCATAAGACAATATGGGATACAATTACTGTTGTTCCGAAAAGTGGTATCTACTGATAGTGACAACAGCTCCAAGACTCCTGGCGTTATTTCGGGGAAGACCAGAACAAAGGCAAAGACTGAGACCACGAAATCAAGTGCACAGTGACGTGCCGAGGCACCAATTCATGCCTGAAATGATGCCTAGCCTTGTGTCGCAAGGTCGGTATCAGATAACACCGCATGTTACAAGCACTAATTTTTGCTCACTCCTGCAATTTTGAGTTGACTCTATCGCACCCTTGGTATGCTCCTCGATTGGATATTCCAGGATTCAATTTGGCCTCTCGAGTTTCTCATAAACTACGGTGTTATCTGAGACCCACCCTGAGTCCATGACTGTTCATCATTCACTCTCTCCCTGTCAGCAACGATGACCATGCTCATATCACCCTCCAACTCCAATCATGTTCTTCTGACCAGTATTCGAAAAGACTTGTAGCAAGTGGTCAGGCTGATCGAGTTTTAAAGTACTCAAATATCCACCATATGGTCATATGTTACAATGCGCTATTGGTGTTCAGTTTTTCCCTGAAACGTTGTGGTTGAAATCCATCCAATGTACGAATGCCTGTCAAAGACCTCGCGCGGCCGCACCTTGTCCACCCATAAAGCTCGGCCATTCAGACTTGATCTCTGAATCAGGCTTGAAACTGCTGCAAGTAGTATCGATAAGAGCCTTACCATCCCACGACATAATGCCAAACAATGGTTGTTGCTGCGGTATTGGCGTTGCTGGATTCAGCTTGTCTTCATCCCAGTCGACGTAATAGAAAGCACTTCCGTTGCCACTCAAGACCTGGCACCCGACCTGGTTGAAATATGCTTGATGGTTGGCAACACTGGCAGGGCTATTTGGTTCTTGACCCTGGTCCTGTCGATGCGATTAGCTTTGAACTTGGCGACGAAGGTACCACCCTCACCTGACGTGGCCAACCCGTTTCTCCTAGCCACAAGTCCTTTCCATACCGAGATGCTACATCCAAGGACTTCGCAGCCTGGTCAGTCATGTAATCGTACGCTTGATCCAATCTTGCATTTTGCCAGTACGGAAACATGTTCACAATTGCGAACGAGTCGCAGGCTTTGATCAACTTGACGGAAATTAGTCCAAGCCCATACACATATTTACTTAAGCTCACCTTCTCGGCCCATGGATCTGTTGTTCCATTGGAATTGTAGAATTCGTTCCAGGTATCGGTATGGGTCACAGGGATGTGACAACAACCGTACCCATCCAATACATCTCGTGTCTGTTTCATCTGTTCGACAAGCATCTCCGTGGCATTTATTTTCATCGCAGTGTGCACTTCAACGGGTAAAGGTTGGTGGTCAATAGTGTTGAGGTCTTCATTGCCTACACTCACAGCGACAATATCATCACAGCCATGATTTTGCAAGGTCGCGTTTAAAGCTGCTCGTTCTTGTCCAAACCGATCCCAATCACCACTCCAAACCCCGACAAGAATCTTGAGCCCATGTTTGTGGGCAGAAAGTAAGGCGTTGTCGAGATGCGGAACGGTTGCCCAGCTGCCGTTTGGGGCCGTAGTGGGATCCATTGTAGAGTACATCCGAATGGCATTGATGTGAGGAAGTAGATTCTTGATATAAGTAAAGTCTATATCCCAATCATCTGGTGTTTTGAAGCCAGCATTGGTATTGCCAGGCGCAGGCTTAGTGTTGACCACATTGAGACCGTACCAATTGCCAAGCGCTGAGGTATAATTGTACGGTTCTGATGGACGAGAGCATACTTGTGCTGGACTTGCAGAGCTCGAAGGTATGGAAACTGCTGTAGCGATGGTCGTTTCCGAATTGAGAGGAGTCGAGAATGAGGAGGTCGGGGGGGTGCCTCTTTGCTCTGTGGCTGTCCGGCTGACCATGGACGTAGTCTGGGTTACCTGGCTTGAACTCTGAATGTTGGAGGATATCGAAGTGTCACCAGAAGGTGCTACCTCAATCGTCGTCGTCGTGGTTGTATACATGGTTGTCGTTGTGATCGTGGGAGTTGTACTATCCTCGCTCGACGTGGGTGAAGTACCCGACCAAACAGACCACACTGGTTCAGAGGAGTTCACCGGCAACGAGGTGGTGCTGCTAGGAAGCGGCGATGTTACCCAGGGCGATTCAATGGAGGATGTGAGTATCGTGGACACTGTGCCATCTGACTCAGAAGACAAGCTAACAGTGGTTGTGACCCACGTAGTACTTTTGACGCAGGTTGTGAGTTGGTCTTCCAGTGAGGTGGGAGTGAAGACAACAGTACTTGTGTCGCTCGCCTGCTTCTCTTGCAAGTGGCGATCGGTCAGGATGCCTTTGCGTTGCGCTGCAGCGTCAACTGAAAGAACGCACGCACCAAGCGTTGAGACAAAGAGGAAAGAAGTCCACATTCTGTTGGAACTCGTTACAGTACCGGTCAGATATGTGATCAATAGGTAAAAGATCGGTCCAGTTGTCTCAAACCCGTGCGCCAGTATGTTAGGGTTGGCCGCTATGATCGATTGAATGTGGATTTTATATGGAAAGGTTTGAAAGCATGCCACCATGACATATGTGATATATCATGATACTCAGCATTGCCATACGTAGTGGCAGGAGGCTTCGGGTGACGATTGAATCTGTTTGACGGTGTCACCCCATTAGTGACGAGACGTTGTGAGTTTCCAGAGGCCATACCATCACTCCAATTGTCGAACGCTTGAGTCCAAGGGATTCAATGCAACTGACACATTGATGTGTAGTGTCAATCAGGTTCGAGCCCAACCTAGCTCACCACCAGCTTGATAGTCTAAACTTTGAATCATCCGTCTGGCCAGGCTGTGTCCCTGTTCGTCCTGCAATATTAGCGCCACGCATGTAAACGAAGGCCTTGCGAACAAAGCATGGCAGTTGGCAAGTCCTATATTGTATTGACGATCGAGCAAGGAGAATCAGCTGTTCAATTATTTGAATGGTATCAAAAGTCGTCCGATGCTGACAATGCAGCGCACGTACCTGCTACCGGTACGTCCGCGTGTATTTGGACCGCGCAATAGTCTCACTATCGATGTAACTCTGTTAGAAGCATCCACGCCAAAGCCGAGTCATTCTCAACATGGGTGCCGGTCGTGACAATGTCAAGCAACTGCCTTGTTGAGAGCAGCATGAGTACCAATGACCTTGGCACTACATAAATGCTGTTCTTCTTTGACAATCATTCTGAACCAACACTGTTATGCAATACCCAATCCTAGTATCCGCCTTCAGAGGTTGCTTGAAAGAGCATTATTCCCAGCTTCGGAGCAAGTTTCATCCTCATCTTAGTTACTGACCACTTACTCACGGTTGATGCCGTCGGAAGCAACAATCACGTTCGTGTCGAGGTAATGCAAGAGCTAGAGGTGCAAAGCTTTATAATCGTCAGTACACTGCATTAGAGTCCACCATGGAGATGTTGATGGTGTTTCAAAGTCACCAAGCTTATTCGCTTGAAGTGCTATATCTTGGCAGTAAGTACATTATCTTAACTTCTTAAGACATGTTTGGATGCAAGAAAATGGACATCTCGTTCAAACACGTGGATGTGTTACGACCTTGTCCTAGACAATAAGTCTGTACATAGCGTTCCGTGTCTGACTCTCACGAAGTTGCAAATTGCGAATGACCGGAGAGATGTAAGGTACTAGTTTAGATAGGTATTTACTCAATGGCAGTTTGGAAAGATCGGATATAAACTTTGACAAGTCAACGTACATCTCCGGTTCAAGGGACTACTCACTAAGATGCCATCCTGCCTTCATTTACTGAGGTCAGTTATGCAGACATTTCGGAACACAAGCAACACAGCAGTTCATTAGTTCGCTCAGCATGGCAGTTGAGCAAAGTATGAGTCCTGCCAGCGATGAGGTGAGCATCGATAGCAAGACTGTGATGCATAGATCTTTGCTTGACCAACCTCTGAAAGTTGTTTCGTCAGATGGCATGTGGCTGCACCTCGAAAACGGGCAGAAGTTCCTCGATGCTACTGGAGGCGCTGCTGTTGCTTGCCTCGGTCATAATCATCCTGCTATCAAACAGGCCATTATGGAACAATTGGACAAAGTAGCATATACCGGAACCATATTTTACTCGACTTCTGCTGCTGAAGAACTGTGTTCCTTGCTGATCAAAGGTACCAAGGGTGTCATGAGCCGGGCATTTGTCTGCAATTCTGGGAGCGAAGCGATTGAGGCTGCCATGAAGATGGCCAGACAATATTTCGTTGAGCTCGAGGGACCAGAAACCAAGAGATATAGATTCATATCTCGGCAACAAAGCTATCACGGAACAACACTGGGATCACTTGGGCTAGGAGGGCATGTTGCACGAAGGAAAATTTACGAACCGATGCTCTCACCCGGGGTCAGCCGAGTGAGTCCTTGTTATGCCTACCGCGGCTCGAAGGACGAAGAAACAATCGAACAGTATGTTGATCGCCTGGCTGCAGAATTGGATGCCGAGTTTCAGAGGGTCGGTCCAGAAACGGTATGTGCCTTTGTTGTAGAACCAATCGTTGGCGCAGCTCTGGGATGCGTTCCTGCGGTAGCAGGCTACTTTCCTGCCGTACGAAAAGTCTGTGACAAGTACGGTGCTCTGATGATTGCTGACGAGGTCATGTCGGGCATGGGAAGGTGTGGCTACCTGCATGCCTGGCAATCACCTCTCATTAACACATCTCCAGACCTCCAAACCATAGGAAAGGGTCTCGCAGGTGGCTACCAACCAATTGCAGCTGTCCTTGCCAGTCCGAAAGTTGTCGATGTTTTGACTAGAGGCACTGGTGCTTTTTCACATGGTCAAACATTTCAAATGAGTCCGATTTGTTGTGCTGCCGCCGCCGCCGTTCAGAAGATTATCATGCAACCGGGTATCATGGAACATGTCCGGAAGCTGGGTGCTGCTCTTGAGAACGGACTTCGACAATGTCTTGCTAAAAAGTGGTTCGTTGGAGACATCCGTGGCATGGGCTTGTTCTGGGGCATTGAATTTGTGAAGGACAAGTCAACGAAGGAGCCATTCAATCCGGCACTGCAAGTGGCAATGGGGATTCACAAGCTGGCTATGGAAGAGCCATATTCCATTAGCTTGTATCCAGGTACTGGCTCCGTCAAAGGCACGGGTGGCGATTTCGTACTGTTGGCGCCACCATATCAATGTACGCTTGAGGACATCCAGCTGATTGTGGAAAGAACTGTTGCAACTATTGATGCGTACTTTGACACGAAGCTCAGCAGCAACAAGCAGGAAGCACACGTAAATGGACATACCGAGAAAAGTCCACTGTACACACCGAAGGAAGGAACTCTATTGGCGGTTTCATGAATGAGAAGTGTTCCAAAGCAGCAGTTGACAGGATGAGGTAGTGCCTCGTGTCTTATAGCTCTAAAAAATCTTTGATAGCACCTGTTGAACTTCGGGATTGATCGATTTCTGCGCTTTAGTAGAGCCGTTCACCGAATGATCACGAGCAACTTCATGTTGTCGCCATGTCCTCTGTACATCACCGTCGTCGCCCTTGTCATTTGCTTGAGGTTTCGAACGTCGTTTTCTCTTCATGCCTTCCAGTCTTTTGCTTTGCTCAACCCCTTCCACAAATGCCTTGGTCTCGGCTGCAAGTTTTCTTCTTTCCTCATCTCTTCTACCATCCTCTTCTCTCCGTTCTTCTCTTATGCCAGCCATCAGTTCGTCCCAAGCCATCCCTTTAAGGTATTTCATGTTCCATATATCATCATGGTAGAAGCCTCCTTTACGCCCACCCACTACTTGAGCGTTCAGAGCTTCAGCACACTGTTTTGCTGTCTTCTTGCTTGCAAACTCGATCCACCCCTCAGTGTAGAGCTGGCGTGAATTCTTCTTCGAGCTGTGCTTATGCTTCGAGGCTGGTGTAAGGAATAAACGTGTAATAGGTTCAAAGCCCCGGTGGCTGAGTAAGTTACGCAAGGCGGATGGTTTAAGGTAGGGCGGCAAGGATGACAGATAGATTACACCAGGTGTTCTATCTTTCTTGGACTTCTTCACCCTCTTTGGAACAGCAATCAGGGAGTTCTCAATTTGGTCTTCGACCACTCGATCTTGTACGTCCTCATCTTCCTCCTCCGCTGCCGGTGCCGACGATGCCACGGGTACAGAATTCTTCATGGGAGAGATGTGGTCTTTGGCAGTCGTGAACGAACCATTAACATCGTCGTCTGAGCTGTAGGATGAATGCGACACTTTTCTGCGCTTGTTACTCCGGCCACTGTCAAGATCCCGTCGTGTTCTCGATAATTCGACTGCCTCTGAATCGTAGCCATTCTCCGAGTCAGAGTGATCTGACACTCCTTGATCTAAGTATTCATTCTTCCGAGACATTTTTAAGCGCGCTCTGGTGCAGGTGCAGGTGCAGGTGTAGGTTCTCGATGTCAAAGATGGTGGACGAAATTGTCGATTAACGGACGGCGATACTTCGGTAAAACAGACTGACCAGGAGTGCGCTCGCATCTGATTGTCCGTGATCTTTTCCTGTCGAGTATCACAATTGCAATACCATCACCATGGCACCATCAAGAGCGCCCAGCACCCAGCTGCTAAGGTCATTACGCGCTCTCAGTGTTCACAATGGCGCATCCAATGTGGCTAAGTCGTTCTCGACAACGTGTAGTCGTGGAGAGCAAGAGCAAGCCGAGTCGCGCGAATCATTCTACAAGAACCCAAAGCCCGAGACAGTCTTTGTACCTCGCCTCGAGAAGAAGCTCGTTGCAGCTGGTACACCTCCTGTAGGGTCCCGAAGACGAAGGATGGCATTGGCACAATCGCAAGGCATTCCCTTCGACCAACTCCCGTATCAATGCTTCCAAGAAGCACGCAAAATTTTGATTGAAGACAGGCAAGAGAAGGTCAAGCAGATTGAAAGCATGCGAACACGGATAGCGCGTCTACAGGAAGCCGATTCAAACATCCATCGAGGGGGTGAAGCATACAAGCAAAAACGACTGGACAGCATGCGCAGGGAGCTCGAACACCTCAAAATTCTGGCCGATATTAACGATCCCAACGTGAAGAGACGTTTCGAGGATGGCAAGGGTTAGCATATTTTGCTTTTTGCTTGCTCGGCTGCTAATCAAGTTGACAGGTGACATGAATAAACCTATCTATCGTTTCCTAGCGGATCGCAAATGGCGCGAATATCGACGGAAGATCTTGGTACAAAGAATAACACAACTGAAAATCGTACCGGATGTGACACCACATTGTGAGCCTATCGTTGACATCAAGATCAACTTCGGCAGGAACAATGTTCAACCAGGCGATTTTGTGGATTCAGCGGTTAGCGAGAAACCGTGTCAGCTCAATCTCCAGACATTCGAGAAAGAGTCGAAACTTGTCACCATCGCGGTCGTTGATCCTGATGTTCCTAACCTTCAGAGGGATAGCTTTGACTCGAGATGCCATTTCCTAGCCGCAAATATTGAACTCGCACCAACTACTCCTCATGTCGACCTGGCCAAGCTCTCCGGATCCCAAGTCGTGGTACCTTGGCTATCTCCAACTGCACAGCGAGGGAGTCCATACCATCGCCTGGCAATCGTCATTTGTCAACAAAAAGACAACGTGCCGATCGATATCGCAGTTGCTCAAAAGAACATCAATCAGCACGACTTCAAGCTGAGAAGTATGATGACAAGACACATGCTGAACCCCATTGGTGCAACATTGTTCAGGACGAAGTGGGATGATAACATGGCAGGTGTTCTGAAGCGAGCTGGTGTTGGAGGCGTCGCTATGGAATTGAAGAGAATCAAGGTGGAACCGCTGCCGTATAAGAGAAGAAATCCGTCCACATTCAGATAGTTTTCACGTGTACGGGCATGAGTGGTGTTGGGTTGCTGGACGCCTGATTGTACAATATTGACCACGTGTCGGAACGACCGTTAGGGCGATCTTCAACGAAGTTACCGGCAAAGTACCGAGAAGAATGGAGCTGTATTTTTGCTCCCACGATGTGTTAAGTAGTACAGTTGTGCCGATAGAATTGTTTAGTACCTATAATCCCATCAATCAAACTTCAGCTGTGCATACCCACGGCACCATCGTTCCTTGAGATGAATGGGGCGAGCTGTGCCGCTCGAGCGCAGCAGGAAGGTTGCCAGTTACAATAAATTCGTGCTTCATTTACCAGCGAGGTCTCCAATGGGCCGTGGTGACTCTCATCCTCACCAGCGTCTCATGCACGAATCTGACAAGACAAGACGTAAGAGCATGTAATGCGGGCACGATGTTATGCTCCAACCCGTCGTTCAAATCAGACCTGCTTAAGTCTTCCGAGGAGAACCAGTTTGCTGTTTAGGCAGAAATTGATGCGACATGCCTGGGAAACAAATGTTGCAGTGGTAGCTTGACACATCATTTCCATGTTGTAGGGCTAAATTTAGTAAGTGTAGGTACATACTTGTACTGAGCGATCAGCGGTATGGTGTTTTATTCCAATTGACAGCCATCAACAGTACAGTGCACGTGTACATACCTGATGCAGGGCGCAATGCTTAGAGCGATACCAACACGTTCAACATCCAGTAGCTACGTAGTCTTGCAGCGCATTCAGCTATGTGGACTCGGAGGTCGTGCTGCTTCGAAACAGGCCAACGATGTGTTGACCACGCAGCCACCAATGTATAGTAGCAGGGGAGCATAAAAGACACTTACTCGTATTGCTGTAGCGTGCACTTTTGTGAGATTAAATGAGTATTTTGAAACCTTGTACTTTTTGTGGTGTTGTGGTTAATTTTGTTCGATTACCTTGCTTCCTTTACGAATGGAATGGTTAAGTAAAACAAAGCCCTCGACAACACTGGGATCGAGGTAATATTGTGCTCGGTCTTATAGTAGTGATTGTATACGATGTCAAGAAGATGGACCTTCTACAGTACAGTAACAACTACTAGTGCGATTTCACATGCTGGTGCACTGTAGTCGGCAATGCACGTGGTTAGCGTTAAGTGGCTTCAGCTGATCAGCTTGAAGCTGAAAGATGCTTGCGTTTTCCTTCACTTCCATCCCGTCATTTCAGCCCCATATGCACTTGCATGCAAGTTTTCTCACCGTCTACCTTTAGACTGTCCGATCCTGACAAGAGGAAATTATTGATGGTCAATATGTTGAGCCATGTGGTGAGTCGTACGGTGCCCACGGACCGTCCATGTGGTACGTATCGAGATGATGGAATTCATCGTGGAGATACGTGGTAAGCCTTTGTCACAGTGCCATGAGCTGTCCGAAATTTGGTCCCCCGGTACGATACCTCCATGGTGTATGGTAGCAAAAACGCGCTTCTCTTCAGCTGCTAATGCACAGATGTGAGAATTACACCTCTACTGTAGGTTGGAATCTAGGCCCTCAGCCTACCCATGGGTAAGCACTCTATTTTCGTGATGGCCTACGAGTATAGTATGTATTGAAGGTGGCATAACAACCAGCTTTATCCTCGCTTTCACAATTGTTTGCTATTGACATCTGAGCGAGCCTAGCTGCCGTCTTTCTTTCAAGTGAAATCACCTACCTGAACTACGCAAGCTTCTCGTGCTCAATTTGACAACGCCATCATGATGTACGGCTCATTCCTTAAACAATTCTTCAAGTCATCAAGACCTGATGGACCTGATCTTCGAGACGAAGAAGCAGTTATGGAGTGCAGCCAACACTCAAGTTTAGCTTCGAAATTACCAGACGTTGACACCAAAGAAATGACTGAGAAGGACTGGAGTCCTACAAAGGGGCAGCTTATGATCATGGTAACCATGGCTGTAAGTTCTTTGATGGTGGCACTCGATGCCACGATCCTTGTGACAGTCTTGCCCACCCTCGCCGTCGATCTACACGGAACCGCTACCGATGCCTTCTGGACAGGAACCTCATACCTACTCGCACACTCCGTCCTACAGCCGTGCATTGCCTCGCTATCCCACATCTTTGGCCGACGAGAACTGCTAATTCCTTCGATCATCTTCTTCGCAGTTGGATCAATCATTTGCGGCATTGCCCTCAACTTTCCAACCATGCTCGCAGGAAGAGTAGTACAAGGCGCTGGTGGTGCGGGCATAATTACTCTCTCCCAGATCATCTTCGCTGATATGGTACCACTTCGATTTCGTCCAAAGTACTTCAACTTTGTGCTCGGAGCATGGGCTCTAGGTAGCCTTATCGGTCCACTTGTCGGAGGCGCCTTTGTCGAAAAGGCGACGTGGAGATGGTGCTTCTACATCAATCTACCAATCTGTGCCATTGCGTTACCCATGGCTGCCTGGTTCGTCCGACTCAAAGTCGAGGATTCAAAGGACTTCAAAACAAAACTTCGGTCAGTTGACTGGATCGGAAACACTTTCTTCATCGGAGGACTAACATCGTTTCTCATCGCCATATCATGGGCAGGAGTCCAGTACGACTGGTCTGCCTGGCAAACAATCTTTCCTTTATTGCTGGGTGTTCTTGTCCTGATCCTTACAATCGTTTACGAAGCGAAGTTTGCAAAAGCACCATTTCTTACAAGAAGGATCTTCTCGTCACAAAGCACCATCGCTAGCTACGTGGCTGCCATGTTTCAAGGACTTTGCTTATACATGGTGTTATACTACAGCACCTTCTACTTCGCCAGCGAGCACTTCTTCAGCCCAATCCGCACGGGCGTCTCGATCTTCCCAGCAACAGTACTACTACTGCCAGGTTCAGCCATTGTCTCCATCCTAATCACCCGCTTTGGCAAATTCAGATGGGCAATCTGGACCGGCTGGGCCATTTCCACCCTAGGCGGCGGCCTCTACTTGTTCCTGGACGAAAAAACCTCCACCCCAATCTGGGCTGTATGCCAATGTCTCTTCGGCCTAGGAATGGGCATGGTCCTGTCATCCGTCAACGTCTCCATCCAAGCTGCCGTCGAACCAGAGGACGCAGGCCAAGCAGCCGCCATGTACGCCTTTTTCCGCTCCATCGGCATGACGCTAGGCGTCGCTATCGGCGGCACAGTCTTCCAGAACATGATGAAGAGAGAGTTGGTACGTTTGGGCGTGGACAAGGCTGCTGAAATTGCAAAGAATGCGGAGGGTTTCACCGAGCAGCTTAGGCAGCTCTCGCAGGTCGGGTCTGAAGCTGTCGTGCGGCAAAATATTCTGGATGGCTACACGCATGGCTTCCGGGGTGTGTGGTTTGTTGTAATGGGGTCGTGTGCCTTAGGATTGGTGGTGAGCCTGTTCATCAAGCGAGGGAACTTGAATCGGATGTTAATGAGCAGGTACTCAATGTCGGAGAAGTGAAGTGTGAGCTCGGCATCAGACTTGACGCATTTTATCTTATATTGAAAAAGTGGTTTCGAGCATCATGAGATTGTCAGCGTTTGTGTATGAGCGTTCTGGTCGACACATAATGAGGTTTTTTCCTCCTAAAATACATAATTTATTTGTTCTGCCTGCAGTTCTACAAAGGCCATATCCCCAACGTTTATATTCTCCGTCAACATATGGATATCTCACCACAGCCTGTGTAGCCTCGCCACCAACCTTTCTGTTATCCGCAAAGAGTTCTCTAAACCCGGAAAGAATCGCGCAGACAACGGAGCATGACACGAATCAATTCTCATAATCGATATACACACGCGTACTTAAGGTAGGTACTGACGCCAGTTTGACTGGGAGGAAATCAAAGTAGTTTGACCATGACTTGCATGACTGCTATCGCTATGATGCGTCTCTTGCCTTCCGCGCTTGATGCAGTGTGTTTATATGTCACTGGCTGTAGCACCCCGTGCAAGAATTTCTGGATGCTTGACGTGCTGTGCAACCTGTCCCCTGCTCGCAGCAGGTTGACTATCGAGTGTCTTTGAACAACTCATCAGTGAAGTGGTTGATAACGTTCTCCACGTGCTTTAAGGCAAGAGAGAAGTAGTGAAGGGGTATTGATTCAATATAGTACAACACATTATACACAGCATCCCTTTACATGGTTTATTCCGCTAATACACAATACCTGCCAACATCAACTGATGCAATATGTTGTGTTTGACAAACCTATGCTCGCCCTAATTTCCACCTGCTAATCCGCTGCTGCACATCTTCCCATGGAATCTGCCGCCTCTTTCGACCTTCCACATCCTCGCCTTCCTGAACCACCACGGTTGGTGCTCCGGTTCCGTGTCCTGGATTTTCGACCTTGCCGGTGAATACCATTCTTGCCACTCGTCGCAAGTCTGCAATCGTTAAGCTGTCAATCTTCTCACACATCTCCTTCACTCCAACTTTCCGCCCATGGATCTGTACCTGTCTGCCTAAGTCTTCTAGCTCTACAAGTCGGCTTTCCAGGTTCATGAGCAGGCTGAAGCGTAATTGGTTCTTCGCACGGTTGACCTCTTGTGTTTGCAGGGAAGTGAAGCCGGAGTCCAGTGTCAGATTTTGCAGCTCTCGACAAATAACATCAACCATCAGACCAACCTTGCCAGGTTCGCATGAGGCAGCGATACCAAAAAGTCCACTGTCCGTATAACTATGGTTGAACGCAACACAACTTTCCACCCATCCATGCTGATTGAGAACATTCGTGTATAGTCGACTGTACATTCCTTTTCCGGGTCCGCCAGCAGAGAAGCTACCCCCTCCACCAAGAAGAGTTTGCAGGGTCGCAAGAGCGTATATATCGGAACTGCTAATAGGTAGTGCCTCAAAAGCGATGTGTATATGAGATAATGGCATTGTGAGATTGTTTTGCGGAATAGGTAGAGGTGGAAGTGCGAGGTACCCGCCTGTGTAACGAGATGTGGCGTTCAGCAGGGATTCAGGTGCTGATTGTAAAAGTGAGGAATCGAGAGGCGAAACGGTGGCGGATTGGGAAGCTGATGTCGAGAAGTTGGCACGGGACACCGTTTTACTGGACGGTAATTGTTGAGGTGTTTGATATGATGCAGATTGTGATTGTGATGTGCTAGCAGATGGACCAGCACCACGCTGCATATCGCCAAAGTACTGTTCAACCACTCTGACTGCTTCATCATGCTTCGTGCCTGCAAAGGCTACGACCATACGTTCTGGTTTGTAAAACTGATTGCGGTATTTCTCAATTAGACCCTTGTTGATATGTGATAGTCGTTCTTGCGGACATAATAACGGATTCCCTAACGTGTTGTCCTTAAACGCGGCCATGTGTAGTAATTCCGGTATGATTAGATCTGGTTTTGACCATATCTCGTTTATTTCATACGCTGCTGTTTCTAATTGTTGTGCAACCTCTTCATCCGTTATTTGCGGGGCGCGAATTGTTTCTGCTAGCAGGCCGATAGTAGTTGGAACGGCAGAATTGAAGGTCGCCGACTGATACATGAGGGCCTCGCGAGAAGAGGCACATTGAATGTTTCCACCTAAGGATTCCAAGGCATCGAGCATTTGGTCAGCGGTTTTGGTTTTCGTAGATTTGAAAGCCAAGCGGTCGACGATATGTGAGACACCGCGGAGAGATTCATCTTCATAGCGCGAGCCGGCGTCAATATAGACACCGACACCAGAGAAAGGGCCTGGAAGAGATTCGGTTGCGACTCGGATTCCGTTGGATAAAGTTGTTATCTGGTCGAGTTCGGCTGGATCCTACCGAAGTTAGTCGCTGTTTGCGAAAGATGGGAGAGCAATGCATACCTTTTGCTGGGGATCGCGGACGGTTGCATATGAACGTGCAGGTATTAGTGAACGGCGAGAGACCAACTTCGCGTTCTGTAGCGCTCTGACAGCAGCCGACCTCATGGTGGTTATTATGGTATGATGTTGGGGGCGATGGAACAGACGATAGATGCAGCAATGAACATGCGAGCAAAAGTTGAGGCCGAAGTCAATCCCCGGCCGGCATTTTCCCGAATGCGAGGCACAGGTCACTGTAGGCGACAGGTACCAACACCAATGTATCGTGAATGGGTACAGCTCAAATTGATCTACGATAACCGCACATAGCAGCCGCAGGAACCTTCCTGAAGGGCTTGATTATGCTTATCAGCATGTCTTCTGTAATCACTGTGATGTCGAACTCCATCTGAGTCGACTTGACCACAATGTGCTGGTCCGTGCTTCCTCCCGGTTTGACCTCTGTGCAGGCAAAATAGGCACGCAACCCACTGGATCACTGACGATCTAGATTACCTCAATATTGCTGGCCAATAGAAGGGAACAGAATTCATTCTCAATTGGCATCTCAGTACAGTAGATAGGTCTTCATCACTTTGCACGGGTAACCTGGAAGTTCTTTTTTATGCTTCCTGGCCCGCGCCTGCAGCGGTCTCGATCGAGAGTGTCCGCATCTCTGGTCGTCGCGAGAACGATCAGAGCTCAGAAGTATTCGTAGGTGGCTGATTTTACTTCATTCGCGGTCCCTCTCTCCTCTCGTTCATATGCGTATATGTCCAACACCATTGTTACCGACAGATAGTCAACGTGAATAACTCGTAAGCCTGCAGATTTCCGACCTTGGGTCCCGGGTAGTTGCCGCAATCCTGGCATAATAATCACCGAAGCGAGCGAAAGCACGACCGACAGGGTCAATATCACCTACCTCAGCCCTCTTGTTCCTCCTCAATGTTGTCACCTACAATTTCCGTGTCTCACAGTCAACCACCATTAGAGAGTGCCAACCTCCAAACACCAAGTACACGAAGAAGAGGCCTTAGTTACTTGCGTGGACTGTCGTCTCATCATTCCTCCAATAACTTGCTCGATTCTCCTCGCACGTCTCCGAGACACTTTTTTGTCCGCTCTTCGAGTTATCAAGAGGCCAAGAACAACCGCGCACCAGAAGGCAGGAGACGAAGTCAATCGCAAGCAAGGCCACATGAACCGGCCGTCGATACGGCTTCGGTACCTCTGGTGAGGGTAATCACTGCAACTGGCGCCGAGCCGTCGACTCAGGCTGAAACAGTACACCCTCCCCACGTTACTATCGCGATACCTACGGATACCGATGAGATGGCACAACATAGAACGTCATCTGCTCGGAGATTGACGAACGAGAATACGTCCGAAGGTCTCGATACACCAAGAACAGCTTCAGGAACTGGTGCCGTCAGCGCATCTGCCGAGAATGACTCGAAGCAGCCGCTTCCAACTTTAAGATTCTACCCACATCAAGATCACAACAGGCTGGGTAGGCAGTCATTGAACTTCACACCAATCTCAAGAACACTGCCAAACGAAGGCGCGATCATAAGGGTTGGTCGATACTCAGAGAGGGAAGGTCCTCCCACAGCAAACCCAACCACTCCCTCCGATGCTCCTGTCGGCTTCAAGTCGAAGGTGGTTAGCCGGAAGCATTGCGAGTTCTGTTTCGTAGAAGGGCAGTGGCAGATACGGGATGTCGCAAGTTCGAGCGGTACATTTCTCAACCATATCAGGCTCAGCCAGCCAAATCAAGAGTCGAAATTGTACCCTATCAAGGATGGTGACATTGTTCAATTAGGGATAGACTTCCGAGGAGGCGAAGAGATGATTTTCAGATGTGTTAAGATTAGGATTGAATGTAACAGGTCTTGGCAGAAGAAACCAAACACGTTTAAGTGCGTCCAACTACCCAATACTATGGACTCTTTGCTGACTGTGACAGTAAAACGCGACAGGCTCAACTGCGAGGTCTGGCCTCGGACCAGCCAGCTGCTGCCAAAAACGATGGCGAATGTACCATTTGTCTCGGGAATGTTTTGGTATGATCTCCTGATGACCTCCTGGATGTGGCGACACTAATATGTCACAGCCTTGTCAAGCTCTCTTCATTGCTCCGTGCGCGCACATTTGGCACTACAAGTGCATCCGACCAGTGCTGGAAGGTAGATCCTATCCACAGTTTCAGTGTCCAAATTGCAGAGCGTATAGCGACCTAGAAGCCGATGTCGACGTTGACATGGAAGATTGGAACGAGCAAGACGCAACTGCTCCAGATGCAAATTTGAACATTGACCAGACTGATAGACCAACACAAGCTCCTGGAAACACTGCTTCGGTGGACTTTGCACAAGACGGTGAGTCCACGACCAACGGGGATGCCACAATTGTACAGCCAGCTGCAGTAACGACGAGCACAATTCCCGGCAATTCCTCTTTACTTGCGAGACGGCAGGACAGAGCCACGTCTGTTTCTTCAGACAGTCTTTCTCCAGCCATGGGCAACATTCCCATGCCTACACGACCATCTGAAGCAGAAATGCAAAGTCATCTAGCTCAACAACGCACACAAACCGAGTTATCGAATGCCGAGCAAATCATAGCAGGTGAAGGTCCATTAACTCCCAGAAATAATGCAGGTCCTTTCGTATTTGATGGAAGCGGAACCAGAACCGGACTAAGGAGGAACCTAAACGCGCACGACATGCGCAATCTCGACGAGATAAGTGATGGCATTGCATGACTTGACTAGCGTTGTGACACTGTCTCCTGATTCTGGCCTTTTTTGGCGTGTCAGTAGTGGTTCGAAAAAGGTCGCTGTGGATAGCGGTGCGAATAGAAGCAATTTGAGGAAGCGAGGCGATTGTCTCTGAATTGTTTTTTACTCTGGAAGTATCATTGATCGAGCAGTTAGCGGGCAAGGGGTGAACTGTGTCTGCACCAAGTTTGAGCAAGCTGAAAATAGTCATCAATTGTATCAGTAGTCAACTAATTTGGCTGTGCGCAAACAATTTGCAGTATTGTTTTTGGAGGATTTCTTTTCTGAAATCCATACTTGCTCATTGATTGTGACGTGATTCATCAAGTCTGGACTTCACCTTCACTGTTTCTCAGTCACTTTCGCCCTTTGTGGTAAGGGTCTATACTGCATCCTGTCGATATTCGCTAGTGCACTAACCAATCTCGTTCTAGCTTCTCCACTTTTCTAGGCCAATTCGGATAGATCATAGTGACCAATACTTCACATTTCCTGGATACTTCCAGTTGCCTTGAAGCTCCCACAATTCCCAAATAACATTCTTCGCCTAGTACAGCTATCGCTATTTTGTACCTCAAACTCACTCATCATCGTCCCTTCTACATTGTCACTATTCGCTGTACTCTCTTAGCCGCCTCTCTGTTCTTCAACCTGGTCCTTGTTTTAAGTTCTAATACGAATGGATCATGGCTCTCGACACAATTTGGAAAGCTTCGTTTCCTGACAGAACCAGGCCACAATTGTATGCCTTGGATGAGGCGGACGATGACAGCTTCTTACCTCTCACCGATGCAAATGTCTTCCTCCTGGATGATCTCGCTGGACTTAGTACAGCACAGTTATATGCCCTCTCAGCCAACAACGCCGCAGCACTTCAACTTGCACAACTGGAGTGGACAAACCTCGAGAACTTAGCCTTGCACATCAAGAATCGAGATCCATTTTCTTTTCACCATAAGGATCCTCAAGCATTACCCAATCATGAAATATCCGAGGAGCGCAAAGAAGCGGTCCTGTATGGCTACAAATATGAAGCGAATCGACGAATGCTCCCAGCCAGATTTACGATCAGCGAGAATGTCACTGACCAAGAAAAATATGATTGCCGCGAACCGCCTGAACCATTCGCTCAAGCTGGTCTTATACCTAACGAAAAACAGCTCAAAAGCCTCACAATTGCTGCTAAGAACGCTGGTCACGAGAAAAATCCTGACAGTCAAGCACCTTACAAACGCAACTTTGCAGATTTACTACGACCTGCTGGAACGTGGATTGCCAAGCAGATGCCGTTTGAAAGCCCTGCACCGTACAAGACACGAGCTCGAGATGCACGTCTTAATGGTGTCGCTGGAGGCGAAGGTCGCCTGACTCGGTTCAATGGCGAACGAGTGCCGCTCACCAGAGATCTTTCAGAAGCTCCTGCTGGCAGAAGTGGTGCTGCTTCCCCAGTGAAGAGAGCACTTACTCCTTCGGACAGTCCTGCATCGAAGAAGAGAAAGATCGACGCTATCGATGTTGGTCTACCGAAGAAGAAGCAGCCTAATCAGTACACAAAGAGGAGAGAGGCGGAAGAAGCGTCTCGGGCTACGGCGGGGCTGAATTCAGGTCATGGACTTGCACGGCCACCAGAGAACTTGGAGTCTCCTCGGAGGAAACAACCGAATCAATACACCAAACGACGAGAACAGGAAGCAACAGAACGACTAGCAGGGTTTGACGGGTCAAGACCGTCTACTCCTGCTTTGAGCAGAGCTCAAGAAGATACACCTCCGTTAAGAGCACACAGCCATGTACCTGACATAAGCAACATGGCGATAGATGAGCTGCGAGCACATGTATTCAAAGACAACGACTTGGTCAATCTCATTAAGCGAGATCATTCATGGCTTAACGACGAGCCAGAGAAGGCTTTGGAATGGAAGAACAGGATCGTCAACGCAGAATACCCTGTCAGGACCTGGGCTATGTTGCGCAAGTGGAAGGAATGGAAGAGTGAGAACAAAGACAAAAGACCGCGAAACAAGGTCAAAGAGGCTATTGCATGTAGACCTACAGCTCTTGCTGGAGAAGAATCGAGATTCGCGGGACTGAAGCCGGTCCAACGGTCTACGAGACTTCGGACTCGGCTCGATACGTCGTTCGAACCACCACAGCCGAGCAGTCCGCTTGTCAATGGAGTCAACGCCAGGGATGTTGACAAGGTTAGCAATCTTGACAGTCTCAGGGACATGGGTGAACCCGACACAGAGACCAAAGTCGGAGCTTGGAGGCAGGAAACAGATCTCGTTACGTCAAGAGGACTCATGCCGAAGGCTATCACCTTTGGCACCGAGGACGAGTTGTATTCAGTTTCGGCAGCTGACGTCGAGATTACCGATTTGCATAATCCTGCCCACAATAGTGTGTCATCACAGGAGGAAGCATATGGCGCTATCCACACGCCGATGTCTGAGTATCACGAGAAGAAAGAGTACGAGCAGAATCATGCTGCTAGCGGCGATGAGGCCGTGAGGCGTACTCGAAGCTCAAAATCAGTCCAGAGTAGTGGTGCAGATGATGGTTTGTCGCAGTCACCAAGGACGCGGAAGTTGAGATCATCGAACGGCTTCCAACAGCACGCGGAATGGAACACTGGAAGGCACAGAGACATCAAGGAGAGGATGAGAAACACTGAGGAGACGAGGGATAGACAAGTTTATGGACACATCGGAGCCGGGCATTGGCAACTAAGACGCTGAGAGGAGTTGTTGCAGATTGCGTATCTTATTCTACTGGTCTATCCATCGTTGGTCATCTTGTAGATAGATACACTCCGATAGAGGTGTTCACTCTATGTAAACAATATTATCTCAAATGCACACTTATTCCACCAGTAGTGATTATGAGCAAGGCAAATGCTTGGCAAAGGCTCCACTCAAAGGTCCGCATCCCTTCAACGACAGCCTCTACTGGTAACTTGGTCTGATCGCGTTCCCATCTCACTACTACTTCCACGTGCCGTTGCGCAAGTTCATTTGTTTTCTTTCTCTTGTACGAACACCACATTACTATTCGACAGTGTGCTATAACATGACGAAGAAAAAGAGGGGACATCCCGATGTTGAGGAGATTCTGGCGCGGCCATGGTGTTACTATTGCGAACGCGATTTTGACGATTTGAAGATTTTGATCAACCACCAGAAGGCTAAACATTTCAAATGCGACAGATGTGGTCGGCGCTTGAATACTGCCGGAGGTTAGTCGGTCCACGATGCGGTAATGGCCATGTACTGACACTGACAGGTTTGAATGTGCACATGAATCAAGTTCACAAGGAAAACCTGACGGCCATCGAGAACGCCCTCCCTAACCGTGCGGGCCTTGACGTGGAGATATTTGGCATGGAAGGTATACCTGAAGACATCGTACAGCAACACAATCAGCGCGTCCTCACAAATTACCATCAAGCCGAAGCCGAACGACGAGCTGCAACAGGGAATGTAACTCCAGGTGCAGCCAGCAACAATCCTGTGAAAAAGCCGAAATTCGAGTCACCTTCCGATTTGAAGAAACGACTGGCTGAACACAAGGCAGCGAAGTTGGCAGCAGAACAAAACGGCGGAGGTAGCAGTGGCGCGAGCACACCGAATGTTGGACAAGCCCAACCTGCACCTGTATTACCACCAGCAGTAAGTGTACTTGTTAATCTGCCGCGATAACTTGCTAACAGAGCACAATAGGCTGCCTCTCCTACATACCCTTCCTACCAGCAGTTGTATGCGCCACCACCGTCTTCTACGACGTTCGCCGCACCATCAACCTACAATCAACAGCCAGCACAACCCTACCAACCACCTGTTTATGGTGCGCCACCTCTAGGGTTTGCTCCGAGTCCACAACCTCAGCAATCCCCTTATGGACAACCTCCTCAACAACCCTTCCAACAATCATACGCGCAGCCACCGCAACCTTTGTTTCAGCCACCACCATTCATTGCCCCTAACGCCTTCTCTCCTCCTCCACATCAGGGTCATTCACATTTTGCAAATCAAACATATCAACCACAGGTACCACAAAATGGTTATTCAGGCCAAGTAGGTGCACCTCGTACTTATTCCGCTTCTCCTGCTTCTCCATTCCCTCATCAACCAAGAACTCATTCACCTGCTCAGAATGGTCTACCACAACGACCGGGTAACGGCAGTCTGCCTCCTGCTCCTGGGCTACCACAAAGACCAGCTGTGAGTGCTCCACTTGTAAACGCTGCTCAATTTCAGCAGATGCATCAAGGGCAATTACCAGCCCCGCACAGTTTTGCTCCTCAAGCACAAGCACAACCACAACCACAACCACAACCGTACCACACGCCTTTGTCTAACGAGTACAATCCGGCCGCCCCGCACGTCGGTATGCCTCGAAGTTTGTCGCAAGACGCTACGGCAGCCGCATCAATCGATGATCTTATCTCGAGCGCTTCTAAACAAGCAGATGCTAATGCTGCAGCACACATACCGACGGAAGCTACAGCTAATCCTACTACGCCAGTGCCACCTGCTGTAAAGGATGAGCCAAGTGAGGACAAAGCTGCGAAGAAAGACAAAGAGAAGGCAAGCAAGACAACGAGGTTGGTCTACTCTGATAACGAGATAAGTCCGGAAGAGAAAATGGCTTCTTTGCCGAAGTATGCCTTCACACCATCACAGAAAACCATCCAAGTCTAGAGCTCGATCAAGACATTCTCAATTGCAAATGGAGTTACGGAGTTGAGGAGGGTTCTTCAGGTCAAGCTAAGTCACGGCACCATTCGGCAATACTGACCAGTACTCTAATCCGCATTCTTGGGGTGATCGTCGTTGATCTGATGTTGGGATCTAGTCTCTAGGTCAGCTGTTGATTCTGGTAAGTCTGAGGACGAGAGTGCCTTGAGGCATCGAATTATGCAATGCGAGAAACCTCATTTTCAGAGGACATGAGTAGGTGCACAGGTTAGTTCTTGTTTTAACCCGTATTGTTGCGAACCAGAATGCCAAATTCTCTCACACCCTTCCCACAGCTGTTTCAGATGCCACTCCCTCTGTGACTGCAATCACCTTGTAGAACTTTCAACCTGCGGAGCTTTGTGTGCAATTCGAAGTCGGAACTTTAGTCATTTCTCCGATAATCTAGTGGGCCTTGCAAACATCCTCGATATTGTTGTGGCACTGGCGGCAATATCACAAGCACGAGCGTATGTTACGCATTGACACTAACAAGCGGAGGAGCATGTTCATGCGCGCAAACCAAATCAACATGAGGGTGCAGAAGCACGAAAGGGTATGCGCACTAGTGTTGGGCTGTTCGAAAGCGCCATACTGCGTATTGGGAGTAATGATAGAAGCCTGCGAATGTGCTGCGGCATGGGATGCAATTGACGCAGTAGTCTTGGCCTTGTCAGACTATCATTTTCCGCAATCTGTCCATGGGAAGAAAGTGACGACTGTCAAACTTCGTCAAGGTGGGACACGTTGCAGAGGAGTTACAGGACAGTCTCTGTTACCTTAACTCGAGCTCGAACGAACATCGGAATCAATCGTGGCGTGCTTCATAATGATTTCATGATGAGGACCTTGTCGGGTAAACAAGTCCAGCGAGACCATACCTATCTATGCATAGCTACATGACCGGACGCGGTAATGACATATGGCTGGACTAGCTAGGTACTTACGTGTTAGTTAAGTTGGATTCATTATGTTGCTGCTGAACGAAACTGATTGAATACGTGTTCCTAAGCATTCTTCGTGCGATGCTTATACTATATATCACTGAGCAGATTCCAATCAATTAAACTCTGCAATATTCTACAAAGGGGATGGCGCTGTTGACCTTGAGGCCAGGTATCTACGTACCTACTGTAGTTCATAGACATGGGGTCTTCAGCGGCTGACCATGGTGCAGTGTGTTTGAAGCTCGCAGCAGCAGATATCTACACGAATGCCGACAAACGCCATCGGAGCAGGAATTTCGAATTTCCAGGACACTCGTGACTTGGTGTAGTGATAAAGTTTTCTGGGAAGACTATGCAAGGGTGGTCTAAGCTCGTGATGGAGTTGAGTTCGTGTTGATGTACTGAGCAGTAGTAAATATCGTGCTTGTAGCATTTGAAACTTTTGGGAAGTTGTTGCTTTCACATACACATGCACAATCTGCCACACACCAATGCTCTGATACAGCTCGGGGGATTGGTTGATGTTGAAGACTTGAGGCTTGGCCACGATTGTAGCCTCAGGCATTCTGAACATGCCCCCATCAACTAACGTCCAGTACTCCCGCATTGAAGGGGAATCACTAAAACAGGTAGACTTCAGTGATACTGGATCGTGGTATGGAGACGACGCAGATATTGAAGCCGGCGACTATGCTCCTCAAAACGACCAACATTACGGGACTGAACTACTGAAGCGGTCACCCTCCCATTCACACACTCTTCGGCGTCATGAACTGCCGCGACCACAGTCGAGGTCAAGCCTCAGGTGGAGGAAGAAGATCCCAGTGACAGTACTTTCCTGGTTGAAATGTGGCAGACGAAAAGCCGATATCGCACCCAACCAATGTGACAAATGTGCAAGCAGAACGAGTCCGTGCAAAAGGGTATTGAGGAGTTTAGGAATTGCTTTGATGCTGCTGTAATGTCCCATTCCACGTACTAACGATGCATACTGACCTAGTCTAGCGGCCTGATCGAACTCATTATCCTTGTTATCAGCATTGCACGCGCCTTCTTCCCTGATGACTTCGGCAATGTCTATGAAACATCGCTTCCACGACGTCCCGAGGACCCACGCTTCCACTGGCCGACAGACTATACAGCAGACACACTGCCAGTTCGCTGCCACAGTCACAACGATTATTGGCGTCGGATCCCGCTATATTCAGCAATAAGGGCAGGCTGCACCGGTGTCGAAGCAGATGTCTGGCTCTACGGTGATGAACTATACGTTGGACACTCAACTTCATCGCTCACGGCGCAACGAACATTTCGAAGCCTTTACGTTGATCCCCTTGTAGAAGTCCTGGAACGTCAAAATCCAAACACTACATTTCACCGAACCCTCGACACATCACGGAATGGCGTCTTCGACACTAACTCGGAAGAAACACTAGTCCTCCTGGTTGATTTCAAAACCGATGGCCAAGAGCTTTGGCGACATGTTTCTGAACAGCTTGAGCCCCTCAGATCAAGGCAATACCTAACTTACTTCAATGGCTCGTCAGTCATCAGAGGCCCCGTGACCGTCGTGGCAACAGGAAATGCACCATTCAATCGTGTCATTGAAAGCATAGACTATAGAGATATGTTCTTCGATGCACCACTCGACATTCTGGGCTCGACGGATGCTAACCAAACGCTGGACTTGTCCTCCATCGAATCTGTCTTTAATCCAGAGGAGGAACGTGCCTACCTTTCAGCATACAGGAACTCGTCAATGAGTGCAAGCACGGACCACCTCAATTCTCAAACTTCGAACCAAGGTCAAGGCCGCTCAGGTGCAGCACCTACTAATCCCGCGGTTTACACGCCGTTCAATAGTTACTACGCATCAGTTTCGTTCACAAGCACGATAGGCTATGTTTTGCCTTTCCTTCGAAACTCACAGCGCCGTAAGATTAGACAACAAGTTGATGGAGCCCATGCGCAGGGTCTGAATGTGCGGTATTGGGACACACCAAGCTGGCCACGAGGCTTGAGGAACTATATCTGGAGATTGCTGGTGGTGGAAGGTGTAGATTACCTGAACGTGGACGACTTGTCAGACGCTACGACAGGTAATTGGGGCGGACCGCAGAGAGGGAGACTTTGGGGCATAGCTGGATGGGACGCTTGGGGCGGTGATTGGGGCACGCCAACAGACAGCCGCGCAAACGATTAGATCGTTGGTGCTTTGAACAGTATTGTAATTGCGATCAAGCGAGCATTAGAAAGATAAACAGAGGGGGGTCAAACAAGGAAACTGGATACTAGTAATAAATAATTAATATAGTCCGCTGTTGATTTGATGTTACCGAACCTAAACTCTTGAGCTTGTGCATTGCTTGATTCCCTGCGGCACCATCATGCCACCATGAATCTGGAAGTCTGAAACAGTAAGGGTGAGGGATGAAAGATGCATCGAGTAGGTGGGAGGCACATGTCAAGTGGACTCCGAATACTTTATAAATTCATCAAATTACGTAGCGACGATCGCCTACTGTACTGTACAATGTTCTGCGCGTAAACAACTACTCGAGTACATTGACGCATTGTCAACCATTCATTGTACTGACCCCTCGCGAAGTTTAAAAGCCACTGCACTGTTCCACGCAACTCCGTTATGGCAGAAGACGCAGCAGCAGGCGGCTGGTCAACCATCGAAAGCGACGAGGTAAGTCTGGATTCGAGAAATACCTCGAGTAACCACCTTCTTCCAATGACCAGAAGTTATGTTCCGTGGTCGACAACTAATACTTCGCATATAGGGCGTCTTCACTTCTCTCATCGAACAACTCGGCGTCAAGGATGTACAATTTGAAGAGCTCATCTCCCTGGATGCCGAATCAATAAGAGCACTGAGGTAAAGTGGTGACGGTCTTCGAAGGTCCGACCTAACCTTCCCAAACCCTGCTCGCAAGACCGCATCCTAACGTCCACAACAGTCCAGTCTACGGCGTGATATTCCTCTTCAAATACCTCTCTCCTGGCTCGACCGACCGTTCGAAACCGCAAGACGGAAGTTACGACACCGACGCAGTCGACACCAACAACCTCTTCTTCGCCGCGCAAACAATCCAGAATGCCTGCGGTACCCAAGCCATCCTATCCGTCATCCTCAACAACGACACCACCTCTCCCTCATCCACTTCCGGCGCCGGCCCATCCCACGACCGAATCGAAATCGGCCCCTCCCTCTCCGAATTCAAAGAATTCACAACCGGCTTCCCCTCCGACCTCCGAGGCGAAGCCCTAAGCAACAGCCAAATGATCCGTGAAACACACAACTCCTTCGCCCGCTCCAGCCCCTTCGCAGACGAAACGCAAAAAGACCCCGCCAGCCTCTCCGACGAAGTCTTCCACTTCATAGGCTACACAACACACCACAACACCCTCTACGAACTGGACGGTCTACAACCATTTCCCATCTCCCACGGCCAATGCACACCAGAACAATTTCCCGAGAAAATTATCCCAGTTCTCCAAAAGAGAATCGAACGATACCCAGCGGGTGAAGTACGCTTCAACCTCATGGCCGTGTGCGGCGATCTACGCAAGAAAGCGGCGCTCTTCGGCGACGACAGCATGCTAGAACGCGAGAAACGTAAGCGAAAAGCATGGGAGTGGGAGAACACGCTGCGACGACATAATTTTGTTGGATTTACGGGTGAAGTGCTGAAGGGTGTGGTGGCGAAAATGATCAAGGAGGGGAAATATGATCAGTGGGTTAAGGATGCTGAGAACTCGACGAGGAGGAAGATTCAGGAACGGGCGAAGAGGGGACAGGCTGAGGAGCAGTTGCAGGAGTGAGATTACTGTGGGGAGGATGTACCGTTGTACCCTGCTGGTTCTTCACCCGGACTAGCAGCTGGTTGACTGTTACTCAAATGTACAAGGCCAGGTTATACACTGTTTTCGCGCTGGTATTTTCAGCCGGTGTGACCGAAGTGAAGAAAACCAGGTCTAAACACCAAGTTATATCCAAGCTCCTGCAAACAGGGTCTCCACGAGTCGGCAAACAGTATCAAGTCTCCCAAAAAAGACATCGAATAACTTGGGACAATTACCAGAATTTCAAAGTAGCAAAATCAACCCAATTCGTTTGATTCGATTACCCGATCAAAACAAGGATAGAATTAACATGGAAAATACACTATACATGAAACGTACATAGACTATGAATGAATCGCAGCACCAAACCCTTCCTTTGTTCTTGTCGTATGTGGTATGCCGAGTACCGAATTATGAGAGCGAACTAATGACCGGAGCCGGTTTGTTGCATACATATAGTCAGAGCAGGGTAATCGATCGAAATAGCGACAACATGAGAAATCTTGAAAAATATCGTGACGTAACATTGATTGGGATGTTGGTTCTCTTTACATGCTTCCATTTCTGTCTCTCAAATCAACCGGCCGTGCGAGCTTCCTAGCTTATCAATACAGGGATTGCAGGCATAGGACGTGGTCTGAAGACAGCTTTGAGAATTGGTGGTATATCCTGTATCGTGACGGTTGGACTCGATTGCGCCTGCTGAGTCCGATGGTCTTGCTGGGTATGAGCCGTCTAGTAGCCCTCGTTGGGTCGTTGACCGCCAGCCGTGCTTCCTCGTCCCTCACCGTAGTGCTATTGAATTTGTTATCATGTGCTATCGCATTGATCATTCAGAAATATTGACTTACCTTCTTTCTCAGAGCCGCCAATCGCTTCTTCTTGGTATGTGTGTTTATGTATGTGCCAATGACAAAGGCGACGAAATTGAAAAACGGCACCCACGCCTGCTCAGGGAGGAATTGCTGGGCAAATGCTAGTGCAATGGGGGAAGTGATCCAGGATACCCGCATTACAGGCATAAATCCTGCTCGGACAGTGGCGCGAACTTGGTGGAAGGTGCGTGCGCCTGCGATAATAGCCATGCTAGCGAGGTAGACTGTGTTTTGAATCGGGGCGATCTGGCGTCAACATTAGCGATATATCCAACTTACTCAAGGATGGTGTTGACTTACGATCAAGTTTGACACCAAGATTTGCGCAATCTTCGACTTGAGGGAGGTTTTGGTGCTGAACAGCCATTGAAGAATACCAATCAGAGCGTGGCCAAGCGGAGCGCTGATGAGTGCACCGTAGGCCACCATCTTGGGAACACGCGAGGAGAAGTAGTGACCATGTTTGCTGCGGTCATGAGCGAGCCAGGAGGCAAGGACTTCTTGAACGCCTGCGAGAGTTCCGCTGGTGAGCATCTTAGTACGGAGAGGATTTGTTTGAAGCTGTTTGATATAGGCCTAGGTTTACTTGTCAGCTATCGCTCGTGTTGGTGATTCGTACAGCGTGCAGGATCATACGTACAGCGAGGTAGCCCTTGCCAGTCTCTCCTCCTGTCAAATACTCGCCGAGCTTGTGTGAGAAGTCATCCTTCTTACCAACAAGATTCTGGGCGCTGTCCTTGACAGTCGTTTGTACCGTCTCTTGGAATTTGACCGACATCGCGACGGTAGTGTGCTCGTCTCAAGGCTTGCGAAGGTGTCTTGCAAACGTGGGAAGAACGGGAGTGAATTGGCGATCGCTAGTGCTTAATTGTAGTACTGTTGTTTGTTGTTTACAGATTGCGCCAAAGCCTCGGCTTTTTAGCGTCGAGGAAACGCGTAGGTCGACGATGCGCGCGATAAACGCGTTGATATTCAGGTCAAATGCTGGCTCGTGGCTTCATGAAGGTATCGTCGACACTGGATAAAGGTGTGTAGAGGGAATGAGGACGTTAGATTGGAGGTTGGTCACTTCGTGTAATCGGGCGACGCGACAACATGTAATTTGCGGGCAGGTTGCAGGTGTGTCCAGTCGGCAGCAAGCTGAGTTCCAATCATCTGTTTCTCCTGAAGTGGAGCAGTCATCAACAGAGGACGCTGTTGAATGGTCAGAAATCACTAGCGTAAAATGCCAGTAAACAGTGAATTCGTTGCGATCTTCATCCTCACGCCTCAGTGATCATGAAGGATGTTTTCTGAGTTTCGAACTCATATTTGCTGTTGGATTGACACTGTGAGGATGTCCTGCAGCCGAAAGGCTGAGAATGCGTTTGACGCTGCAGCACCCGCTATTCACTTGAAATGTTTTGATAGGCACAACTGGACAATCATGCGAGGAAAGAACGTCCTTCTCAACGATGGACGGTCGCAAGTGCTAGATTCAGGTAAAGCGAATTAACCACAGTAACGCTCTTCTTCACTGCGCATGGTCTTTGATTGCTGTTTTCCGCTCAGTCGTGTATTCGCTTGTTCTTGTCTGCCATGGCACAGATCACTAGGCTATCACGAAGTCCTCCTCGACCACTAACCCGTGATCGAAATCTGATGTGTACTCATCTACAACTGACTCGACTCTTCGATGAATATGGCTGCGAGGAATGCTCACTATGTCACAAGAGACCCATGCTCGGCTGGTTGTATCGATGCACCGAAGACTTTGACGGATCCCTCCCAGTCTCTGATTTCAACGGCACCGACCCAAGACGACTGGACAACGACGCACAGCTTTATACTTTGAGTACCTCCATTATTGAAGCTGCAGCCGACGGTCATTACAGTGACCATGAACTCGAGCTGCTCTGGAAGCAAAAGAGGGAAGTTAGAAGGATAATCCAGCAAACTAGGCCGAACACCACATCATCCACCGCCTCAACCGCCTGTAGCAGTATTTACAGCTTGCCAGCCAGCACTACAACTTCGACTGTTCGAACATCAGATACAGAGCCCGATAGTTTTACCGATTTCGTGCAGTGCAGAACTCCTCTCCCGCCAATACAGGAAGTTCATCCCGACCTTGAAGCAGCAACAATGGAACCACGACCACTGCCATATGTGCGACCATCACTAGCTCCACCTTGCAACTTCAGAGTTTGTCACAACTGTCGACCAATTTACCGGGATCGAGCCTGGCAATCCATCGACGCTATCCTACAGAGCCCGTTCAAGGCACCTCTCAAACATGAGCTCGACAATAGGCGTGTCTCGGACGTCCGCTTGGTGAGGAACATTGGTGATATGAAGCCTGGTCGACGCTTCTACCCGCAATATCAGTACGCTATCGAAGAAACCAGGAGCCAACGAAAGAGCAGAACTGAATTTGCTGACACAGTGCAACGATTGCTGAGGAGCAAACGTAACTTGGTCGAGGAGGACGCTAATATCGTACGTAATTCTGACGCATTCGACTACGGTGCTCCACTTTACTCAGAAAGCAGCGCCAGCTCGACCTACGTACAAGTGACAGTGAGCAGCCACAGAGCTTGAGAATACCATTATACCTACGCAGAGGTTTCGAGAGATTTTCATCGATTACCTTGCCACCAAGATCGGCTTCACCACAGTATGCTGAGAGTAGCGGTGCCTCGCCAAAGACTAGGGATACTACCATCTCCTCTCCGGCACCTCTTGAGCAAGTCGATGGCTCAGACGACTACGAAGAGGATGCGCCAGTCAGGAGTGCTCGAGAGGTTAGGTCGATTGCAAAGGTTCTTCATCTTGAAAAGACTCCAAAGGCTACTGTAAGATTCCCGATTGACTGAATGAAATGGAGAACAGCAACAAGACGACAGAGGATGCCTGCGTCAAATGATGGAGATGGAATGAGATGAGAACAAGTAAAAAGTTATGACACTAGAATAAGGAGTTGCGAATTCCCGGTACAATCTTTGCTTCTCAAACTTCGTCCATGTTGTCACTATCACTCAAAAATGTTAAGCAAGGAGCTGGAAGGAGATACGGAGCATGAGTATAGGCAGGTATTCAAGCTGAGGAACCACTGCATTATAGAACATTAATGAAATGCAGGAAGGGTCATTGCAAATAGAGCATTGCCATCCATGTACCTCAACATACCTACCGAATTCACAGTTTCTCACGAAATGTCCCTGCCCTGGTTCCTCCCCCATCAAGAGAAGTCATCGAGCAAGATAATTCCAGTCCTAAACAAGACAGTTTCCTTTCTTGAGCACGGTACACGAAAAGTCACATCACACTCACGTATCCACCTCGGTCAGCGTGCAAAGTGATGGATTGAGTTTGTTCTCACGGTAGAATTAGTAAGCTTGTAAAGCCATTTCATGCAAGGCAGGACTGTTTATCGCGCGTGACCCGAGTTGCCCAGCAAGAGGACTTACAAAGTCATGGCACAAGGTTGGGATCGCCATGCATTTACAGAAAGTACATTCAGGAACTTTGCTAGCAACAGGATAGGAGATCGCATTACACCATAGGGACCTAGTCCTGCCGGACTTAATGTGCAGTCGAGGCGAGCTGAAAAGTATCGGACGAGCAAGTTCATCCTCAATGCGTAGGGTTCTGACCGAACACTCGTCTTGTCTTGTCTCGTGGTGGAAGTAGGCCCCTCGGAGCTCAAGATACAGTTCCTTTGGGATGGACTGGATCTACGTTATAGCCTACGTAGGTAGTGAGTTGGCTTGTTGGAACTTCAGGCTTGGGTTTATTGACTAGAAACTTCGACAGCAAGAAGGGGTTGAGCGGGACTAGATGAAGACAAAGTCAGGAACGTTACGTGCCTTACTAACACTGATGATGATCAGCTCGCATCATAGTATGGTTATGGCTAAAGTGAGATCGAATTGATACAACAAATCTCTTACCAACGTCCCAGGCTCTTGGCCCTGGTCTCGAAATTGATGATATATCAGCTCAAGGGTGCAAAAGCGTTCAATTAGGTCGGCGTTGCTAGAACATCCCTTGACCATTTGTTAGACCAAGTATATGACACGTCCTATATAGCCGTGTTGAATAAGATGTACCACGGTGAAAACGATCAATCTGGAGCTGTGTAGTAGAATGAAGTGAGTGGTCAACGACAAACTGGTCCTGTATGATCAGAGATCCACACATGGGTCAGCTGTCACCACTGCCCCTGCTGATGGTCTTTGAATGGCTATTATGTTCTCAAGCGTTGTTCATGGACACTAGGTAAAGAGTCACGTTGTACTGTGAGTGCTGGGACCAAATCTGGTAGTATCTTTTGAGTCGCTAAAACGGGCAAGTATAAGCTTTGGAGTCCATGCTATTCAGTAGCCTTGAGGTACTATCCAGAATGTTAGAGTCATAGAACTTTTGTTAGGCGGATGTATGTGGAACTCCGCAGACCCACCGAAGCTCGCTTGACGGCTGCAGCCGTTGCCGCTCCAGTGACGGAATTTCGAGAGGCTTTTTTTCATATACTGTAGTACTTGGTGCATACTCGGTACTGAAGCTCAATGAAGACGCGAACACTCGTAGTGGCGAGAGAGCTCTCGAATAACAAGGATGTACTGTACTTCGCATAAGCTAGATGATTGGTTGTTGTCGCAACTTTGAAGGCTTTGCATCCATGTGATACTGTAATTGAGCGCCCCTCCGCGTTTCCGTGGATTTGTCAGGTAGCCATCATTTGGCCATGTTCTTGCAACGGCAGCGGAGATACGATGCCACTGCACAGTGTAGTGCCTGTCTGCATTCAGAGCCTAGCCACAGTGTACGCCGAGTGAATAGCGGACAAGGATTGACCAAAGCAAGGTGCTGTACAATACTGTACAGCAGTCCCTAGACTCGGTAAGAAGTACGAGGACGTGAAATTGGTGCACCTGAGTACTGTAAGACCAAGGCCTAGCTGCCGAAAACCGTACAGCCATGCAGTTGCTCTTGGATTCGAGAAGTGTCCGAAGACGGATTGGCCGATACAATATCGCTTCTTCCTGCTTACAGTACAGGGAAGAGTTGTTTCTGTTACATACTCAACCAACCACATTCGTAAACAGCTCGTGTTTTCAAATGCCGTGAAGGCGTAGAGTTTCGGTGAGTTTTTGATAGTGTAAACACAGAGAAGAGAGGTCCATTCTAGAACTCAAAGTAGATGCAGTATGAACGCATACCATACCCGAGCGATTGCTGAGGAATACCGTTGCCACGCGGTGAGGAAGCGCGGGGTTGAAGCAATACTGTACCATAGTTGTTGCTGGTGGAGTAGTCGATTGTTGACGAGGCGTATCAAGTACCTCATCTTGCAGGAGCCGAGGGTCAGTGGTGGTACAAGGATATCACATGTAATCAGAACTCGACGATTGGATACGTGGTACGCAAGCCTCACTGGAAGTTGAATATCGCTTCTTTTTCTCCGACTGTTACACAACTTCCTATTGGCACCCGAGGTATAGTAGAGTAGCAGCCCCTGCAGCTAGAAAGGCCAAAACACGTGTGTTGCGTAAAGCCGCCACATAAGCGACCAGAACTCCACTGTAGAACTGATTCCTGGAGTTGATATCCGTTGTCCTTGCCTTGGCTCGAAGGGTCGCCATACAATATTTCGGCTTGGAAGTCCGGGAGGGAATGGAAATTTCGATCTGGCCAATGATGACAAAGCAGCATGGCGGAGAAACACTTCTGATGAATGAGTGTCGGTCTGATGGTCAGGGGTCCGGCTTGCATTAGTGTTTACATCCCATTTGCACTGTTGTTCTGAATCTGTCAAGCTAAGCGAGGTGGTCGCCACAGCATACAATTTGTTGGTACGACTGCTCTAGCTGCTACTTTTCGCTTGCAATGAGGGGGTCTTCCGCTGCCAAAATATTAATCGGCGCGACTTTTATGCTGCTAGGGGCATGTGCATCGCATCAGTAGTTGTGGGCATTGAGTGCAGTAAAGTGGACCGGACACGAAGGTTAACGATGAAAGTTGAACAAGAGGATTTGTTTATGCCAAGGTGGGCATCATGTTGTCTCGCTCTAGGATTAACTAGCCATGGCCCAGGACTACTTTCCCCACCACATCATTCTGTCCTTCTACCGTAGTACTCAATAAGACGAACTATCAGTATAGAATATTCAATTGTTGGATTTAATTGGTAACCACAAGCATTAGCCAATGCACAATACCCATGTTACTGGGTGAAAGTGTTGACACTCCAACCATACCTGTTCAGATGCCATCGGAAGTTTACTTCCAGCTTTATGCACAACCGTCCGCGGATCATGCCTTTTAACAGCCAGTGTCCATGCATCTGACAGAGTTGAATGCTGCGAGGGTGGTTCTCCAACACATGTGTGCTGTTCAGGTTCTTTTCGAGAGGACAGGGAGGGCTGACTTCGCGTCGTACGCAGATGGTACGCTCCTTGTTCTGGGAACTGGAATCCTTTTCAACAGCCAGCGAGCACAGTTTCAGCTTCACGTAATTTTGAGTTCTTCCTCGCACCCACGTTGCGTGTGACCTCCCGGCGTCGCTGTGACATAGTGCCACCGCTGATATCTCTCGGTGTCCTTGCTCGTGGTTAGGTCGTTATGCATCAGAAAATTGTGAACGTAATTACTAGCTTTGATGATATGGATGCAATTTTGGTAGGATTTGAAGACGTCTTCAATCATTATGCATTGGTGTTGAAACGTCAAACTCCGGCTCTCTGTCAAATTCGGGCAGGGGTGGGTTGATCAAACTTGCATCGGACATAGGGGAGAAATAATTGTCGTGCTCCATGGTCACGTCGGTAGCTAGGTTACCAAAGCCAGAAAAGTCGTGATGCAGCCCAGCCATGTGTGAGTTGAAAAATTCTTGACCAAGATTGTTGAGATGCTTCTGGATATCCTCAGGCGATTTGCAACCTTCGCAATTAGCGTGAGCTAAGAGTAATGCATTCATTTGTTGAACCTCCTCTTTCATGCGCATAACCTGTTCCTTGAGGAACGAATTCCGAACTGCCTTGTCGTGCGAGTCACGCTGTAGTTGTTCAGTCTTCTCTTTTTTGTTAACACGACATTTCGCCGCGGCTAGTCTATTCTTCTCGAGAGACTGCTTTCGTTTATCGTCTTCTTCGGCATTACCCGACACGATTGTGGCTGTAGAATTCTTGCGCGTATTCCGTCTTTTGCGGCTGGGCGTAGTAGAGGAGGTAGTGACTAACTGTGACTGCTGCTCATCCTTCGAGAATGATCTACTTGCACGCTTGCGACGTTCGGCTGATATGTGCTTCTCTTCAGCCGCCTTCTCCGTCACTGAAGACTCGGAATTAGATCGAGGGGGTGTAACCTGACCATATCGTGCTATGGCTGCCGCCGAGTTGGGAATGTTCTGAGCGATTAGTCTGTCCAGCTCGAGAGCACGAACGACTGGCGTAGGTTCCTTCTGTAGCATATCAAAATCGAAGGAGACTGTGCTTGAGTCGTCTTGGGGACTGTACGTTTGCTCCATCTTCATTGGGAAGGACGGCCGTCGAACAGGTGGATCGAAGCCGAATTCGTCTGATTGTACTGCAAATGACTGTGAAATTGGTGGGTAGTAGCTATCCCCTGCTACAGAATAGCCGTCAAGGTCGCTGATCGAGCCGGTGAAGGCCCCTGACCGGACGGAGCTCATGTTTTATTGTGTGATTGATTAGGATAGAAGCGACAAATTAATTTCTGCGTGGTACTAAGCCTCTGGTCGCTTGACTGGATTATAGGGGATGAAGGTAGTCTGCTCGGAATGAGGTAGTTCAGGCCAATATTGGGTCAAGTCGAAGTGTAGTCGATAGCAGGAGTAAATAGATTCGGTTTGCAGCTTTGTTTGCGCGAGGGACGCTTCTGGATTGGGGAGGTGACACGAAGATTTCCAGCCAGAGGCGTTATGAGATTGATGAAACGAGGGATTGGTAGATGGTTTCACTCTGTTTTTGCTGAATTTTTTACTGTCAAGGCAGAAACACACCTGCCAACAAATGATGTATGCGGGGGAGGCGTTAAGGTGTTGAGTGCTAGCATCGGCACTGATAGGAATTTCAAACTGAGCTCGGATATGAATCTCCGCGACCCCTGGTTTTTCAGGTTACGGAATACAAGGAAATGCGAATTGAAGAACAGTTCGCTTGCAAGTGAAAGAAATTTCGAGACACGGGATTGAGAGGATCGTGGGAGCGCTTGTACATATGCGAGCTTCAAGCCGTGCTCTGTTCTACAGCAACGGAGAAAGCGCGAGTGGGATGTTTCATTGGATCTCGTCTCACAACGAGCTAGTAGAAAATCAAACGAGGGCCGGCATCGATCTACCAAGCGCATTGGGTCAATGGCATTCATGGGAGTTCAGGATTTCAGTGTCGATCGGGTGATCTTACCACAGCCACCACAGCTTACCACAAGCCATCCATCGGGCTTGACAGGCGCTACCTGGACTGAACCACTGTTTCAGTATTAGTTGTCATTCCAAAGGCACTCCAGGGCAAGCCGGTTCAAAGCTTCTTCTCGCGCTAGCGGACAAACTTCTTCCATAACATGCCAATGCGAGAGGGGCGGTTTTTTCATTTTGGGGTGCATTTGCAGAGCCGCAAAGCACAGTGCCAGGTGCCCCATATGTCCAATCAAACCTGTGTCCTCCTGCCATGCATAATTTCTAGGGAGAACCCCGCCCAGAGAGTTGCAAAGCCGTGGCGTTGTTCAAATGGGTTGTACAGTATCTGCACTTCCGCAGGCTCAGTGGCTGACCGTCTTTTCCACAAGACGCACGTTTGCAGCTAACGTGGTTTACCAATTGCAGCAATCCGCAAAAACAATGCCGAGGATCGAGAGATTTGCCGTGTTACGATCTGTTATTGACCACCTGGTCGAGCAGCCGGATTATGGTACAAGTATAGTAAGCTGGGAGAGCAATCGTCGATCTGACGTATGTCTTCAAATTGACGATGCTTTTCAACATGGAATTCTGAAATCCGATCTCGATCATCTGGAGTGTCGGGTCTACGTCCCGCGAATCAACGTTCCCAGCTGTCAGGGTCATCAGACACCTGCAAGTCCATTGGCTATAAACACCGCTTGTTTGACATCCGACCACGTTGTCAACATGCTTGCAGGAGGTTGTTCCAAAATGCGAATCTCCCGCTGGAGATATTTGGTCTGACTTGCAACTCTCAACCTAATCGTATACAAATATCCCGTCTTTGGTATAGGTTCCAACAGTACTGTATGTACTAGCTCAGCAAGGATTTCAGCAGTGACAGGGTACAAGGCCATTCCCATCCGCATCCTGCAAATCCGTGGACATGTTACCCAAACTCAGCTTTGGTTGGCAAACACCAAGGTTTCTCTTGGTATTCTTGATGCACAAACTCTACAGAATAGCACCTGCCAGTAGAAGATTACTCCCACTTGCGGGGTCGTCACCGTTGAGAACAAATTTAGTCGTTGGCATAGACTCCGTTGACTGGCAGCTTTCAAAATCACACCCTGCGGTATATGAGTTGAGGTGGAGGCTTGATGGCATACCACGTCATGGTTGTCAGATGCGGATGCAGTTGTTAGAGCCACGTACGTTACTGTAGAGCACTATCACCGCGGCATGAAGGACGAGTAGTACAGTACAGTATACACTTCGAAGACCACTTGAATCTCGTCTTAGACAGGAACAGATCAGTCGAACCGCATGTTGTTCCCGGCCTGCTAGAGTCACTCGGGTCGTTGTTCCGGTGGCTGTAGGCCCTATAGATTCCAAGACCCCGGTACTCTCCACAATGACGCCAAACTCGATCTTTCTCCTCGGCCTTCTAGTGGAATTCGCATCCATGTCACATGCATCCAACAATCACTGCAGTTTCTCGTCACCCCTCTTTTCCAAGGCGCAAGTACAATCTCCGCACTTTCTGATTGGTCAGATCAACTCTACTATGGAAATGAACAGTTTTGTTCAAAGATATGCCGCCAGGTTAGCAACCAGCCCTGCGACTAGAACCTGCCCGAAAGCGGTAGGAGCCACTGCCGCCCCTGTCTTTGTAGCTGAGGTTGATTTCACACCAGCAGTGATGGTAACGGGTAGGTAGGTGACTTTGTCAGAACCCAGCGAAGCAGAGGAGGTCCAGGTTGTTGTTCTTTTTGCATCGTCGCCGGTGAACGTTGAACTCATCAAGCTTGCAGGACCTGTGTATACCTGTGTGCAATTTGCCTCTGTCGAGCTTTCGACCTTGCAATGCAAATTCACTGTCAAGGTATCTTGAATTGTTGTGGTTAGGCCGAGAGTCGATGGCCCTGCCGTAATGGTCACTGGCGTTGGGAAGCCACATTTACTTGAGTCGCTACCATCGGGGCAACGCACAACGAGTGTCATCGTGTTTTTATCCTGCTCTGTGTCAGTACGTGTTCCAGAGATGTTCACAAGTCACCGACCGCGTTGACTTGGGAAGCTACCAACGTTTGTGAAGCGATGATAGGGAGGAAAATGCTTGTTGTACTGTTCTGAGCCATAGCTCCAAGGCCGAAGCCAATGAGGACTGTAAGTAATGCCAACATCATCTGCGGAATAGAGAAGAGTATTAATTATTCTGAAGTCATGCCTACGAGGAAAAGTTGTAAGACATATACTTTGTTGTTGCCAGCACAACCTACGAGCAGCTTTGTCGAACAACAATGGTTACGAGGTGCCTCAGATGGCCTGTGCATTGCTGCGACAAATACGGAATTTCGGGTAGACAACAACACTGCTGTGAACATGCCTTGCTGGTACTGGTGAGTGGTCCGTGCCGACGACGAAGAGCTGCATAGCGCTGCCGTGACACCTTCCTGGCACGAGACCTCAGGAGTGTTTTCATATGCGTATGCCAAGCCTTTTGTCCTCACCAAATTCCCGTCAAGTTGTAGCTTCTTACCTGGACCTGCAAGCCGTAAACTCCAAGTTTTTCCACGAATATATTGATGCGATGACTTTCAAGGTGGATAAGCACACGTTTTTGTGAGTAGCATCATGACACGGTTGCCTGGAAAGAAGTAGCAACTGTTTCACGCCCTATGGTGACTGAAACAAGAGAAACTGATGGCAAATTATCGAAATTTATGTTTCCGAGCTTCAGCCTCACACACTTTATGCCAAGCCAAGCGATAGGTATCTTGACCTCTGGCAACAGCAAACAGGAGACGCTGCAAGCTGCGTGTTATGACAGGTGACCAATTCCATACGTAACTGCCTCATTTCATTTCTGGTAGAATTACTAATGCTAAAGTCATTCAAACATGAGTATGTTCTATCGACCTGGTGAGTCGAGTTCTGATGATGACTCTTCAGAAGAAGAGGAAGAGGATGAAGAAGCATCTACCAACGATGTTACTCAGAACTCGGCAAAGGATTCGAGTGGCACGGCAGAGGATGTTGTTGGTACAGAGCTCACACCGACAGAATCGTTGTCCACGAATGACTTTTCGCTAACCAATAGCACGGGTGAGGATGGGCAGATTACAAGTCCGGACGACCACCGGAGTATGATGCTCGCGACTATGCTTGAAGAGCTGGCAAAATATAAAGCTGCTGAGATCTTGAATCAGGCCCGTGCTGGCAGTGGTGTCCTCTATGACAATAATTCGCCAGAGGTGCAGGCATTCGCAAAACGCCTCTTCGACCAGTCCAGTGGAGTGCTAAATCGGCAGGGCTGGCTTCCAACTGAGGCAGCGAGTGAGGAGAAGAGTGGTCTCAGAGAGCAGTATCTAACAGCGTTCAATGCGATCAATGCCCGTCAGGTAGACATTGGTGACCAACCAGAGCTTATAGTCCAAGCAAATATTCGTAACCAAAGCAACAGTCTCATCAGAAGAACGAGCCAGCTGCCTGTACCATTTCAAAGGACGACTGCAGGACAGCTTCACCAGCTGACTTGGGAAGTGGACAACATGAGTATTGTGAAGCGACCAAGCACTGAGCTACAGCTAGCGCCGTCTATTCATGCGCGAAGCCACTATCAAATAACGTTTGAGGAGCGAGGCCTACTAGGAAGAGGTGGTTTTGGTAGAGTTTACCATACGTACAACCGATTTGATCAGCAAGAATATGCCATCAAGAAGATTCCATTGTCGCCAAAATTATCACAAAAATACCGTCAAGGTGGTCATCAAGAACTTTCGCAGATCCTGCGAGAAGTACACGCCCTTGCTCAACTCGATCATTGCAATGTTGTCCGATATCATGCGACCTGGATCGAAGAGCCGACTCTTCTTGGTTTACCGCAACCATTGTTGCAGTCACAACCAACCCAACCGCTACTCTCTTACCGAGGGCAATTACTCCTGGACAACAAACCAGCAGAGAATACATCATTACCAAAAGCAGGGCTAGTCTTTGAATCAAATGATGATGATCCATTTGAACGCAATGGAGAGAACGACAGCAAACAACTTTGGTCCGCCCATCCTCCAACACCTTCATTGCCGCAGAACCACGATACCAATCCCTTCAGTGACGGTGAGTGTTCAAACCTTCATGCTTCACGCACTGCTCAACTCGACGATCCATCAGTTCACGTGCTCCATATCCAAATGTCCATGTATCCCATGACACTCTCTGAGTACCTTCTACCACCGATTTCCCCACGTTCCAGAGCTCACAAACCCATGATACGCCACTGCTTCCACATCATTCCAGCACTGCGGCTCCTTCTTGGAATCCTCTGCGGTCTTCAGTATATTCATTCCAAGGGCTTCGTGCATCGGGACATCAAACCCACCAACATTTTCCTCTCAATGCTCGATTTCGCAGGCCCGATCACTACTCCCAGGTACATCGACATCGGCTCTTGTCCATCCTGTCTCAATGCACCACCGCGCTTCATTAACCCTCGAATCGGCGACTTCGGTCTCGTCGCAGATCTTCAGCAGGCGGCGGACGGAGCTCTGGGACTCTCGAGACCAAGCAGTAGTAGCGAGAGCACCAAAGCTGTCGGAACTGAATACTATCGACCACCGCAACACAGGTCTAGATTTGAGGAGGATGTTCCGGATGAGAAAATCGATGTATTTGCACTGGGTGTGGTGTTCGTGGAGCTGCTTTGGAGTTGTGGCACGAGGATGGAGAGGATAGAACTTTTGCAGAGGTGCCAGAGGGGGATGGCGCCGGAAGGGCTGAATAAGAAGCTTGAGACGGAGACTCAGAGTGGAGAGGTTGCGGAGATGGTTGGAGATTGTCTACGTGGCATGATTGATCCTGACCCAAAGACAAGATGGCGATGTGATATGGTTAAAGCAGGTATCGAGAGTGCACTGAATAGGTTGCAAGAGATGGCGCCTGGTTGAGACATGTCATGTGTGGGCAATAAATGTATTGTCTCGATTGACAGCCACAGCAATCTGATAGCCTAGGCATGAACGTTAGATCATTTCCTTTATCGTAAACCATGCAAGCTACAATAACCATTCATTCATTCATGCCAATCAACGCTGATAATTTCGTGCCTACTCTCGTATCTCCATCTCATCAAAATCATCCAGCAAATCACCCACATCAATCTGCGGCACCTCCTCATCCCCACTATCCTCCGTCGCAACCACACTCATCTCATCCGCAGCCTTCTTCCTCCTCTGCTCCGCCTTATACAGCGCAAACTCCTGTCTCAAATCCTGATTCTCCTCCACATCCCTCAAGAACATCTCATAATCAGCATCCATGCGCTCCTGATCCGCCTTCTTAGGCAACAACTCGCCTTCATCTCTCGCCATACGCTTGAGTTTCCAGGACCGGCCCTTCGGCTTGCGCTTTCTGGTGTAGTGTTTCTTCACGAGCATGACATCTGGGATCTGGCTCGCGTAGGTGCTGTTCTCGATGTCGTCGAGTTGGGCATTATTGAAATTTGTGCCTGCGAGTTGGTAGCCTAGCACGCTGTCGCCGGCGTGGAGGATGCCGCCGAGATGCGTGCGGCAGAAGAACGTTCTGTCATTGGAGCCGAGATCGGTGGCGCGTGCGACTGTGCATTCTGCGAGGACGAATTTGCCGTTTGTGGGGCCTAGCGGCTCGATGTCGAGGACGATGAACTCGGTTAGTTCTTTTACGTCTGCGAGGTTTGTGAATGGGGCGCGCCAGTAGATGTTTGTGGGGACGTCGGCTGTTTGTAGTGTGTTTGGGTCGATTAGATTGATTGAGGTGCCGACGCGGAAGCAGAGTGCTAGAGGGGTGATGTTGCCGATGGATTTTGCGAGTTTGATTGGTAGTGCGACTAGGTCGTCTCTGCAGATTGGGATAAGCTCGGCACTGTATGTGAACTTGTAGGATTTCTTGGAGGTGTGGATGTCCATTGAAATGAGTTCTTGGGATTTCTTGACTCGCACGGGCACTGTACTGTTCAGGAAGTCGACAAATTTCTCTGCATGATTTCGTTGAGAAAAGAAGAAGTCTAACCCGTCGTGAACTTCCTTGATGTTGATTGCGTCTCTATGAGCACCATGTTTCAACATCAGTTGCTCCAGGTACAAAAATGTGCGTTTGTGAGCGACTTTTTGTCGGACTTGTACAGAGGCACGCCAGACATTGGCAGTGAAAGACTTCGCACATTCAGGGCATTGTTGGTTCGCCACGACGAACTCCACCTCGAAGGTTTGCTGGATGATTGCTCCTTCAAAAGCCTCCTGTTGTACAGTGATCTTCACCTTGATTCTTCGAGAATGTGGTTCTGTCCATAGGAACGATGCATCAATAATGCGTACTTTACTGAGACCCCGTAGCTTCCGCAGACATAACGCAAGTAGTTCTCTGGATTCTGGTGCTGCTGTAACCCATTGAGCGGGAGGACTGAGCCATCGTTCACAGTCTCTACATGTGTGGAGGACAGCTTCACGCTGGATGCCTTCCGAGGCGTCGACCGTCAGTTTAACACAATCATAGCAAAGCGCGCCAGTTGAGATTGTGCCATCAATTGGAGCACCACAGTTGTAACAGAGGATTGTTGCAGCAGTTCCTTGTCGCTGTGGTGGAAGTGCCACTGGGGCCGTGTCAATATCCATGGTCCAGACGGTATGGTGCAATAGCTTTGAACCAGTGAGTTCTCGAGCAAAGAATAACAAGATCGAAGGAGCACTGGAATAAGAACTAAATTATCTGTGGCAATTGTACACTAAGAAATACTTCATTACTGACTAATTGCTGCCTTGGCGCCTTCTAGAAAATGTAAACCAGGCTCCGCCGCAGCCTCGCCGATGCAGCTGCGGAAGGGAAACCCTCGGCATCAAAAGTCCACCCGGTTTGCCGGCGTCCTCTCCGCGGTCACCAATTGCTGAAAGCTTCTTCACTTCCTCGTTGGATTGTTCCCTGTCGCTCCTTTCTGTTATGCTCTCATCATGAATCCGTGTTGTGCAAGATACGCTTTTTCGCTCCTTAAACCACAGACAAGCTCAACCACAAGATCAGCAACATCACAATTCCGAGCCAAGGCCATTCGAAGGCCGATGCAACGAGCAGCCGTAAGTTACAGCTTGCAGCCGCAGTATTCTTTGCTAAGTGTAACAGATGTCTCCAACGCCTCTCAGATATTATGCATCACTCAATGAACAACCGGGTGATGACCCAGATGATGTCCTATTCAACTCACTTTATGGTGTTCGAACTGTCGAGCTCAATCGGCCCAAGAAACTCAACTCCTTGAACCCTTCAATGGTACGCAAGATATTACCAAGGCTAAGAGAATGGGAGAAATCGCAAATGGCGAATGTAATAATGTTGACTGGCGCTGGCGGCAAGGCACTATGCGCAGGAGGAGATGTAGCACAATTAGCGAAGCAGAACGGAACGAAGGAAGGCCAGAAAGCGTCCGCTGACTTCTTCGGCCTTGAATATATCCTCGATCACCTGATAGCGACCTACAGCAAACCCTACATTGCCGTAATGGACGGCATAACCATGGGTGGTGGTGTTGGACTTTCCGTTCATGCTCCTTTCCGAATAGCCACCGAGAAAACTACTTTCGCCATGCCAGAAACCACAATCGGCTTTTTCCCTGATGTTGGTGGTAGTTTCTTCCTGTCGCGTCTCGATGGTGAAGTCGGTACATACTTAGCATTGACGTCCGAGCGCCTCATGGGCGTCCAAGCCATGTATGCCGGCATAGCAACCCACTACCTTGACAGCTCCGTCCTCCAGCCACTAACCACACGTCTCTCTGAACTCAACTTCCGTGATCATGCGACGCGGGCAGAACGGAACGACCTGATCAATTCCACCATCGCAGAATTTACCACCGAGCTTCCCTCACCAGATTCATACGAAAAGTCTAAGAACGGAAATATTAGCGGTGAACTACGCGAAGCTGTGGATCGCTGTTTCCGTTTCAACACCATTGCCGAAATCCTTGAGGCACTAAGAACCGAAGCGCAAGGTGAAGGACGCATTGCGGAATGGGCACAAGCAACAGTTAAAACTATCGCGAAGCGTTCACCTACCAGCTTGAAAGTCACTTTGAAGCAGCTGAGGCTTGGTAAACGCTGGACCATTTCGGAGACCTTCGTTCGTGAACATCAGATGGCTGCACGTTTCATGGAGCACCCTGATTTCACCGAGGGTGTTTCCGCACTATTGATCAATAAACCGGCTACGCAACCAAACTGGAAGCCGGCATTACTGGAAGAAGTGGCAGATGAGGAGGTAGATAAGTTTTTCACGCTACCTGAGGGGTTAGAACCAATGGAATTCCTCGAGAGTCTGCCTGGCAGCACGAGTGACTACCACGATTATCCGCATGCGATTTATGGGCTACCAAGGGAGTCCGTTGTCGAAGCTGTAGTAAGAAACATTGGACGAAATGGTGAAAAGGCAGTACTCAAAGAGGTGTTGAATCAGTGCGGCAATAAGGTTGGAGCGAAGGAGAAGGTGCAGGATGTATTACGGCGGAAGACAGAGAAGCAAGGCGACGGGATCGTGTGGAAGAAGCAGCAGCAGCAGCAACAGAGAGCGAGCTTATAGACCGAGACGTGGGTGTATCGTATTTAGAAAGGGTTTATCTTCGACACTAGCCGCCCTGTAAAAAAGACTCTATATCGACATTCACCTGCAGCCAACACTGAATCCTCTACGCTCTTGATATTTCTACATGTACCTTGAGTTTACAGTTATCCAAGGGATTGACAGGTCGTCGCATGGAGCTTTCACATGCGAAACCCGATCATCTCGAGATATATCCTAAACCTAGACCTCGAATTTGGGTATCGTTCTTGTTCAAGGAGGCCTTCTCATACTGTTCTCTCAGCTCGAAAATATCGGGATATAGCCTCAACACGATTAAAATCACTTTCATCAGTCCTTCGAGGATGTACAATACCTACAGTGATCTTGGTAGGCTGTCTTTCTCAATAGCCGGATGTCGCAGCTTCATATCTTGTCCAAGACTACCTCGACCTGACCTGCTCTCACAACAAATCGATCCTGACTATCAAGGGCTTCAGACGTTCGGTTGGAGTACGGCTACTGGTGATGATATGGCTATGAGGTCCGAATTCCCATATTGAAGAGGTACCAGCTACGATCCATTGTCATACCACCTTACTGACGGTGGCCTCCGAAATGGTTGGTCTGATGACCTGAAAAGGAGCCCTGCTGAAGACCATAGTTCTGACTGCCGGCGAAGCTGATATTGAAAGTCTGCCCGCCACCTTGCCTGTCTTGCGCTTTGATGGCCTCGCTGAGCTCCGGATCTTGCTTCTCAACGATAGGAACGATCACTGAAGCGTAGTCGTCTGCAGCGAGCTCTGTACCATCGTCGAGACAGAGTCGTTTTTGCTCCGGCTGAGCAGCAGGAAACAACTCAACGAGCCCATCGATCAGATCTGTAGTGTCTTCGATCAGGCGATTCAGCGACCTCTCCTTGTGCAATGCCCATTTAGCCTTTTTCAATACAGTACTGGGTTTGAAGCGCTTGAGAGATAGCTTTTCCAGCTTCAGATGAAGTGAAGATGTCGTTTAGTCTAGATCACTTGTTGTGTTGTAAGTTGTGCTGGTTCCCCCTTGTTTGGGCTTTAGCTTCTCAGACTGGCCTTCTGCCACCGTGAACAGCTCTACTATCTGGTCGAGCAGCTTTTTTGCTTGTTCGTGCTCGGCTGGAGTTCCTGCCGCCCCAGGTAAGGTTTGAGTGGTTCGATCAACTCGATCCAACCCGACTGATACTCCCCAGCGTGACAGTCGTAGTTTAGCCACGACCAGCTTGAGTATAGCAGTCTGATAATCCTGGTCGAAGTTGCGTGCGAGCTGAACGTACTCGAAACACTGGATGGCATCGGTGAAGGCGCCCAAGACGCCAAAGGCCAGGCCCACTGCCTCGGCCATGCTGTCGCGATCTCAACAACGATTATCGCTCTGTACGCTGTGAGGATGCTAGAAGGGCGTTAGCATGATCTGACACTTGATAAACCAGGAGCAGTGAAGCTATGGAGAGATACCGTACACCATAAGGCTGGATATCAGTCGGAATGAGGGGGTGTGTCATGACAGGCGCCGACACTTATGTATTGCTATTTTTACGCGTCAATCAGAATGCATGGTGTAGGTACTGTATTCAGCCTTTGCTCGTATTTCCCCAGTAGCATCGCTGCAGCCAAGCCATGCTAGACAGTAGGTACATAACAGGCTTTCCCGCCGATCGTTGTCTGGCCATGCGACTTCTTCTGGACATGCTGCTGCTGCGATCACAGAGGTGCGATATGTGAACATTCCAATCGGTGTTCGTCTGTACTTCGCTGCGTTCTCCCGCCTCTGTCCTACATATGTCAGCTGAATGGAGCCCACCACGTACTCCACCACGTTTGCGGGTCACGCCAACTCGGGAGCTCAGATTGGCGTGAACTCTGGATCAGTCAATAACCACTTTCATGCGACCACTACAAGCACTGGTAAGCCTTTTGAACAGAAAGCAGTTACAAAAAGCACTGTGCGCTGATGCTCGGTCTATTGCGCTAGTCCCGTCTGCTCCTACAATCGATGTTCCTTTCCGCCGTGATCGCGATTTCGTCGAACGTCCAGTATTAGATGAAATTTGGCAACGTGCCTTACAGCCAGCTGCTCGAGTGGGCGTCGTCGGCCTGGGAGGGGTCGGGTAAGCCTTGTAGTAGCAGTATGGATCTTCGCCACTAAGACCACAAAGGAAAACACAGCTGGCGATTGAGTATGCCTGGCGCCGTCGAGCCGCAGATCGTCAGCTATGGGTGTTTTGGGTGCACGCGAGCAGCGTTGCCCTTTTCGAAGACAGCTACGGTCAGATTGCTCAACAGGTGGGCATTAGCGTTGGGGCGGATCCCAAGGCGGATGTGTTGAGCCTGGTATATAATTGGCTCTTAAACGAGCAGAATGGACGGTGGGCAATGGTGGTGGACAACGCAGATACCACTGAAGTGTTATTTGGCTCGCGGAGCGATCAAGCACAAACTCCAACCAGTAACTCTGCCGCATCACAGAAACCACCTATTAGCAAACGTCAATTGGCCGCGTTCCTCCCAACCTCTGCTCATGGCTCAATCGTTGTCACATCCCGCAGCCGTGAGGTGACAACTCGTCTGATCGAGTACGCCCAGGATATCTTGGAAGTCTACCCAATGACAGAGGGGGATGCTGTCACTCTGCTCACCAGCAAGCTCATAGCCACTGTCCATGAGCCTGCTTCTGCCGAACTCAGCAAGCTGGTGCGAGAGCTGGACTGTATGCCCTTAGCGATAACACAGGCGGCAGCGTATATCAACCAGCTAGATGCACCTGATGCAGTGTCGCAGTACGTTGGAAAGCTAATGAAGAGTGATAGCGATCGAGATCGGCTCCTGCAGCATGATGCTCGAGATCCACGACGAGACTACCATTCCTCGAACTCCATCATCCTCACGTGGCACACCTCGTTCGAGCGCATTCGGCAGGTACACAGCTCGGCGGCTCGGTTGCTAGCCTTGATGTGTCTCTTCGATCGTGAAGGTATTCCCAAGACGCTTCTATCTGGGCAGTATTCCTTTGAAGTTATAGAGCAAGTCCAAGCATGTGACAACAATGACTTCGAGCAAGACATTCAGGCACTCCGAGCCTACAGCTTAGTTGGTGCTGGTACTGACAAGCAGCTGCTCAACATGCATCGTCTAGTGCAATACTCAACAAGAAAATGGCTCGGGTTACACAACGAGCTGGAACAATGGCAGACGCGATACGCTTGCGTTCTAGAAGATGAGTTTCCGGATAATGGCGAGCACATCAACTGGGCCGTGTGCCAGACTCTGCTTCCCCATGTAGAGATGTTGATGTTATACCGAGCTAGAGGTGAGCCTTTTGCGCGTGCACAGGCCGGAGTCACGTACCGAGCATCGAAGTACGCGTGGCGAAGTGGCAAGTATCAAGCAGCAGAGAGGCTGGCCCGTGTCAGCATACATAACAGTGAAATTGTCTTCGGTTATGATGGCATTCAAACCCTTGACAGTGTGCTTTCTTTATCAGCAGCGCTAGACGAAGAAGGTCAGTATACTGATGCAGAGAGGATGTGCAGGCGAGCAGCCACCGGATATGAGAGAAGACTCAAGTTCAACGATGCTCGCACACTATCAGCTCTCGACTTGTTAGCACGGATACTACAGTCTCAAGGCAAGAACTCCGAAGCGGAGGAGCTTGGACGGCGAGTGCTAGTGGGGAGGGAACAGGAGCTGGGCCTGAGCGACTCGGACACGCTGGAAAGTATGAATAACCTCGCCGTGGCGCTGGTGGCTCAAGGTAAGTATAGTGAGGCTGAAGTGCTCAACCGGCAAGCACTAGCAGGATACGAGAAGGTGGTAGGAGCGAGCCATCCTGATACGCTGACCAGTGTCTATTGTCTAGCCGTGGTGTTAAAAGCACAAGGGCAGTACACAGAAGCTCTGCAACTCTACAATCGAGCTGTTCAAGGTTATATAGACGTGCTCGGGCCTTCTCACCCTAGAACACTAAAGAGTCAGGAAGATCGAGAAGAGCTGCTTCGGGTGATGGAGGGAGTGGAGTCGTGAGAAACTACAACAGACGAGGAAGAAGACGATGGAGGAAACGATATAACGTCTGAGGAAGGGAAGTCAGGGCAGGCTTGGTCAGACAGCGATGAAGCGCCACAGGTCATCAAGACCGAGAGTGAAAAGAGAACCAGGAGAAGACCTTCGGGGGCTCTGCACTCCTTGCGGGTGGGTGAGCACTTCAGGTGAAAGCATACTAGCAGAGTGTGGATCGGTGTGGCCTATACAGCAAACACTACATTCTCTCGAATAGAAATCGACAAACACGTGAAAACGCGAGGTGGCCTTGAAGGCTAATTAGACTCCTTTTATATTGCTCAACCTTTGCCAACTCAAGCCCTTAGGACCAAGGATCACATTGCTCCAGTAGCTTCTTTGTTTTATGGACAACACCGAAACGATTGAATATAGCTTTAAATGTCAATAGTGACGGCGCATAAACATTGCTAGATATACTCACTGAGGCGGCTCGATCTCATGCATACAAGCCTGCATACACGAAGGTATCACTAACACGTGTAATGCGGCCGGCAACAGACCAATTACATGAAGTCGATGTGGGACTGTAGATAATGCACTAATTAGTACATTACAGTATATGTGGATTGAAAGGAGCACAAAAAACACTTCAGCTCAGTCACTGCATGGACAAGCGCAGTAGGGCTTGAAGCTTGTCTTCTCTCTTCACATTGTGTTTGTGGAATTTCAGGCACTCGTTCGGGGCCACACGAATCCAATGTTCGTGCCTGACTGCTCAGCTTTGTTCTTTGTCCAAGGTGAGCCAAAACAGTAATACTAAGTCTCGAACCTCGTGGCCGTTTTCAATCGCTAAGTCCGAGTTTACTTTCCTTTTCGCCCATACCTGAATCAAGCGTTATAGACTACAGTAGTTTTGTATCACAACTGAGATATCAAAACACACACATCTACAGACAAAGTCTCAAGAAACAAATACTACGCGCTGCTCGCTCCTCCACAATCGTCAACATTCAGTCAACCTACAACATAGGCACCCTCCACCAATTCCTCCACGTACGACGCAACACCCTTTCCAACCACAATGGCAACAGACACTCCAAACCCCGTCTCAGTTCCCATGCCAATCCCCCTTCCAACCTCCCTGAGCAGCACAACCCCCGCCCTCCCAAAACTCACCTCCGAACTCCTAGTCGCGCACCTCCGCAACCAAACAACCGCAATCCCAGACCTAATGGCCCTCCTCTCCGACTCCCTCGCGCGCACAGGCTGGACAGACCGCGTCCGCGCCCTAGCCCTCGAACTCCTACGCTCCGGAAAATGCGAAACCTTCCCGGACCTGTTCGAAGAAGTTCTGAACCGCGTTAAAGTGCCGCAGGATGTGCCGCTTGGACAAGCAGCGCCAGAACAACAGGGTGGGAAAGGCGGTGGGAAGACAATTCCTGGTATGAATAAGGCTAGTGCGAGTGCTGCACGAGACGAGAAGGAGGGGACGAGTACACCGACTAGCACGCAGGCTGTGGGGGGACTGCACAGCAATGGTGCGATTGCGGTGCGAGAGGGCTGGTTTGGTCCTGATGGGCTGCCGGATGTGAAGATTCCGGTTGCGACTGTGGAGGCGGCGGCGGAGTTTTTGAAGGATAAGGTTAGGGATGAGGTTGAGATTGTGGAGGATGATTGAAGTGAGCATTGCTTGTTACGGACTATTCTTACGAAGGGAAAGGAAAGATGGTTATACCAGTGTATGTGTACACGGGCGAGATGTCATATATACCATGTTGGGCCTGAGGTATAAGGATCGTGAACAATTCATTCCTCCATCTGGGCCACAGCTGCTGGAATCCAGACAAGAGCTCAGCGATCCAACACACACTTGCCTTCAGAGAAGTCAACAACACGAGGACCTAACTTATCCTCAGCATGAAACTGTGAGCATACGAAGACGCAACGAGGCAGTTCATGTCCCTGGTATAGGAAAAGGCGACGAAGGCCTAGGAAACAGGAACGAAGCACAGGCAATAGGATAATAGATGTCCATCTCAAAGACTGTATGCGAGGTCAAGATCCGGACTCAGTCAAACCTGCTGAGATACACGAGGCATTTTCGTGGTAAGCTGCTGCTCAGATTCATTGCGGGAGAGGCATATACCTGGGTAAATTCACTAGAGTTAAGGAAGGGCATCAGCAGTCTCACGCTTCCAAATTGATGGCCAAGGAGCACAGCTTCATAAAGCAAGAGCAACATGCCGAAGAATGTATAATATGGCCATTAGAACCTAATAAATATGTATATCTTTGAGCCTTTGAGGCACCAATCACAGCCAGACTCAAAGCTAGCCTCGAAAACCCTCAAACAAAACAACATTCATTCCATGTTCAAATCATCATCATTGATCAACAAGTCGTAACGATCAATATATCAGTGTCGTACACAAAGAAGTGGCAGCCAGTGAAGCTCTCATTCCCGTCCATTCGTTTCATTTCGTTTCGTATTTTTCATTCCATCATAAGTCTTAGCTTTATATGATGCCCCCAGGCAGCGTCCTCCCCCCTTCACCAGGGACAGTCCGAATACTAGATGCACTGCTCTGTATCCCTACACCCCCAGGTTTCGCAGCCTGCTGCATCGACGGTACATCCCCTACAACGCCGTTCGCCAGCTTCCTAAGCATGAACATCGGCTTCTTGCCCTCCCTGTCAAGATCCTTAAATAGTGCGAGAGGTTTCTCTTCTAATCCGACACATCGCTCTTGGTCGCCGTATACGATATATAATGCGTACTGCCGCCAATCAGCTTGGATATTATACTTCCGTAGCGCTGCTGGTAGGACTTTCCAGCATGGATCGTCGAGAGCGACACGGAAGGACTTGAAGATTTGGACACTAGGATCTTCGGCGCCACCGTCAGCTGAACCGGTGGCGTCGCGGAGGTGGCGTGATAAAGCGCCTGAGCTGGATTGGGGAGGAACGGAGGCGGACAGTTCGCGTGAGGGGACGAGAGTTGAGGCACTGGAGAGATTGGAGAGGTTGGGTTTGTTTTCACGGGCGGATTTTGGTTGTTCGCCCATGTGGTTTTGAGTGATTGAGGGTATTGGTGGCGGTTGTGTATGAATTCGTGATGGCGCATCGCGGTCTTCTATCGTGCCGTCGTAGCGAGGGTAGGCAGAGGGGGTCTCACGTTGATAAGAACGTGGGGCGAGGGGTTGATGGAACGGTGAAGGTAGCGTGGGCGAAGGAAGGGTATTTGGATTAGGGGAGTGATGGGCTATAATGCCGACGCCTGCCTGTCCACCAGACATGCCTGCTGTTAGTGAATGTGAGGCTGCATTGGCGGCAGCGGACGGTAGTAAACCACCCGAGTTTTCCTTGCCTTCGAAGAATGTTGAGTTGAAGTGGGTGGGTGAATGGTTTTTCGGTGTGCCAGAGCTCAGACCTAGCTTTTTGGAGAAGGTCCGCGACAGACTTGTTTTCTTCTCTGGCTCTCCTGTTGGAAATGGTGGGGAGGCGAAATTTTCGGCATACTCAGGGCTACCTGTAGACCCATCATGAGGCCTGTAGGGAAGTGGCTGGTTTTCTTTGACCATTTTGAAGAGCGGCCACAGTTCTGTTCTCAATTTGCGAGAGTCGTCGGCGAGTTTGGTAAGTTGGCTTTCCAGGTGCATGATTCTGTCATCTCGAAGTCTCATAATGGCATTTGTGAGTTTAAGGATGTCATCTTTAGTGGCCATTTCGTATTGAGGATTCTGTTCGGCGGCTCAACTAATGTTAGCCTCGTACTCATCGCGCTGGGTTAACTGCTCACATAGTGGAATGTAATCATCTGGCTCCACCGGCACATCTTGACGTATCTTAATATCGTACACTTCTTTCAGTATCTTCAACCTGTGACCGGCGCTTGTGATTCCCATCTCTTTCAATTCCTCATGCTTGAGTGCGATCAATGCTTCACCCACGATGCCGTGTTCTAACCGATATTAGCCTGTCGTCTTTCCCTAAGGAAACCTGCCATACCCGTAAAGGCCTCGCCATACTGGCGTAAGCCTAGGCTCGCTATGAACTGAGCGCACTCGTCTGGAGTCCACTCTGATATTACCGTTCTTGGTCTTATGCCATCGTCTAGTGGTGTGCCAAAAGTGGTGGGAGTATGTTCGTTCGAAGGTAATTCCGATTCAGTGTCGGAGTCTGTATGCACATGTGTAGGAGAGGTCATGACACTTCGTTCGAATTCATCGTCGGCATCCGAGTCTGCATGGTAGGCTATGCCACTAGGAAACGATGCCATGTTTGCTCCTTGTCGCAGCGAGACTCGTTCAGCGATATTGATGCCGTCGTTATGTCTAGCGTTGTATCATCGCTTGAGGCGCTGCCCCTCGACACTGGAAGCCTGTGTTGTGGCTCTGAACAAGATGTAAAGCGCTCACTGGCGCTTGCGGAGAGTTTGGGATGAGACTTTTCCCAGAAGTTGTTATCTGGCAAGCGGGCACCTACTGGTTACTGCTTGAGGTATTTGGAATTGTAGTCTGGTAGTGGTTCTCGTAATATTGGGTTACGACGATCGTTCGCGCGAGAATTGACGTTACATGGATGAACTCAAGTCAAAGATGGTGACCCGGGGCTGGGAGGTGGAGGCGCTCTGTTCGATACACGCGGCGCAGCTAAGCGTTAGTGCCAGTAGAGACATGCAGGAACAGCAAATCCCTGTCAGTTATTTCTCAGCTCTCACTTCACACCAGAACCACAACGATATTTCATAACCATCAATATTGGACGACTGAACAAGGAGTTTTGTATTGTCAGCTACAGAATAAGTCTCTCGAAAGAATAGCTAGACCTCAACCTGTCCTTGAGCATACCCATCTCTCTTGTCGACCGCTTAGACACTTGCCCTCCACCTTTGCGTACCTTAAAACTATCTATATCTTCTTCCGCTTTCAGGCTCAATGGCAACGCTGATCCAGCTATCACCCCAGCCTCTTCGCTGTCTGGTTCGGCATATATTGTAACGATTTCACCCTTTCGGGTTGATTTTGCAAGATCTTTCTGCATCTTGGAACGCACTTCAAATGGTTGTCGTTCCACAGATTCTACATAACGTAATGTCTCACGCACAAGCCCTTGAAGCAAAGTCGACTCCTCCACAGCCTGCATTGCGCTCGTGATCTCAGAAAGCAAATCTGGCAACAAATTTTGAATGAACTCCTCGTGCTCTTCGGAACCAAGTATGCCGACCGGTCCAAGCGCATCTATACAAGCGTTCAAGAGCACGACAATGCCATTCAGAGAGATTTGGGGGTTCGGGTTGGTGTTGTAATCTTCCACATCGCTGACTACAGAAGAAGGTGGGCTTGGGTATTTGCGAGCATTGGCCAAGCGGGTAAATCCTCCTAGGTACAGTTGTTGGCGTAGAAATTGAATGAGTGCAAGCAGTTCCTGCTGCATGAAAACTTTCCGCAGTTGCTTAGAGACAACAACGGGTCCAGCGAGGGCGAGTCGTTTGAGTGCATGAGCTAGGCAAATAGTTGTAGTAGTGCTAACCGTCAGTTCATCAGGACCGGCTCCAATAACAAGCTCCTGCGTAGATGTAGGCTCATCGACACCCGACCTTGATTCGTATGCGAGCGTTGCTTGCATGTGTTCGTTTGATTGTGCTAGTGCCTTTGTTAAGAGACTTTTGATGACGAGGCTGAGGGCAGCTGGCTCAAGAATTGGTGATTTGCTGATCCAACATTGCACAACGCTTAGATCTAAATCAGTAGCCAGTAACGCCTGAGCTACTTCTCCAGTGGACCGAACATTCGTAGCGGTGTTGGCTTTGACAGCTTTGAATACGTGGTAATCAACCAGTAGCCCATTTATTGCAAGCCATTCTATAAGTGCGGGGACGAGGAACACTGCTTTGAGCTTGTGTACTTCCTTGTCTGAAGATTCAGTTGTTTCAAGCTTGAACGTTTTGTTAAGAAGATAATCAAGCATTTTGCTCGAGACCTTTGTTCGCTTCAGGCTGTTGAATGAGTCCACCTCAAGGATTTGTAGCAACTTCTTCTGAAACCCACCTACATCATTCTTTGCGACCAGCTCATCAAGCTCATTAGTGAAGGAGGATCCAAGTGCAAAATCTTGTTTGGCTCCTGCCTTGCCAGGCCTTGATGGACTATGCGTGTCTTGTGCACCACGAAGGATGTTCCCAATGAGCATGGAGCTCTTTTTGAACGGATTCTGCATTGCACCATCGGCAAGGATGTCGATTGAAAATAATGAGGTACCATCCGAAGCTACTACACGCCTTAACTGCGCGAAATAAGCGAGAGTGGACAAGCGCATGAAGGCTGGTTCATTCCTTTTTCGTTTGAGCATCGATCTACTAAGTGAGGTACTTGCTAGCAGAGAGTTAAACTTAGTGTTATAGATTTGAAGCAGTCCTTGAGAGATCGAAAGATGGATTTTGTTCGTAAGCTCAATCTCGGACGTCTGATCAGGCGTCATATGTTTCCTCGATGATAATCGTTGTGGTGTAACCGTGGTAAGATCAAAAGTTGTGGTTGACAAGTTGTCACAGATCTCAAGTTTGCGAGCATCAACTCCGAAGACAAACCTCCGACCGGCTGCCTTGACGTTGTGAAGCTCGAGCTTGTGGGTAACAATCGGATATACCGTTGCTTCAGCTTTCAAGGGTATTTCACTGTTGAAGGACCAAATGCCGACATGTAGGCTGCTCGAGTCATGCTGATTCTCTGTGGTCAGAGCGTAAGCTGCAATGAGCACTATATCAGTCTCATGGATATTCGAGGCCAGATCCGGACGTGATTTGAAGATTGACGATTGTGCAGCTAGAGTCGTGAGACATTGGGCTGCTAGGACCTTGACAGAGCCCAATGATTCCCTAAGGTCAAATTCCGTCTTTAAGACGACATCAGCTTGTGACACTATCGTGACATGACCATCTTCTCCCACGACTACCACATCTCGAGTATTGTTATTCACCACTTCCAAGCAGACGATGCCAGTAGCGGTGGTCGAGGTTTTGCAGCTCGAAGTGGTATGCGTGCTTTGTTTGCCCCTCTTGACCTCTTGGTAGCATTCAACCGACGTTTGGCCTCTCCGCTGCGCAACACACCACGACTGTCGGTAGAACGCACCATCCTCGCTTTTAATTCTTTCCGAGTATGGTTTCGAAAGGAAGATGGTATCAGGAGGTACCGGCCAAGATGCAAGATTTCTGCCGTTAACTATCTAAAGTAGTGTCAGCTAAGTCGTTTACGCATTGTGTACCCTCACCTCAATAATATTGATAGAATTCCCATCGATTGCGGCGCACATCTCTTGACGCTTTTTGCGTTGGCCATTTTGAAGACCATATACTTGGCCGAAGCCTATGTTACCAGTACCTTGAAAGCCTGCTCGCGGCAACTTCGCCAGCAACGCTGGTTCCTCAATCTCCATGCCGTGACAAAAATGTGTAAGCCCAATTCTCGAGAATTGAATTTTGGACTTTTCTCCAAAAAATTCCCGATGAAATGAAAAGATCACGTGACAGCGAGTCGGATCTTGAACAGGTCATGAAGTCTTAGATACACGACTTCCATCATGTTGCTCGCTCATTCTCTGTTGTACTAAGCGCTTCACACATACCTACCTACTCACACGAGTCACTTCAAAGTCATGACTTGTTACAATGTTAGGTCAACCTGAAAGGTTCGTTATCGAAGTGAGGGTCAGATGCGACTTAGCTCATGTCGATCTCCCGTACACCTTAATTGAGGAACTTGTGGTGGACCTCATGACGCCGACACTGTAACACGCGACTTTTCCGCAAAGACGCGTCTCGACCGATCCAGTTACAATGTTACTCTCGATATAGGTATTCTTCACTCATCCCCACAATTGAATGTGTCTGGTCTTAGTTCTTCAATGAACACTGTCTGATCGGATGTTCTGGACTGACCGAAGTCCATCTTGCCAGCACTCAGCACATACTGCGCAACGACGTCTGCTGTGGCATATTGCATAACGAAAGTACAACTTCATGTATTCGTTTTTCAAACAGGGTTAGCAAAATCTCAAAATCGTTATTCAATAACTGACTCATTTAGTCCCACAAGAGCAAAACAATAACTCCAACACACAGTTGCCTCGTCAGAACCACGAGTGGCTCGTGCGTAACCAGAATACCGATACCAACCATGTTCACGATGCTCACAAAGACAACGAATCGGCTATCAACGCCAATGCATACGAAGCCCTCTCCGAGGCCCGCGCACATGACCAAAGGACTATCATGTTGTCTCCCACCCTTAGCCACGCCTTTTGTTCGGACAACGATCGCAGGAAAAGGAGGAAACTCAGTGTAGAAACAGAACAAGTTAGTGAGGGACAGTCCGACACACAGAATCTCAATGAAACGACTTCGAAAGCCGAAGACCCTATACGAGAGCAGCATGATCTCGAAGTGTTGCCACTCACGGCCCACCATGAGGCGAAACCGGATATGGACTTTACGCAGGTCTCATCCAATACGCCAAAGAAACGTAGAGGCCGACCCCCCAGGTCGACAGCTATTCAGCAGCAAGGGAAACCGAAACTCAACGAGCTGTTGGCTACCGATTCCGCTGAGGATAAGAATGGAGGACTTACTCTTACCCCATCAAAAGCCAAGCGCACCTCGAGGAAGAAGACGATGCAAGTTAGCGCCAAAGGCACGCTATTTCACTCGAGTCCACCAGAAGAAAACGTGGCTCCGCAGAAGTCGAACATTGAGGCAACAAAAAGTGCCCAAAGCAGCACGAAAATGACTTTGAGGAAAGGGAAGTTCACACAAACGTTAGTCGTGATTCTGAAATACACCCCTGGCTATGCACAACCGGAATCAATTGGGGCCAAGCTTCAATCAATTTTGTCCGAACCTCATAAGCCTCGAGTCCAAAACCAGAGCCTTGCAAGGCCGTTAACTGCGATGACTGGAATGAAGGATGTAACGAAAACCACTCATCCATTCTTCCTAGGTAAGGCAGGTCAAAAATCCTCGGGTGCCCTCACCCAGGCTCCTGGTGGTAGCTTGGTTGCAGAGGTCGCTAACGAAAATGGTGTACAACAAGTCTCAGAAAGCAAGAGGGCTGTTCCTTGGAGCGATATCGTGTTCAAGTCCAACAAACCTTTTGTAGCAAAGGACTTCCGGCTTGAAAAGCCAGCCTGGCCTCCTCTGGAATATCAACATATCGGTGGAGTCAAAAGACCTACAACACAATCAACAGTAACTCCGGTGCAGCAGCCTCTGAAGAAATCGAAGGCGCGACAGACTCAGGTCAGTCCCAAAGAGAATGTGTTGAACGCCTTCGACAGTCGTGTCATGGAGCAAATGGACCACATCAGCACAGTATCCTTGCCACAGCGTTTGCATCTGTCAAGCCACGCTGCCATTGACCAGCTTCAGTACGAAGAACATCACATATCTGATATCCCAGCGGTTAAGGCAGCACGACAGAAAGCATTACAAAGTCGTAGCGCTTTCGACAGAGCAGAACCCGCTGGACCACTGAGCTGGCCTCAGCAGTATGGTCCTTCCACATGGGAAGAGGTGTTGCAGCCTTCGTGCAATATTCTTTATGATTGGCTCAAAAGTCTTGCAGTACATAATGTTAAACAGGGTCTTGAAGTCACAAATCCTACGAAAACCCGAAGACGAAAACGACAAAAGAAGAAAGAGAACGAACTCGATGATTTCATTGTATCTGACGACGAACCATCTGCTGTCAAGAAGATCAAGAATGCCATATTGATAGTAGGACCGAATGGTTGTGGAAAGACGGCTGCAGTATACGCTGTTGCCAAACAACTGGGCTTTGAAGTCTTTGAGATTAATCCTGGCATGCGTCGAAGTCAGAAAGATATCTTTGACAGAGTTGGTGATATGGCACAAAACCACATGGTCCAAGGTGGTGATTCGCTAAGCAGGGACTCGAGTGTTTTGCATGATGTTGACGGTGCATCTAGTCAGGAAGACTCGGCGCAATCCTCTGTGGCCAATTACTTTGCGCAGCCGATGAAGAAAGCACTAATAAATGCAGCACATCTAACCACACCACAGTCATCGAAGCAGGAGCAGAAGCAATCTTTGATTCTGTTCGAGGAGGTCGATCATATCTTCGAAGATGACAGAGGCTTCTGGTCTGGAGTACAGAGTTTGATACAGAATTCCAAAAGACCTGTCGTGCTAACTTGCAATGATCTACACAATATTCCTTTGAACGACCTTGATGTCCACGAGATCTTAACCTTTGCTGCACCTCCACCTGAAGTGGTAGCGCAATATGTGACATACATCGCAGCTGCAGAAGGACATCTTATCCAGCCCGATGCCGTACGCACGCTGTACATAAACAAAGGAAACGACCTACGCGCTACAATGACCGAGTTAGACTTCTGGTGTCAGATGACAGTTGGTTCAACCAAGGGTGGTCTCGATTGGTATCCGTCTGCTACCAGCGTGCATACATCAGCAATGTCGGAACACAACCTTCGCATTTTCAGCAAACAGACCTTTCAGAGTGGTTTGGAACTATTGCCAACCACTCTTTCAGACCTCGAAGATGGCCTTAGATTCGCGGAGGATTGCCTCGACCTTCCTCCAGATCTTTTCTTCGACGAGCTTTTGCCAGCAGAAGACTTAGCATCAACTGTCTCAAAGCTCGAAGCTCTTAGCTTGCTTGAATTTCGGAGTGACGGCGAAATAATCGACCCCACAGCCAAGCGGATGCTATATACGGAGATGTACCAGGTGAGGAGCGGCGACTCACAAACACTGGGTAGACACCACGTGCTGCAAGTAATAGATGAACAGCGGAAAACCGCCACGAAACCTACCACCAATTTTGGTTGTCTTCTGCCACTGGCACATGAACGACCTGTTTTCCCACCAGCGCAAGGGAGGTTAGCACCAACACTCGACTCTCCACGCTCGATACTTGCAGTAGACATCGCGCCTTACGTTAGGTCTATTGCCGCTTTTGACCAAAGACTTGAGCAGTCAAGAGACGAATTGTTCTCATCTCAAGGAAAGAAGTCACGCACAACCAGAGCCGCAAGAGCCGCTGCTGAAGGTGGCGATAAGGCAAGCACACGACGAGAGCGATGGTTTCCTAAAGACCTTGATTTGGAGGCTGTGCTAGTAACAGGGAACGATTGGCCGCAGTGGCTTGAGGGACAGGTGATGCAGGAGGATGTACCGAGTCCGATATCTAGTGCCGTCAGTGCAATAGTGACCGAGTAGACGGGATCTTTCGATGGACATATAGCACAATATCTATTTACGAGATCATTTCAACAGAGTATTACTGCTTGAAAACACCGTAGTCATCCTGCTCGAGGATGAGATGGCACACTTCCGACCACGTCTAACTCGCCTACACAGCCAAGGGGATTACTCTAGTTACTTAACCCACACCTTCCCAGCCTCAGCATCTCTCGCAAACATAGCTCTCAAATCATCCACAATCTCATCCGGCTTCTCCCAAGCCGCAAAATGCCCACCACTCTCATGCTCAACCTCAAACACCACCCTCCCAAGCGTCCTCGTATAAACACCCGGCAAAACCGACAGATCCCTCGGAAAATGACTCTGCCCAATCAACACGCCCGTCCCATGATCCTTCTTCAACCAAGCTCTCGTAATCTTCTTCGCACCTGGGCTCGCGCTCTCGAGATCTTCACCCATTGACTCTGGCGACGCGCGTTTCCCGTTCTTGTCGTGCTGTACTTCGTAGTAGATGCGGCCTGCGGCCCCGGGGCCAGCGGTGCTGAACCAGTAGATTGAGATCCAGGTACATATCTCGTCGTCGGTCCAGGGGTAACTGTCTGTCCAGTCGTGGAGTTTTTCGTAGATCCAGGCGAGTAAGGCCAGGGGACTGTCGGCGAGAGCGTAGGCGATTGTTTGTGGTTTTGTGCCTTGTTGCATGTTGTAGCCGTAGCCTTCTTGGGTGAACCATTTTGTGCGTTCTACGCCGGCGACTTCGCGGGGTGTTGGGTTTGAGGGGAGGGGGTGGGGATTGTCGGGTTGAGTGGATTTTAGGGAGGAGGGCGGGTCGCCGACGTCCATGTTGAAATGCGTTGCTAGACAGGAGTCCGGGTAGAGGAGGGACATTGTGCGGGTTATGGCCCAGCCCCAATCTCCTGTGTAGTTGATTGTGTTAGTTGGGTTTTCTCGTTGTGAAAGGAAAGGAAGAATGTGGATGGGGGCACTTGGCTTACCTCCTTGTGTCGCGTATTTGCCGTACCCGAGTTTGAGCATAAGTTCATGACAAGTCTGGGCGTATTGTTCGTAAGCGAAACCGCGTTTCTTGGGTCCCTGCGAGAAGCCGAAGTTTGGGAGTGAAGGTGCTACGATGTGAAATGATGGTCCGCCATCACGACTCTCGGACAGTCCTTTGGCGATCTTGAAAACCTCTATGTAACTGCCTGGCCAGCCGTGACAGAAGAGGAGTGGGATTGCTCCTGGAGTTTCGCTTTTGATATGGACGAAGTGAATTGATAGTGGTTCAAATCCGTTCACTTGGATGCTGGTTGTGAATTGTGGCAGTGCATTGAGACGCTGCTCAGCGGCTTTCCAGTCGAAATTCTGTCTCCAGTGTTGGGCGATACGCTCGACGTCTGTCAGTGGGGTGCCCATATCCCAGCTTGCATCTTGAAGTTCATCGGGGTAGATTGACTGGTCGAGCCGACGCTGGAGGTCACTGATGCGAGATTCTGGGAATGAGACGGTGAAGGGTTTGATGTCGGACATGGTGGGCTGCTGGTGAAATACGTGTTTGTTACAATTTGTTGTAGAAAAACGTATTCCGGGTGTTTGATGTGCTACTACCTTGGTCTTTTATACTATGCTTTTGTACACTGATTTCAAATCGTCATTTTTATACGTTAACTAAATTGACGGCATTGACCGGCTGTCACCCGCATACAGAGGCCTGATACGAGTCCTTCGCAGAAGATCAGCTCCTTCTACTTGCATTAAAGACATGAGAAGGAAGAATACACAACCTGTGACGTTGATCTCAGATGCGATCCTACTGGAAAAGGGCCTCGCTGACAGATCAAACCCCAGCCGCTGGATTCCTCGGCGAGACATGGGCCGCCCAAGCTTTTCACTATCAGTCCACGTGATGAAATGGGAAATATGCACAGAATCCTTCGTACACATTTGAATTGCTCGATGCATCTAAGCATGCATTTCTATCAGAGAAACCCGAAGTCTTGTAAGTTCAGATTTATTCATGTTGTAACTGGGTCACAACAACTATAACCGAACCTTGACCACTTGTTGCAAAGAGCCGTCTTAACTTGGCCCAGCCTTGGCTACTAGCCTCCCACAGGTTTCCGCACTTCACTTTCTCGCTGTGCGGTCCTTGAAAGATTTCAGGTGTGTGTGCCGTGGGTTTGTCGCGAAATCTACCATACTCCCTTCATTCGAGATGTGCCCCGATACACCTGAAGTCTTCTACGATCTCCGACGCAGTCCTTACCAGCGAGACTCTTGCCGCAGACCTGTCGTGAACGTCCAAGTTTGCTTCTCTGTTAGACCGTCTTCCGGTCCCAATCGATCCTGGGTGGACGAACAATGTTTCGGGTAGAGTTCTGGATACAGCTACAACGTTCAGCTGTGGCCAATCAATTGAAAAATGATTACTCACCTGTGTTGTTCTTTTTGAGGTACTCTTCCAAGTTTATATGCTTGTCACATATATTGCCGACGTTTGAGCACTTTTGGCATGCCATCGGCACCAAGTGAGGAATTGATTATATACCGATCGTGAGGAGTGACTGACGAGAAATCTTGACAACTCAGCAGGATGGCATCGCTCATATGTACCTGGTCAGCGACTACATTGATACTTCCAAAGTCCTTTTGCACACCTTAGTCGGGTCGCATAGGCCAATATCCGACGCGCGGGTCTCGAAAACGCACTAACAAGCAAGAACTTGAAACGCTGTTTGGCATGGTTCAATGACTAAGATTTGAGAAGTGATAGGCTTCATTCACCCTGCTATCGAAACGAACAGTTCGTACACAATCCAAGTAGGAACTGCTCCCTCATCTGACCAACCCCTATGGCGACCCGCTGCGGAAACTAGCTGTACCTTTCAGTCACGATCCGATCAAACCCGGAACATACCTCGTTGTTAAATGCACATCTCATGGAGATCGCAGAATGGTTTTACATGGCATCAGCTTCAAACGCGATCAATGACTTGAATGTCTATTGGTTGCGTCGACTATGCCCATACCCTCGTCTCGAATGTATAGTGGCATACACTCTGCTGCGTAGACGAAGGGTACGGGGCCTTCGCCTGGGGAGTAAAATACGACAAACACATTCCATCTCGCAGTCACAATTCCGTCCAACCATCGGATTCGGAGCTGCTTGTTGCGTACATGCTCTCATCAAGCTCCAGCTGCTCAAATGCGTCCCTTGTCAGATCAATGCTGCTAGTACTTGAATACTGCACATGCGCTTCAGGACATGCAGCCATCTGAGCATCCTTTGAGTTTCCGCTCTCCTGCGCTTTCCTCGCGTACGCTGCAAGGTACGTCTCTTGTCTCACCTTTTGCGTGTAAATTTGAGTAAGGACGTCGAGTCTGTTATTGACACAGAAATTCAAAGCATGATCGGACACATTGAGCGCCGGCGAACTGCAGCCTTCTGGAATCTTGGAGTGACCCTGGTGCCTGGATATGCTCGAAATGACACGGTAGGCTGTGTATGTCAGGTCCGGTCGCAGAGCTTGTACACACCGATAGTGCTGAATCCAGAACTCGGTCGCATATTTTGCAGTGGCACTCGATGCCGAGTTCCACAGCTTCGCACATTCTGCTGATGGTTGCGATGATGATCTCTGGCAAGTCTGAATTTGGATCTGCAGCAGACAGATCGTCGCAATAGTGGCATGAGTAGAGTCGATTCCCTCAACCCGATAACTCTGCAGAAAAAGCCTGAAGGACGTTCGTGCGAACGAGACATAGCCTCTTTCGTCTACCGTCAAGACATCGCTACATTGACTTAGCCAGCCAACACTCAAATCTTTGTCACAAGCCACTTCTGAAACGGAAACAGATCTGCTCGCAAGAAACAAAACCACAGCTCCTGTAAGCTCATTTTGGTGTAGGGGCCGAAAACTTCGCAAGATGCAAGAAAGAGCACAAGACACACTCAGGAAAAGCAGCTCACTACATCTCTTGAAAGTTTCCAGCAATGTTTCCTTGATGGCGCTGAACTCAGCAAGTGGAAGCATATCCCTGTCGTTGTTATCTACATGGCTGTCTGGGGTTGAATCTTTGTCTGGGTCTGGATCTAGCTTTGGCTTCGACCCCGGCGTGGAAATGGCTGTGGTTTCGACTTCGGCTGTGGCGACTTGACGTGGTCGAGCCCTTTTGTGGCTCGCCTCGCTGGGAGGACGTGCGAGTGCTGGTCGATCGCTCGCCCCTCGACCCGCGACTACAGGGTCTAGAAGCCTGTCGTCCTGGCGTGTACGCTGGTCGGCAGTACAGGCACCTGGCTTTCTGGATCTTGTCTGGCGAGTCGTGTATCTGCCATCGCCGTACCGAGTTGATTTTACCGGCCACTGAATGTATTCGGTGGAGACTGATCGTTGGCATGGCGATCGCGGAAAGGCTTTGGTCGACTGGATTGTATATGGTGCATGACTCATTTATTCCAGGATTGCTCATCGACCCCCTAAAGTCAAGTAGGGACGACCTGAAAGGCATACTGAAAGCCGAGTGCAGAAAGTCATGGTGGACGTTCCACTTGCTATATAGTGCATTGGTCAGGCAGAGGAGTGGGAAGACTGTGAGCTCGCAACATCAGCCTTGACCAGGCGTAAGATGAGCGTTTCCGAAATGGTCCAAAACACAAAGCGATCCTGCATTTGGCCCCCAGCTCAGATCAAATCTTTTGAGCAGACCGGTTAACTTGTGACCAATGAGAAACCATATATTCTGGCCACGCTATGAGCTCACCGGGAGCGACGTCTTGAGCCAATGAGGTGAAAAGGGATGTTGAAACGACCAAGACTCCCAAAAACGATGGCGTTCCTTAATGGAGACCTTGGTCGGCAAAGTGACATTAGCAATCGTCATGTGGTGATGATAAGGCACAGGACGGGAGTGAACGTCGAGCTAGTGCAACGCATTCCGAGTCCGTCGCATGTTGTCGCAAGCTTTTTGGTGATTGTCGGGTGGTGGTTGTCGGATGGTCAAGACGGCTGTCGGACGACGCTTATGCTTACAAGCGACAGTGTTATGGTTGGTTGAGGATGGTACCTGCCAAGGTGCACTTGACTGGATTCAGCACTAGCATGGCTGACCGCGCCATCCATGTGCACGTCACTTCACCTATTCGAGCCTTCGAGGCTGTTTCCAGTCCTTCTGCTCGAGTTAGCATGCTACTTCGCCCAGCTGGCCTTTTGCCTTGCAGGGCGGACAGCCATGGACTCATTCGCCCAAGGTGCGTTCTGGGGTCAGCCCCAAGTGAATGATAACACAACACCCCCTCTACGGCGCAGGCACCCTCTCTTTCTTTTCCACCATCAACAATCTTACCAACCTGGAAATGTCTTTCCGTCATGTTGGCCTGAATATGTATCAGGCCATTTTCCATCCACGAACTCGTAGCCCTAGAGCTCAGGCAGCATGGAAGCTAAAGTAGTTGACGCTGCACAGCTACACCAAACTACGGTCGAAGTCAAACGGCCACGGCATTCATACTCATGTCCGGCTTGTCGGAAGGACAAGAAACCTTGCAACTTCTCTGGTAAAGAATGGAACGAAACACATCGTGATGCAGAGTGCGATCGTTGCGTGAAGAAGAGTCGTCAATGCGGCACTCCAACTCGCATTCTCCGCAAGTCAAAGGCACTCATCGACCAGAATTCCGCGGCTGGAGCACAAGTGACTCACGATGGAGCTGAGCATGAAGAGGAACAAAGGCAACCACGAACTGAACAGAACAAACAACCGGATCAACGGAAAAACCTGTCTGCCTACAATCTACCACGACCTATAGATGCCGCTTGGGGGGTTGTCGATCCCCCGAGGCCACATACTTCCCTTGAACATCTGCCCAAGTTGCTTGGAGATATTCTCGCCACAAGGGAATATGTCCGCTCAATGCAGTTCGCTTGTGAAGACGCCCAACAATGGCGTGGCGGTAACTGCGATCTTGCCGACATTGAAGCTCAACTAATGAAATTGGAGGCTGACCTGAACAAGCTTTTCAAAAGGACGTGGATCACCGCTCTTTCACCCTCCGTGCCTACCTTGGCCAATGAATCTTGGCGACGTGACCTGGAGCCCTTCGGGTATCGCTTCTTGTGTCGGAAAGAACGATTCATACTCTCCTCTCCCAACAACGACATGATAGGATATTTCAAACGACTCAATGACGAGCAATTTGCTCGCAAACGGGAAACCTGCTATTATTCGGAAGCTGACCATATGTGCCACAATATCTGCAGCATGATGGACACTTGCGACCCTCCACACCACATCGCTAGTGGCCAAGAATTGCTTGGTCTCCTATCAAAAGCCACCTCGGCTATTGCTCAGGTTATGGAACAGGTCACTGTCGGCAATAGTTATGGATCGTTGTCACAATCATCTCGAGATACACGACCAGCTAAGAAAGAGACACGTGCCATTCCGTTTGCTCACCTGGCACTGCTGCAAGCTGACGATCCTGCTGTGCTCGAACGATTTAGACAAAATCCGCATCTCCTATTGGAAGAAGATGCTCTAAGAAGAACAGTAGTCCACCTCGCAGCTTACTTCCAGCGACTGCCTGCACTTCGACAGATTCTAGGAGTTATTGCTGAGGCTGGGAACGGCAACATCGTGTCTCAAATATTGCCGGACATCTTGGGTCTACTGCCGCACCAGATTGCAGCGTGCAAGGACGACGTTGAAGGCTTCAAGCTGATTATGGAACATGGTGCTAACCCGTGTGCAGCCGACACTACTGTCAACGATAAACCGGGAACTTGCCTTGATTTGGCAGTCCACAACGGCAGCGTGAAGGTCGTCTCTTTCATTCTATTCATGGGCTCCGGTGATGCGGCTTGTTACAATCCATTTGAGACAGCAGTTCGGCAGAAACAATTCAGTGTTGTTGAGGTTCTTGCTGGTTACTACAAATCTCAACGGCACAATAAGCCTCAGTTCATACTCGATGCTGCGAGGCTTGCTCACGAGTATGAACGGGTTGACATTGCCAATAGGCTAAAAGAAGTATATGATATACAAGTTTCGCTTTCGTCGCGCAACACGGCTATTGGATCACTTGAGAGCCTTTGCTACGAGGACCAGATGCTCCAACCACCAGTGATAAATCACTGGCCTCGGACTGCTCCGGATGTCTGGTTCAACTTTGTTGGAACTCCAGGCGACATGACGATTTCAAGTCAACAAATCGCGCCGAGCTTGATGGAGTCCTTCGATGGCATCTCGCCTGACTTCCAGTCGAGCTGGTTCTCCGAAGAGCCGTTTCAGGGGCTAGAACAATACTCACTAGCCCAATTCAACCAGTCGCAGCAACATGACGATGGTTGAGCTGGTCTTGGGCCCAAACATCTTAATATCTCTCATATGAGCGTGTCTTGAAAGACTGGCACTTCCCTGACTGAGGCCTGAGGGGCGATGTAACGTCACAGGCAACAACCTAAGGTAGACTCACTGTCACAAAATTGTAACTCCGATCACGGCTCAACGAGTGGGTTCTCGTCAGTGTCACTATTGAACAGTGGATCCTGGATGCGTGAGCCAGCAACGTCGGTTAACCACCACAATAGCAGCGCCCATGCGTAACTGGCATTACCCAGTGCGATAGGGAGCCGAACACAGTAAGATTGCAAATAGCCCAAGGAGCGGCACAACACTAATATTCGCGACTAGTATTCCTCGTGGAATACTCTAACCCATCATCCTCAATCGTGGGTCTCAAAGCCTTTGCTTGAACTGGCAGCATTATGCTGGAAGCCGCCCTCGAGACTTCAACAGGCCTACTGTGCTCGGATCGGGTTGTTCTGATAGCCCTGATGGTTGGCGTCTTCTTCATTGATCGACGTCGACTTCTATGGTTGGTAGAGCTAGATCATCACCTCCTACACTTTTATGAGACAACGAAAAGTGCATTTTTTATTCTCGTACATAGCATGTACATTCCAATCTTTGTTTGGATTGAGTAAGGTCGATGTCTCGATGAGTCGGGCATGGCTGTTACTCCTCAAGCTTTTCCCCTTCACAGCTATAGTTTGTGCTATTGTGCCTTGCTTCTGCATATTTCTGTGTTCACCACCGTCTCTTTTGGGTGTAGCCTACCCGCTGCTCTCCCTTATATGGCAGCATAAGTAAATTGTCCTGATCGAGACTTACGAGTTATAAATAGCAATGCTGCTGTGCAAGATGATCCGAAAGGCATAAAACTGCCAAGAACCAGGATCCACTGTCAGGAACGTAGATATTATGTCAGATCACTAAACCATATTCTGTTGGTTATATACGAAGTCCGAGCACCCGAGGGAGGCTCATGATCTCAGTCCACTCTCGGATCGTGCTTTGGTGTTTTTGTGCACGTAGCCATGAAAAGTCAGGCACTGACGTTAAAGTTGTTACTCAGCCAGGTTCATATTATCCAAGATCTGCCGGCTGTGTTGGCGCTAATTAACGTCATCGCAAACCCGAGAACGCGTATTTACCATGTGAAGCCACGACATGTCGCAAGTCTACGGATGTGGTAGTAAGTGGGCTATCCAGAAGAGTATTTGACCGCTTCTCATCCCACTATTCAGCATTCGTTCGACTTCTCTTATTCTTAGGTATATCGCACAATTCGTCACAACTCGGTACAATGCAGAACATGAATCAACCCGACCCTTACCAAGCCCGTGGTTATAATCAGGCGACTACTGGACAAGCAGCACCTAATTTACCACAAAGACCAGTAGGAAGCAATGTCGATTACAATTCTGCAGGCTATGTAAATCAATCAGCAGGTCAAACTGGAGGCCAGGGACTTGCAGCACAATCATCGACATATAACCCAGCAGGCTATGCCGGACAGTCTGCATATCAGTCTGGATCTGCACCTCCACTACAGAATTTGAACACAAATCTACCTCCACCACCACAGCGTATCCAGCAAATGTACGCCGAGGATGACGACCCAACAAGTCCAATTCACTACGCCCGAAACCCTACCAGCCTCATTGCATACCTAATCCCCTTTCCCAAACCACAACTCGGCACAATCAACCCTCCAGACGTGCCCACTAGATTCATGATTTGGACCCCGCCGCCTCCACCATTGCAGAAACCAGCAGAAGGTGAGAAGGAGGACAAGCTCCACAAAGTCCAGCGGAAGTGGCAAGAGGAGGTACGCAGCGCCAAAACGAGCACAGCGAAGACAGCATCCTGGAAGGGCATCAAGTCAAAAGCTACCAAAGGCATTAGCTGGGCTGTCGATCGTACAACCTCGTCAAACCTGGATTTCCTAGGAAGGATGGAATCTTCGCACTCCGACACTGAGCAGGATACTGACGGTCCAACAACAAAGAAGACCGTCCCAGTACAAGAGATGATCCTGGTTTATCCACCTACTATGCGAATGAACAACGAACAAATGCGCGAGGAGTTTGTCAATACCATGCTGAGGACCAAAACAAAGGCAGAGCGCGATACAATCATTGCAACAGGATTATTGCCAGTATCGTACGGCATTGACATTCTGGCAACACTGGTCTGGCCCTTCGGTGGTCTAGGCGAGATTGACACGGTATGGGCATACTCATCATTCCGTGGAGCAAAGACGGCGCGAAGCGTCACTAAGAGACTTTCATCTGCTTCGAATTCCCAAAATCCACACGACGAGCAAAACGACAACCAACTTAAACTCAACTTCGTTCACTCACAACGAATTGAGGTGTTGACCCGGTATCTCGAAGGCGAATGTCACAAGGTTGATTCACAATTGTTCCCAGAATATCGCACCTCACCGACTGAAAGTATTGTGCTTGAAGCGGTTGGGTGGAGTCCGAGTCGTGGTGGTGGCGAGACCAAGAACTGGGAGGACGAGCAGTGGGAAGTAACTGAGGTTAAGGATGATTTGAAGTTGACTTTCCACAAGGCGGCGAAGGAGTGGAAGAAGTGGTGTTTGTTGCTGGAGAAGAACCCCGAAAAGGCTGCGAAGAAGTGAGAGAATAATCAGGTATGGTTGGCTCCTAGCTAATGCGTAGATTACTTGGAATTGTGCTTGAATGAGGGACAACTATTCGTCGAAAATTCGTGGTATTTTCTTTTTACACAACGTAAACTTTGTTCTTCTGAATTACTAGTACCTTTAAGTTATCGGTGTATACCCACACTGTCCTGATCGGCAATGTATGCTTTGGGACAGGTGCTCCCGTTAGCAGATGTCTAGGTACCCAATCCTCGGAGCACATCAATGTTAGGTAAGGTACCGACCGACGATACTGTGCCTAGGCTCCGATACTTACGGTGGGCCTCAACGTTCATGCGATCTGTGCTCATCTCTCGACATGCAAAGTACGTACTTACCCACTGTACTGTACGTACTGTACATTCACAATGGGAAACCAACGTCCACAGATATGCATAACACACAAACTGTGATAGGATTTTGCTTCTCCCCCAGAGAAAGAGCACCTTGGCAAATGATCAGCTATGATAGGTGCGCTAAATGTGATGGCTGCAAGATGTAAGGCGACTGGTTGCAGATGCAGGTTGCATACACGATCGACCGCAGGGCAGAGAATATTGTGTGTGAAATATTCCGTGCTACTTGTATGACCTGCTTGATTTGGTATGGATTGGCATCAGAGTATTTGGAGAGGATGGGATTAGTTTCGAAAGTAGTTAGGGAGTACTCTAGCTTAGTCGTGCACATGTTTCATGGTCTATCGTGGTCAACGGCACTGCGGTGGTCTTTGCCCAAAGTACGGAGTAAATGTTGGAGAGGAGATCTGGAACTTGCCCTGGGCTTGCCGCCGGTGCATAACGGGTGGCGCTAGAAGAGCTGCCCAAGTTAGTCCGGGCCGTGTGGACGATGTATCGAATCAGCAATGTGAGGAGTGCAGCTCTAAAACCGAGAACGGAAAAGCTGGTGGATGAAGAAGTTTTTCGCTTAAGAACTGGGGCTTTGGGCAATGTTGGGGTCTGGGTCGGTTGGAATAAAGAAGCTACAGTAGTATAGCACCATTTATCGGATTGATGGCTGAGATTGATCTGCCGGCTGATTTTGATTGCCTCGGCAAAAGCTAGCACGCGGTATTTTACTTGCCGGACATGTCAAAAGTTCTTGAGTATTCTGCTACGGTCAAACTCTGCAACATGTAACCGAGATATTGAACTGGATTTGATGTCAAAAGCCCTTCAAAGGGGGAGCATTCCGAGGCAAGCAAGGGTCAGGCATGGTTGACATAAGCGTAGCTCATTGGCTGATTGGCAATAATTTTAGCGTCCAGACAAGCGTTGTCTAGCGTGGAAGCCGTGGAACAGAAGGGAGCCATTCTAGAGCTTTTTTCCCCTTGCCGGGTGAGAATCTCTCGGCCTACAAGAGGCCAGTACAGTGGGCATGCCTGGGGCAAGCCCCAATCCTGCGAAACGGCAAGATAACGCCCTCGCCCTTTTCGGCTGAATAGACAAAAGGTCACGGTCTGGAAACAGTAAATGCAGTGAGGAGTTCTGCAAGAGCAACGTGCTTCCAAATCGTTGCAACTTGCAGACAATCTAGCTTTTCTTTTCTCTGCCAAACAAATGTAGTCTTTGCAATCCTTGTACCTGTTTATCCGAGCTTAACATTAGCTTGAGTGCCTGGTGTCGGTGTGCCGAAGGCTTGAGGCGATCTTCTTGTGTTAACCGCATTCTTGGGATTTTCGCATTTGTCTCTGAGAGGCAAGGACCGACCCAAACTGTACTCTCCTCCCAAACACGTTTCCATCGGTCCCTTCTTTCTATCACCTCGTTATACACACCAGTGCTTGTGCTTCATTGTGTTACCTTTCGACAAGCCTCTCGGATCATTCTGATTGTCGTACCGCTGGTCATAACCTCGCCTGACACAAAACGCTCACTTTATCGATTTTTGGTCTCACCTCAACCAACCACCAAGCGCGCCATCAGTTCGGACCACACCCTCTCTGTACCTGCTTTCGCCAACCATCACACGACTGCCTGTGGTCCCTCCATCGCTACTACCCAATTCGTCCTGCTGCAGTATCTTCCCTTCTCTCAAGGCTTGTGCTCATCGATCAATATACTTTCTTTCTCGCGAAAAGAGCTACAACATCATATAACATACATACCAATTCAAACTGCGGCCACATTGAGTATAGATCTGGTGCGCCACTGTTGTCAGAATGGCTTCTAAGGTCTGTCCTACCCTGCCGTTATCCCCACCCGGTCCTGCCAGAACATGTCGCTGATCTTTTTCAACAGTTTTTACGTGAATACAAGTTGGTAGTGGTTGGAGGTGGTGGCGTGGGTAAATCATGCCTAACCATCCAATTGATACAAAGTCATTTTGTTGACGAATATGATCCAACCATTGAAGGTTCGCATTGCGCTCGGTTTCATCTTTAATTTCCGTCTGACGTTCAACCAGATTCATACCGAAAACAGTGCACCATTGACGATGAGATTGCACTATTGGATGTTTTGGACACTGCTGGACAAGAGGAATACGCCGCCATGAGAGAACAATACATGAGGACAGGAGAAGGATTTCTACTCGTTTATTCCATTGATTCAAAGCAGTCATTTGAAGAAATTAGAACATTTCAACAACAGATATTGCGAGTGAAGGATAAAGACTACTTTCCAATCATTATTGTCGGCAACAAATGCGATCTAGAGCAGGACCGAGTGGTATCAAAAGAGGAGGGCATGCAACTTGCGCGTTCGTTTGGTTGCAGGTTTATGGAGACGTCAGCCAAACAGCGCATCAACGTTGAACAAGCCTTTTACGAGTTGGTCAGAGAAATCAGGAAATACAATCGTGAAATGTCAGGGTACAGCGGCCAACAGCAACTTGGATCTGGAGGGGCTCCAAAACCATTTGACACGGAGGATCGTGATGAGGGCGCTGGCTGTTGTGGGAAGTGTTCGGTTATGTGAAGGGAGGAGACGAGCACAACTGGATGGACGTACCATAAGAGATATCCATACGATATCGCGGAGTTGGACATTGTGGAGTTGAGGGCGGCTCATGGCTGCACGGATTGGTTGGTTGTTGTATTCAAGAGAAGGTGCTCAAAAAGTCTTTCTACTTCTCGAAACAAGTGCTTTGGCCTCAAGCACCATCGACTTGACCATAAGTTGGCGATGAAATTTTCTGGTAATGTGGACATTCTTGTGTGGTGTGATCGGAATCAGACTCAGGCTACCAGCCAGCGCGAGCTTCAGATCGTTGGTCATTCAGAGAAGAGAAGACCCAATGAATGGCTTAATCTACAGCTTCTTGTTGCATGAATATCTTCATTTCTACAGTTTATGCATTCATGTGCACTCTTTGTTCAATGTCTATCACCAAACCACATCCTTTCATCCAACAATCATGTACACGCACACTATCCAGACTAGAGACAGCACAAAGCTTCCTCCTCCTCCCATAATTGAGCACCGTTCACGATTTCCTATGCATAACCGTCGCAGCAGCCTATACACACGCGTACTCATATCAGCCACTGAACAAATACAAACATACCTGCCTGACCCAGACGGGTAGCTATAACAATTGGAGAGACTTACCTGATGGTTAGGAAATATAAGCGTATCAGCAATAACGACGTTCTCTCTCCGACCAGCAGTGAAAACAACGACTTCGGCGATGTCGTCGGGTGTCAGGGCTTCGACGCCTTTGTATACGGCGCTGGCTTTTTCTGCGTCGCCTCCGAAACGGACTAGGGAGAACTCCTACCGCGTAGCGGATTAGTAAGTGAACGAAGGAATACTTTGTGGTACCACGGCTGTTCGTACAGGAGCACGAGCAGGCGCAGCATCAGAACGCTGCTTATTCCCTGACTTTGAGCAGCAACTCTTTGTTTTGCGAGTTCAGAGGTCCAACCTCGAGGCTTGCAGGACTGCTCCGAACATGTAACAACATTAGGGGAACGTACCGTTTCAACCTGCCCCGGATCAATCTCAATAACCCTAATCCTACTCGCAACCAACTCTCTCCTTAGTGCGTCCGTAAAAGTGCGCACAGCAGCTTTCGTCGCGCAGTAGATACTCCCGCCCTGGTACCCCTCTCGTCCAGCAATACTGCCGATGTTAATGATATCTCCCTGTCCGCTCTCGCCTCTTTTAAGCATGATCTTCATGACTTCCTGCGTCATTGTAATGAGGCCAGTGACGTTAGTGTCGAACATGGTTTTTATATCCTTGATATCTATCTCCGGCGATTTCGCAACACCTTTGACTAACCCGGCGTTGTTGACTAATATATCTATCTGTGCGTATTCAGACGGCAGGGATTGAATCGCAGATGTAATAGCGGCCGGGTCAGACATGTCGAGTTGTAAGGGCAGACATTGCACGCCGGAACCGAGTTCGGATTGGATTTCTGAAGCGAGTTTTTTCAGGTTGTCGAGCCGGCGGGCTGTGAGGATTAGTTTTAGAGAGGTTGGGGAGGAGCGGGCGAATTCTAGGGCTGTGGAACGGCCGATGCCGCTGGACGCGCCGGTTATGAGGATCGTTTTGCCGGAGAGGCGTTTTGAGAGGGCGGTTGTCATGGTGCGGGTTTGGGTGTGGGTGTGGGTGTGGTGGGGTTGGGGGAGGTGGGTTGTTAGTTGGGTTAGGCGGGTTGTTGGTGTGGTTGTTGATTTTGCGGCTGCCAGTGTGAGGGTGTGGATGGGGGACGGTTTGTGGAGGGAGGGTTTGAGTGGGTGTGGGACTCGGAGTGTGCGGGTTGAATGGGCGAGGATGGTTGTGAGCGAGCGGAGGGAGGGCATGAGAAGGGGTGCGGGTAGGGAGGTAAGATATAGGTATTATCCAGATTGTTTTTATTTAGGAGATTTGCGTGGCATGTGGGATGCTGGAGCTTGAGAATCGCATGTTCAATCGTGGAGAGAACGAGCTCGGAGGGATCATTCAAAAGTTGGAGAAATGATGCTCGTTGCATCGGCGTCTGGCCGCATCTTCACCGCGGCACTGGGAGTTGGTGAGACTCACGTGATAGTGCTCGGCTTATCTCCTGCCGTTGTGGGTTGACCTCATCTCAATGTTCGTTTCTTGCTTTGTTTGATGTTATGTTTGAAGTTCTAGGTATAAAGAGATGGTTGTTTCTTTGTTTTCGTTGTTGCTTGGAGTAGTTTCGTCTTTCTTTTCTGGGTGGTAGTGGTGGTGAGACTGCTGTCTGCCAGACTTGCCAGACTATTCAGCGGTTCATCATAATATTTCAACCGGGAACCGTCTTCATCTGGTAAAGCTATTCAGGTATCGCAGACGGCTGTTTCGGAGGCTCCCAGGTTTCATTCAAGATGCTTCCTCCTGAAGAATAAAGACAGCTCTCTTTACCTTTTATCGAGATGGTTTAAGCTTACTTTGAGGGAAGCGTTGAAGCGACCACAGCGGGATCATGATCGAAGCAGTCAATTCAGGACAGGTCGAACCATGCTGAACCCGGATGCTATCTACTCGGATTATTTCAAGGCAGTCTGATCAAGATAAAACAAGAGAACAGTTGAGGTTGATCCTCTTATATTCAGATAGATAAATTGGCCAGGTTTAGTATCAATGATCTCAACCACGAGAAGTCTCTGGCAATCACTCTACTGGCAGTCTAGGATTGGATTCGAACCTACAACATGAGCGACCAAAATCACGGTCTGATCTACATGGCCGCCACTGACGTGGACAGCCTCGCAGGTCAAGAATCCCATCACTCGTACACCCATAACAAAGCGTTCCTCAGCATGCCGACTGTTACTCTCAAGTGGCACATCTCAGTCACCATGCCCACTCCATCCTGTTTGACTGCCAGGCTACATTCTGCCACCACCGAGTGAATTCAGTTGCTGTTTGATTTCTGCCTAGGTATACCGCGTTGCTGGATCCATTGCACTTGTTGCACTCGACGTCAAGATGGTGCTGCACTCCTTTCCAGACGTGCCGTTGCTGGCGGAACTGCGTTGTTAGTCGCGAGTATCTCATTTCACCAACTTCACGCCACAAGCAAACGGCGCGACGGCGTCAACATAAACATATAAATGCGTCTCGAATGTTTCTTTCCTTGCACTCTTCTTCTTAATCCTTCACCCACATTTCCTCGAAGACCACTTGCTTACCCATTAAACCATCTCCAGCAACATCATCATCCACAGCACTATCAGCCCGTTCTTGTCAACCAAACCAAAGATTGTGCACGTCTTCTCTCCACTTTCCAAGATAAGATGGCCGAACCGAACATCATGACGATGTCAGTGGGCGAAGCAGAGCTCAGAAAGTCGAAATGGGCTCCGAAGCCAAAACAACGACAAGAGTTTTCCACAAAAAACACACCAAAGTCCAATACCGATGAGCAAAACAGATCGCCGTCCGAGTCAGCTCCATCTTCCAAACCATCCGAACTCGATGCGCCGACCAATCGATCCATAGCCTTAACACTTTCTACATTGGATGTCGCTGATCGTTCTCAACAGCTAGTTCCGTTCAGTCCGACTTTGCCAGCCACTGAGCCTGAGGTCTCAGCTTTCAGTACGCCTTCGGTCATTGCCGAGTCTCAGAAGCTGCCAAAGCCCAAGCTAAACTACGACAACCCAGAGAAGCGACCTACATATGTTGGCTTCTACATAGAAGTCGCCACAACCAAGCCCCCACCTGACCCACGTTTGCGCATGGACGCTCCATTGTTCAAAACGAACGCCATGAGTCATGTAGTACGCGACCAGCAACCGATCACTGCTCTGGAACCTGCTGAGTCTTCGCAACCAAGATCAATGAAGTCCAACTGGAAGCCAAACCTTGTTGCAGTCCCATTCGTACCCAACTCGAAGTCACACTATACAACTGCTCTCAGCATTTTAAACCCCAATGCGGTTCCATTTGTACCGACTGCGAAGGCACACTACACGACTGCTCTGAGCACGTTGAAGGGCAATGCAGTCCCTTTTGTGCAGAAGGCGAACGCACACTACACGACCAGTTTGAGCACACTGAATCCAGGAGCGAGCGCATTCTACCCGATACGGATCTGGCTCAGCTGCAAAGCCCAACCGTTCGTTCCTGGTGCAATGAAATATCACACCACCACGATGCATGGCTTGAATCCAACATCCATGCCGTTCGTTCCAGAGAATGTATCGCATGTCAAGTTTGAAAGAACAGCATCCGCTGTTGATATCTCTACGACGACTACGATGGTTACACCTCAAGATCTGGTTCTACATGTGGATCCGATCACCATCGCATTGCAGGCACAAACAGTGCTCAGTGTCGCCACTCCACTCGTTCTGCTCCCCACTATCGCCAAGCTCCTTACCACGCTGCAAAGTGCGATGTTGACTGCACTTCTCATCGAAGGCAACTTCCAGATGAGAGTCCAGACTCTTACTGCTTAGTCAGTAGTAAAGAGATCTGTGGAATTCGTACCTGGACGAGATGAGCACAATGGAGCAGATTTTGCGAGTACCTCAGCCAATAAGAATACAGTACCACTCTATACTGGTCCTAAGGTTCTGGCATCGCGGTATTATCCACGAACCGACAATTTGATCCCAGCAGGTCCTTTCGCACCATCTGAAAGTGACCTAGACCCGCGCGCACAATGTTTTTCTCCGTGGCCAGTAGTGCGTCGACTGAACCCAACCGCAGCAACGTTTCACCCTCAGCCTGTTCTCTTCACACCAACACGACACGACTTTGAGACAGAAGACATGGAGATGTCAGAAGAGTTTGGTGCCGAAGGTGAGCTGAAGTTCAACGCTCAGGAGCTCACACTGACCATTGAAGAAATGAGGGAAGAGGTCGGCCTCCCAGTGCGACCAGCCACTCCCACACCACTAGATGAGTGGGAGGCCGACACCGAATTTGGAGGCGACGACTACGATGCAGACGTTGAAGAGTCTGCCGAGCTTGCAGAGGGCCTTGGGCCAATACCGGCCGAGTATGATCGACCATTTTATACTGCGGTGAAGCCACCAAGAGAGTTTGCCAGTCCTAATCAGCCTGGCTTTGGACCATCGCGTGTTCAACTTCAGTTCGCGTTCACCCCTCGACCAACAGCTGAGACCAAGATGGACGAGGTGAAGGAAAAAACCTTACACCACATTAACTTCTTGGGCGACTACGTCGAGTGCAAAAGCGACACAGCGCCAGCACTATCGTTGGCAATCGTGATGATGCGACCAAAGTGCTACTTGTCTGCCAAGGCCTTTGATTTCTGTCCACGAAACTACCTGCTCCTCTCAAACGCGTGGAAATTCATTGATCCTGTCGTCTTCTTCGGCAGTCCACTTGCTCTCCAGCACTTGTCCGCGTCGGATTTGCGCGATGAAGCAACCGGCCAGACTGCCAAGTTATACATCGAATATGGAGCCTGGACCCAAGATCAATACAGTGAGGAGGATGACAAACCTCAAGTTGACTGCCAGTTCTCAAATCAGTATCCTCAGAACTGCACTGTACTGAACGGCATCGATAGCAACGACGGCCTACCGACTAGATATCATATCTTGTCTGGTATCAACAAGGCACAACGAGACTTCGAGCGCGAACGCAAGGAGATGATGCAATTGCGAAGAGCATATGACATTGGTGCCTCTCCACTACGACAAGCGTATACACCTGACAGCATGAGTGAGGAAGCTGATGCTGAAGAGATCACCAACTCGCACAAGATGGCAGCTTATATGATTGGCAAAGCTGCGGCAATGGCTGCTCGTCAGGCCTTACCATTCACCGCGACACAAATTGATGATAGCTCGAGCTCGGGTGATGAATCTTCTGACGAAGAGGATTCGTTTTATGCGCGCGCTTGCTCGTCAAAATTCAACCGACAGCCACTGGAGTCACAAGATCCACTGAAGCCAACTACACGTTCCTGGGCTGAGCTCGATGACTTTGAAGACGAAGAATACGCTATTGGTGACAATATTGGTGGCATCGACGAGTCTGCAGAATCCGGCGGTTCTGAACCATTGGCAATCTCGGACGATGAAGAACCCATTTTCGGACTGCGCAGAACGCAATCATGCCCAAACATTCCTGGTCTGTCAATTTTCGATGAAGTTACACCTGATGAAGAGTACTTCTCCGACACTGTTGAAGATGCATTCATCCAGGATGTGAACCAGGATGAGGATCTGGAAGGGGATCTGGGACCTCTTGATGATTCCATCTTCGAATCACCGCTCAACAACATTGAGGACGCCGCAATCCAAAACGTGGAGCCTCTAGATGTCACAGATGATGAGTTGTTTGGAATGACTCTCGAAGAGGAATACGAGCTTCAGCATGGTAGACCAATGGTTGAATCTGATTCATTACACGAGTCACCACCTCCGTTGTCATTGTCAGAGGCACACTCGCCAGATGATGGTGAGTCAAGCCAGGATGAGCAGATGTCTCCTGTAGCATCACCTGAGATTCTACGGATCCTTGAGAAGGCATTGTCTCCGACAGAAGTTACCACCACAACTCAAGACGATATCGACGATGCTGTAACTGATGTGAACACTGGAGCAAGTGTTGTCGCCCAGGAGACTGCAACATAGAATGCTGCAGCATCCATCGAACAACAGACTCCCACCAAGCAGGCTGCATCACTATCTGAAGAAACCTCGCTCGAAACCCCGGAGAGTGTCTCTGAGACCTTGCAACCAACGAAATCGTCTGCGCCTATGCTGTTTAGTGGTAATATCACGTCCAAGTCTCCTTCCACAGTCGAGACCTCGCCATTCACGATTTTTCGAGATGTATCGAGCTCTCCCTCGAAACCACCAAAGCTTGGAATCCCACGATCACAGGCACATATGAACTTGGCACAGATCTTACGGGATGCCGACAACGAGAAGGAGAATACTGTGCACAGCACTACACGTCTCTCTGGAATAACCGAGGATGCCGAAGAGGATGAGTTCTTCCACGAACAAGAATCCGTCACCTTGGAGCAGTCTACGCCAGTTCAATCTACATCACTGGCAGAGATCAACAAAGCATTCCGTGACAGTCACGGCATTATGGAACCAGGAGAGACAACGCCACTTATGGATTATCACTCCTCTGAGGCACAAGCAGAGATGATCAAGACTCCGTCTACTCTGAACAAATATCGACGTGCACGAGACTTGGTCGATCGATTACCTCCCATCCTATCAAGCGAGGATCAACCTATACGTCGAGTCATGGCGTCCTCAGACATGATGACTCCTTCAGCATCATCCGAGAGCTCGCACTACACTACGGTAAATGCCTCACCACAGTCGGAGTATGATCTCCCATCGTCTCCTCCCAATTGCGCAACACTCCAGGATGAAGATCCATCAACTACTGGCACAGCGAGCATATCCCCCACAGTCCGAATTAGAACTTATCACCTCTCATCCTCGCCATCCGCCATACCTGAGCGAGCGATCCCATCATCACCGCCCCAATTCTGGTCACCATCTGACCCGCTATATCAACCAGGCGACGGTCTCCTCCCAATCGACCAATCTCTCTTCTTGGGCTTCAGCGGCTCATATAGCCCACCGGCACTGCGATACGATGAATCTCCAAACGTGAGATCCGTTGTGCAACAAGATACACCAACTCGTGCACCCACAACGCGAGCACAAACTTACCGACAAACATCTGCATCCACAACGAACACTGGCGTATCCGAGTTCAACCCGACAGTGAGATACACTTCCCGCGAAGCTCTCCTCTCAAACCAGGGCTCACGTTATGTCCGTCAGCCTACACGAACGGAACGATTCACGACGTGGTTCTTCTACACCCGAAAGGAGAAACGAGCACAATCACAAACACAGGCGGACCAAACCCGAACGGAGGAGAGTGTACCAGCAACGGCACCAGCCCTAGAAACGGAAGTGGCAGCAGGTCTCTTCAACACCTTCACAAGGAAGATTCGACGGACGCTAGGCTTTGGAGCGCGACGATAGACGGGATATGATCGATCATTAGGAGCATGAAAGAAGGGAAGAAAGAAGGAGAGGAAGGAACAAGGATGCATAATGAGCAACGATTTGATATTAGCGAGCGAGGAGTTACGGTTTACTTTGATTTGAGGAGTACCCCTGTACAAATATGCACGTCCTAGTGGACAACGACGATACGAATGCACGAGAGAAGGAATGATTATGACCAGACGGGAGGAGGAGGCCTTCATGACATGGATATCAGAAGGAAGGAAAGCAAAGAGCTTAGTATGGATACGTATGTACTTGATCACGATTGGTCTGGGTCATTATGACTTGGGCTGAGACTGAATTGAGTTACAGTAGTATGGCTACTATGTACTTGTGGGTGGGCTGCGGTTTACGTCAAGTATAGCTTTGAGTTACTTGAAGTATTGTATGATTATCTATTATAAATTCAATGATTCGTTGACTTTCTGCTAAGTGTGTTGACCCTGATCGGGCATGTCTTCATTAATGTATATCATAAATATCTTGTGTTGGCGGCTAACCATAAACCAACCATGAATCACAAAGGTCAAGCACATCCCTTGAAGACTCGCCTCTTTACGCCTTTCATTATCTCGTTCCTTCATCGAGGTTGAGTAGTAGCATCTAAGCCCCCAAAACCTATGTACCAGAGGACAAAATTGCCCTGGCCATATCAATCCGAGCACTCATTCCCAACTCGAACCTGTCTTCTTACATTCACGATCGTTGGTCATTGCATATCTCTCACAAGCCTCACAGGCATCCTACTCCTGCCTCTGCACTTTATGGTCACCTTGTATCGCATCAGCATAACTCGGTGGCGCACTTGCTTCATCATCTCCGGCACGGGCGCTTGATCCTGCGTATGGCGTGTTGCTTCTTCCCTCTGGAGCCGGTAACCTAGCTGCCTTCCCTGGCTTGTTTTGCGGCACAGGTGGCGCCTGAGCACTTGTGCCGTACTGTCTCTGTTGGCCTGGTCGTCGTGGGCCTGCTGGCTCTTGCGAAACGTAGTAGTATGTGACTCGTGAATTGCCGACATTGGCTTCATCGTCGGCAACGGTTTGATACTCGTAGTCGTACTCGGGATTCTTGGCGATTATATACCAGGCATGAATCAGGCCGGGAATGTAACCGAGTATGCAGAGGAGGATATTAATGAATGAGTCGGCGCTGCAGAGACCACTTTTGATCCATACTGTAGGTAGAGTGTTAGTGGTGTGCGACACAAGACGATTGGAAGGAGGTAAATATGTAGGCGACGCGGAAAGAGTGAGGCTGTTATGGTGACTTACCTGCTACCGGTGGAAAGAGGACAGCGATGAAGCCGAGGAAGATATCGCTACAAGACATGGTGTTGCGTCTCGTTGACTAAGATGGATTGTTGTCAGGATCGAAGGAGTAATGCGAGATCAGGTATGACAGCGAAGTTCAAGGTTCAGTTGAAGTATTGTAGATTTGAATGAAAGTTGCCTGGGATGTGATAAGTGATCATATGCAGGTACGCAATGACATCGATGCCCAAAAGAAATGGAGAATTGTGGCTGTTTCTGGAACCAAGTGGCAGGCTTTGGTAACACTAAGCCAAAATGGGTCTGGTTGACTGATTCTGCGGTCGCGTGCCTTGCAGGCATTTTCCTGAGCCATTTATGTACCACCGCATCACATCTAAACTCGACACATCATGACATGTATAGTATTGAACAAGTGCTAGCACAATCCGCAGATTTTTGATCCTAGTATGATTGCAATTACAAGTCAGATTCTCCCCATATCCAAGATCGCAGCTGGCACGAAATATTCTTCAGTATGCCTACATCTATGTCCTGGATAAGGCAAGACTGGTTGGTCTACTTGTACGAGTTGTCAGTGATTAGCCTACCAACAAGGAACTTCGCGCAATCAACTCCCTGTCTCGTCCGCCGATGACTAATCCCAGATCAACGACATTTGTCGAGAGTCAGTCGTTCGCAGATCTGACCAGGAGACGGCATTGAGAGCCACATGTGAATCGAAGAAACCGCTACCTACTTACCTTCCGATACAGGTGTTTCTTATTCCTAACCGGACAACAGGCTTGGTATTTCAAACACAGGAGAGGTCTAGAGAATTGAACCTGAAGTGCTAGACCCCATGGCAGGCTTCAAGCTGTGGAAGTACTGTTTATCGTCGAGTATGGGACAATGTAGAGCTGGCTCTTGCGCGTGTCGCAATTTCTCTTGTGCCCACGTTGGAGTCTCTCCACTAGTGTTGATGCAGAACACCTCGGGAGTTATCAAAGTTGAACTTGCTCGTGTATACTGCTCCTTCGTGCAGACTGAAATCACAATCGGTATTTTCGGTAGGCGCACATCCATGCTTTGCCGCTCGATATACCGCCTCACGATGAGCCGACATATGGCTTGCCGATGGTAGAGTTAGAGACTCGGTACTGATCAACCACTGCGGCTACAAGATGCAATACCTCTTCGCTTCATGGGCTTTTTCCAATAGCCGAAGGTTTTACGATAGATTGATCAACCCAACCACAGTTCCACAGTTTGATAAGCACGCAATCCGTACTAGATACCCGATTTGCAAACGAATATCTCTTGTTCCATTTCACTTGCACAATTGCAGCAAGCAAAGATACATCTTGCCGTGGTCGTGGAGCCTGATCAACTCTTGGCACCATTCTTCGATTGCGCCATCGCGAGACAGTGCCAGTGTCTTGGGCTCAATCGGTCGAAATGCTGGCCTCTACAGTATCTTTATTTCAACACCAACGGCTAACTTGCATAACGAGACTCTACTCAAGTTTTTCAGGCGCCCAGTCGTATCGACTTGCATTAGTAAATACGCGACTTGTTTCCTGATACGTAGAAAGTTGAGTTCCGCCTGCATGATCCAGGCACAGTGTGCAGCTTGTACTGTACTGGATAATTCTGGCCTCCATGAATTTCGCGACCAGCCGCATCCCCGCTTCATCCTGGTGCTGTACGTTGTGACCAGTCACGGCTCAAGACGAGGGGAGTTCCCCGAGAGATATCACGGCTAGCGCAAGCAAGTACCCAGCATAACGTTCCCGAGAATATTCTCGGTCGACATGACTTCGGAGCTTCGAAGTATATATAACTAGGTAAGCTTGTAGTCAGCTTTTGTGTTTTCGTTCCTCAAGAAGATACGATACCTTTCATTTACAAAATCGAGGAACATCAAACATGTTGTGGTTCGCAGTGGCTGCTCTCTCGAGCTTACTTGGTTTTTCCTTCGGAGGTGCTAAGCCTCGGAATCAAGTGTCGAAACAGCCCAACATCCTGTTCCTCTTCACTGACGACCAGGACTTGGATTTGGGGTCGATGCAGTATCTTCCTACTGTCAGGAGTCAGATCGTGGAACAAGGATTCACCGCTCAAAATCATTATGCTACAGTCGCTCTGTGCTGCCCCTCCCGTGTGGCCCTCTTGCGCGGCCAACATGCACATAACACCAACAACACCTACGTGAATGCACCAGGTGGAGGATACGATAAGTTCAGGCTGAGTGGTGAAGACAACGACTACCTCCCACACTGGCTCAAAAAGGCCGGATACCATTCCGAGTACATCGGAAAGCTAATGAACCAGTACGGTCCGTACAATTACAACTTCACGCCTAAAGGTTGGGATCATTTTGACGGTCTACTTGATCCGTATACCTACATCTATAACACACCAGTCTTCTCTACGAATGGTGCTCGGCCGGTCTACTATGCCAAGCACCATCAAACCGATGTTATCAGAGCCAAAGCTGTTGATAGACTCACTCAGCTTGTGGCAAACACTAGTCAGCCATGGTATCTTCAAGTATCAACCGTGGCACCACATCAGCAGTTCAATACGTCTGGAAGATATCCACCCGTGCCCGCTACTCGGCATCAAAATCTATATCCAGGCCTACAAGCTCCGAGAACTCCTAACTTCAATCCTGCTCAACAAGATAAGCCGTCATGGCTTGGGAAGCTTCCTCAAATGAACGATAGTCAAATTGCGTTCAGTGATGCCACATACAGAGGACGAGCACAAGCTCTTGCCGGGATTGACGAGCTTATTGGAAATCTACTAGATATTCTTGAACAGGCCGGGCAATTGGATAACACGTATATCATGTTTTCGGCAGACCATGGCTATCATGTTGGTCAGCATCGGATCCCTGCAGGCAAGACTCTGCCTTATCGTGAAGATACCCATGTGCCATTCTACGTAAGGGGTCCAGGCATCGAAAAGGGTGAGTTAATACTTCCGCAATACGCCGGTGCACTTGCATGGCAACCATACTTACATGATGATAGGTCTAACCAATGTCAACCCTTCGACGCATGTCGATATCGCCCCTACCATATTAACATGGACGGGCCTGCCCAAAGACCAATGGCCGACGTTCCTCGATGGTCGTGATCTTTCTCCAGATTGGACAAACCCAGTTGGACAGACAGTTGGATCAGAAGTAATCAACATCGAGTTTTGGGGTACCGCTGTCATAGAAGGTGCACTCATCGTTCCCAATGCGACTGGAAACAGCTACAAAACATTGCGGATAGTCGGTCCAGACTATGGTTATCTTTACAGCCAGTGGTGTACAAACGAAACAGACTTTTATGATACAGTAGTAAGTCCTCCTTCCTCGTCCAATATCACCCACATAACAATGTTGCAGAACGACCCATACGAGCTCACTCGAATCACGCCTTCAGCGCAACCTGCCCTTGCTAACCGCTTGAATGGCATCTTACTGGCCACGAAAACTTGCGTTCAGGACTCCTGCCGCAATCCTTGGGGTTACCTCCATCCTTCTGGCAATGTGTCGAGCCTACAAGACGCTCTTAACCCTGCATACGACTCATTCTACGCATCCCTGCCACGTGTCTCATTCAACCAGTGTCTCCAGTTCCAATCGCCGAGCAATGAGCAGCCGTATTTTCCAGGATTTAACACCACAGCGGCGTATGCCTTTGCTCAGCAGTATAGGAATGCGACTGACAAGCTTGGGAGTGCGCAGTATCCAGGACAAGATGATGCAGTCCACGTGATTCCAAGTGAAGGGTTCTATGGGGATGTCTACCAGGATTTGGCGACGATTGAGCAAGATTCGAGGGTATTAACGGATGCAGAACTGCAGCCGCAGACGCCGGGAGCGAGAAGAAAGAGATGGTATAGCGACTTAGAAGATGAGGTGCTCAGTTAGTGACTCGAGTGTGAGCGTCCTTCTACCCAATCGGATTCTCGTCTACATACGAGACATGGTGCAACCCACTGGAACAAGGTACCTCTGTTTGGAGGTCAATTACTCGACCAGCTTACTATAAGAGAGTTCGACGTGTTAGCAATTTGGTTCAGTGACTCCAAATCTAGTCATCGATTGTGACCTGGACTCATCAATGCGAGATACGTGCCTACCTATCGAAATCGTTGTACTGTGCTTCCACTGATGTAAACGCGCTCAAAGAGGCAAAAGACGGTTAGCAACGTGTGTTTTCATTCGTGGAAGCTCGCGAGCTCCCGCCCACGTGTTGCGGAAACTAATCCTCATTCCATGGTCCGTCCGCACGGATGTCGGAATGAAACATCCGAGACAGTGAGGTGAAAGTATACTGAATACAATTTAAATATCAGCTTCCCTTCCAAACACACGAAACGCGTCCTACTAAGCTTCCATCCCCGCATCTTAACAGAGAAGGCTCACGGTACTCACTCTAAACACTACATCCAATAACACCCACCATGTCCGCAACAACAAACATCCTCGGCCTCAGCCCAACAACCACAAACCTCACCTCCCCAGCCGCCTTCATAGCCGGCAACTGGGCCTTCGCCTACCTAGTCCTCGCATCCCGCACACCCAAACAATTCCTCGGCCTAGACCACAACGTCAGTCCCCGCCAAGACCTAAACAAATACGGCGCCGATGCCGTACGCTCCGGCAAAATCACCCAAGCTCAACTCGAACAACTCCAACGTCTTGAAGCCGCGAGCGCAAATTCTACCGAGGGCTTCATTTTGTTTACGGCGAGTGTGCTGTTTGCGGTTGTTGCGGGGGTGCCGGAGCCGTTGTTGACGAATGCGTGCACGACTTATACGGTTGCTAGGATGGTGTATGGAGCTGCGTATGTTTTTACATCGACGAGTGGGTGGTCTCAGGTGAGGGGGGTTGCGTGGTGGGTGGGCAATGCGAGTTGTCTTTACTTGCTGTGGAAGGGTGCTACGCTGAACCGGTTGTGATCACTACGCGCTTGATATGGTGAGAAGGCTGTGAAGTCTATGGTGTTTTTCGTGGCCTGTCAAGAATCGTCCATCAGGCAGCGGACCCATGTATCTATGTACTCCGTAACAACTCATGTACCATTTCATCTCACACTACCATGTCACTCATTGCTCGCGATGCAATTCTACCTCTACTGCAAATCGAACAATACAAAAATCCGGCACGGAGTCAGCGGGCCTGACTTAGCTTAGCTGATGAGCATGAAAGCTCTATAGGATCCAATATGGAGAAGATCCTTGAATATTCTATCCAAGGCTTGCTCGAGGATGACCACCTACATATGGACTGAAGGCAGCTTATCACCAGAGAACCAAGGGATGGCAAAGAAATCAGAATTATTGAGCGCATGAGTCAAGCTACTACTTGACCTGTTGGAAAGTACTTTATAGTATTCCCATGGTCGAGCAAAGATTACCTGAGTATGTACTTGGGTACTCATTGGCTGACGGTTCAACGTGTAAAGTGGTTGCCGGAAAGGTTGCCCTATCCAACCGATTTACGCGTCATTCGCGATGTTAGCGTGGCAAGTTCGTGCTCGAGAAGTCAAGTTGGTCGACCACCATCTTGCCGCCGCCTTTTGCCTGCCTTTAGGTCGTGCTCACAAGGACAACAACAGAGAGACTTTGTAGAGGGAGTTGCACAAGATTTGTTTCCTTTCTATATGCGTCGTGGTTGCCTGGCACAGAAATGCAGCTCTGCGATTTACTACATTTGTCCTCATCTCGGGAAATATGAAATCCGAGCCTCCGCCATATCCACGACCGGTGCCTCATATCGACTGTAACGAAGACATACTCCTTCCAGGAGCGACAGTATACGTTTCGAATGATGATGGTGCAGATGGAACTGTAGAGGAGCTAGCAAAGCAGAGGGGCGCAAAGAGAAGAAGAATTGAAGAGCACGCACAGTCATATTTGAGAGGAGATGGGTTGTTTATTTTGAGTGCAGGCTTGAAAGGTCCTTTCGACGGAACGTGGCGGAACCCCTGGTCTCGAGGCCGCAAGAAGCGAAAGTTCCAGCACGAGGTGAAGAACAAGCCGTCAGGAAATGTGGATATCATTAAGGAATCGAGACATATCAAACAGTGTTCTACACAAACTCAAGATGGCGCACCAACCACAGCACTACGGGCGTCTACACCTTTGAACAACCCTTTCCAGCAGCCGTTGCTACCTTCTGATCCTCCCAAGTCGAATGAAAAGGTTGAAAATTGGCTGAGACGTAGTTCTGTCTTGCCACAAGAGGAGAGCTTTGCAGCACCTGCATCACCCACACCAAAAGCAAAGCCCTCTCATATTGATTCGGCTAAGACTCGCAATTGGACACCAACCAAGCAGCGGATTACGGTGACTAGTCAGGATGTTGGAGCACCCATACATCAACCAAATCTTCGAGTCGAAGAGTCTTTCGAAAGCTTAGTTCCTGGCGACAGGGTTGTAGCCCAACCTGAAATTGCTCATTCACGTCTACAAAATGCGCTACATGCAGAATCGATAGCATTTACACCCTCTTTGCCAATGCTACAGAACCCACATTTGAATACATCCAGCCCGCCAGCACGCAAAGATCGTGCAGAAGAAGAAATAGCAAGCACCACTCGAAACCATATCGAAAACATGGATCTTGAGAGTTTGACTGACAGTCGAGCCCCGCTGTATGGCGAGCTTGTAAATGCGATCGCCGTGGCTACAACAACGAACGAGTCCGACGCCAGCAAACTCGTCACTCCACCTGTGTCTGACCAAGAACAAAGGCACAAGTACATATACCGCAAAATCAGAACGACGCGCGAGAAGTCTCAAGTTGTGAAAAGTGTGCCTCATGACGACCAACAACAATCCAACAAAGTCAGTTTTCTGGGCAACAGAAACGAGGTCAAGGATGGAGAGCAAGTAAACTTACCGGAAGTCGTTTCTTCTGAAGTCAAGCTTGAGAAGCTCGAGGCGTTACTCGATGCAGAAATCAGCGGGGGAGAGGTTCACACAGATACAGTACAGCGGCAGGGTGTCGATAGTGAAGATCAGGACATCGCTACATCTCGTCCACCAATTCTGTCTACCGCAGCAACAGATTTGACATCCACAAATATGCAGCCGTCAGCACAACCAAAGCCCGAGCTTCAGACACTGACTTCTTTAGCTTTGTCATCGATTGATCTTCTGGAGCCAGTACCTATCACGTCTGGGGTGCTTCGATCAGTCAGTGCTAGCGGAGTTGAGGACCATCATCTTGATGTACCAGACGATTCTGGGGCTGCATCTCCATCCAAGCAATTCCAGGAGAGTGGCTTGTTGATTGAAGCTGCAGTCCAAGGAACAAACGAGGTCCAGCAGAATGTTGCAGGACAGAACGAGAGCTCTGTCTCTAAACTTGAGATGGTATCAGCTTTAGAGACGCTACAACCGAGCATCAGTGATCCGAAGCGTATTGATACAGAGCAGCCAAGCATACCGAAAAGTTCGCTGCCTACCAGCCTGCAGCACATTACAAGTACTAGTCCGCAGCCAGCGAAGAGACAGAGGGTAGCTAAAAAACCAAAGAAAACGTCATTTGTGGCTGAATCGTCCTCTATGTCGTCTACGAATGGGTCCATCAAGAGTGCACTTAAAGTACAAAAGGTTGGAGCCAGTCCAAAGTCAGGCTCTGTCACTAGCAAGCGTCACAGATCTCCACCATCGTCTTTTTCACACCCAGAAGTTGATATGGAGACATCCGCCGAAGACGAAATCAGTTCCCATGGTAGTCCGCTACAAGCACTGCATTCTCCACAGTTCAACACCACGCCAGGACCAAGGAACAGTGCTCGCAAAGGTATACTCAAGAACACGAACGCTCCATCATCATCAGCCGCCGCACTAGCATCAGTCGCACTTTCTTCACGACTCGCCACAAACGCACCGTTGGCAAGTGGACAAAATAAACTCTCCGCCATAGCAGACGATGACGGATTCGACCTTGCTGGTGCAATTGACGATCTAGGTAGTTTTCTGAGTACTTGGACGGACGAGAAGGATGGATTGCAAGTTGCATAATGCAGGAAAGGATGTACATTTGATTGTTTGAGGTAGAGTTGATGTAAATTAGCGAGCAAGCGAGTGTTCAACTCAGTGAAGTGAAGGGAAGTATATAGCCTCTCAATGTTAGCAATGATGATTCACACCTCAATGAATGGATAACTGTGTATGTACGTATGTGTGTTCAACAATACATTTGAACCAAGACCTTGAAATTATCGGTCTTATATCTTCTATTGTACCTTATGTACGCGGTCGACTTCATGCGGCACTGTATGTAGTGTACCACACGGACTAGAATCTCATGTTATCATCCATGTACTGTACTGTGCGTACCCTCCTTTTCAAGTACAGTACCATAGACGAGACAATTCTATAGTACGTGACCCCATGCTTGGTGGATAGTATATGCAGCGAATACACAAATATCACCCACCTTAGAGTATATCGTATGTTAACCTCCTTATTCACTGATAGACTGACAATGAGTGGGTAAGACTCGTTACTACTACACGTCGCACGATGAATCAACAAGTCTACCTGCCCAGATACATGATGCGCGAAGTGACTGTAGAAGTACTTGTGTACTTCCGGGTTTGAGCTCATGTGGTGGTTGCTGCGCTATGGAGGGAGATGGACTGACAAATCTGTGGGAATAAGATTATTATTACATCAATGCATGCTATGGATGAACAAGGATTTGTGTATATACGTAAATTTGTTTAAGTGAGTTGACCTGCTAACAACGTGGCTCAATTTTAAGTGCAGACCATGGACTGTTTTGGTTGGTAAAGTGGTTGATTGAATTGATTATTCAACCACGGCGTGTGTTGAACATATAATAAGCTGACGGGGGTCTAGAGGCACGAGGGTTTGCGTTTCGGGTTCTCCAGGTGGTGTATCCTGTTCTGCTCTTGGCGGCCGCCGGCGACCGTGTGGCTGCGAAGTTCATTCTAGCCAGCAGTGGCTTGAGGAGGTTCGTTGTCAAGCCGCTGCTGTGCTGGAGATTAGGTTCGTTGCTAGATATAGCCAAGATACCTTTGGTCGACTGTTCCAAACCAGCTTCAAGATTGTTGAGAGCTCGCTTGTCCATAGCAACTTCATGTCGGTGGTAGTATCTTGTCCAAAATAACCATGCTCCAACAGTCAAGATTGTCAACGGGATAGTGATAGCCCAGTAAATCCAGAATTTGTTCGACACTGTTGCACCACCGGAGGCCGTCCCATCATCAGGTTGCCATTGAAACATGTTCATGGCGAACAATGTTGCGATATATGTCGCAGGGAGAAATATCACGGTCACAGCGGCAAGTGTCTTCATAGATGAAGAGTCTCGTTTGCTACCGACTGCAAGGACGCGGGAATCCTTCGCAAGTTCGATATTGATTCTTGTGTCATCACGGTTGAGGACGTGGATAAGCTGCAGAAAGTGTCAGTCGTTGTCGGGGATGCAAGAGGGAAAACATACGTGTGTGAGCTCACTCTCTGCACAGGCGCGATTGTACTCAGAAGAAATTTGGTGCTTGTCCACATGCATTCTGAGGGACCTCACAATCTCGGCAATGGCCACGCCGTCTTCGTTCCTTATATGTGGAGACCTCCCGAACAAGTCTTTGTGAGTTTCGTATGCCGACAAGATCTGGTTACATATCGAGCTGTACATTGGCACAAGAAGGATTTCCTGTGCAGCGATGAATACTTGGTTCGAAACAGCATCAAAATTACCCTTTTCGCGCATGAAGTTCGGGTTTGTGGTTTCCCAACGAGCTGTCTGCTTCTGGGTGTCATACAAGATACCAGACACATATGCAGTGGCAGATGATGAAGCACCACAAAGGTAAGTTGCACAGGCTAATGATAGCCAGTATGGATGTTCCGCCAGATGTCTCGTCGACCTGAGTATGTTTTGAAACATAGTCCACCTCTTTTCATCACGACGGAAGCATATGAAGGCTTGTACAGGCCCATTGCGATTTTGCCTGTCAAGCTTCTGGGTCAATTCGATAGCATACCCACTGTGAACAGAACATCGCAGCTCATAGTGCGTCATTGTACCATCCTGCCAGATTGGCGATATCTGAAGGCCGGTTGCTCGACTGGAGTGTGGAGGCTGTGAATATATGCCCAGTAAGTCATGCAGACGGGACCAAATCTGGGAGCTGCACTCGACCCCGGAACTATGTCTGAAAGTGTAGAAAAGGCGGACAAGAAGGACATAATCCCGAACTCCTTGATCAGCATCAAGAGTGTCCCAGTTTGAGGGGTCGATTTGCGTATGAACAATGACAATGGAATTATCAAGTTTCAGGCGTTGTACTTCTAATGCTGTAATAGTCGTGCTTGACTCGTCCCACACAAGAGAAGTCGCTGGTGGGCTGAAGACATTCCAGCCTTGTCGCTCCATGACCGAGGCCAAGCCGAATGAGTGCTGAGATTCCTAAAAGTAAGAGGAGACCTTTGACACAGGTTGAAGATCGATGATCGTAACTTCTCAGAAGCGAGAAGCAAGTTGAGTAGTGGAGCGAGTAGAGGAACAAAGAGAGAGCTCTAAAAAGACACCGACAATCCATCGTGGTTAGAGTACCAGGAGTAGAAGTCAGTGGGCAGCGCAAAGAATGCAGGTGGTCATTGGCGAATCCGGTCATGCATGTACATAGGCGTTTTGCAAGGGCCATCCAGCCTCACTATCCCGTCGGGCAACCTTGGGATACCAAATTCAAGCCCCGCGGCAGCCGAGGAAAACAGGACATATCTGCAGGGTTGCTGCAGGTTCTGACCATGATAGCCAATTCGCCAGCCATAAAACATATCGAAATACTGTGTAGTGCAGGCATGATGTTGAGGCGAAGCAAACAAGAGGGGCGGAGCACTTGATGGATGGGAAGGTCCGATGCTAACCTCGAACTCAACGTGTTATTGGCTGATCTCTCCACCCACCACCCACCTGCCAATGCCAGCCGCAAGATGCACTTCCAAGGGTTGTAGACAAACACTGCCAGTGTATCGGTTCATCTACTCTACTCAAGGGGTTTTTTATATCTGGTTCTGGTAGACGGAATGCCTCCTATCGGCCACACTATCAAGATCATCCTTGACTCTATCAAAGTGTTTACCTAGACCGGTCTAAGGCGGGTTTGGGTTGTGGTTGCCGCAAGCTTTACCATTTGTGGAGCCGGTATGGTTGGTAGCATATCATCTTGTTGGCATTGGGAAGACTAATATAACGTATCAACAGGGTGGATGTGGCTAATATGACCTACTATGTAGGTATGGCTCGGAGTAGAGACTCGAGTATCGGGTATCAAAAAACAACAAAAAGTATTCTCCATATATGTTCCATGGTTAATTCTCCATCTTTTCAGTTTGTTCTTCCATCCAACCGTTGATTCCTCGTTCATCGCTCCATGTAGTTCAATCTCAATCCATTCCATCTCCAATCACACCACGCAACGAATGCGCACATCAAGAACACCCTCAAGGCCTCGCTGTATTGAACGCCGAAACAGTGCCCACCCCATACTCCGTAAAATCATGTCGACCCGTTCCATTCGTATTCGCTTTTCTTCCTTTACCTCCGTGTTCATTTCCATTCAATTTCCACAGTCCCTTTCCTATGGTGTCCTCGCCGAGTCCAACACCCCTCAGCTTCATGGCCGCATTCCCCAGTAGTCCAGCCGCTTCGTGTGTAAGCTCCCAGCGTGTACTGGCAAAACTCTCCTTGAGTATAAGTAACAACCCGAGACATCTATTTTTGCCCGTCACGTTTTCAAGATCATCGGGAGCACGTACACCCGCGACTCGGTCAAGGTAATCGCGCATATCTCTTTCGCGCTGTTCGTATGTTGCGAAGTCTTCTTCGCGAGGGGCTGGCTGGATTGGCCCCTCAAGCGCGAAGCCATAGCACCAGACTACTAGAGCCGAGATGTAGAGTACCCATGGACGGTTGAGTAGGAAGTCATCTCGCGCAATATACCTATCACTGTCGTATGCTTGTGGCAATATAGGTGACGCGTGACCATAGATCCGGTTGTCAATACTATCATCACCTGCCGTGGGAGGAATAAGTACTGTAGTGATGAACTTGAGGGCGTAGAAGGCCGAGTCGCGAGCCGATGCGCGTGTCGCCCACTTTTCGATCTTCTCGCGGATGATCGAATAGTCTTTGGGTGTCACGGATCGAGAAAGAAGGCGATTGGCGCCGGCGAAGACCTGGCAGTCTACAATATCGACATGAGCGGCGATATGTGCTAGATGGTGTAGCACAGTACGGGATTCGAAGATGTTCTCATCGTCCACTGGACGGAGGAGGGGTACTGACGAATTTTGTGTATTGGCGATAACAACTCGTGGTGTAGACAACGGTGCTGTCGCTGCTTCGGCGAGGGCCTCATCGAAATCACGCTTCCAATTATCGAAGGCACGTAGTAGAGTACCTTTCCATTTGTCAGGCCCACCGATACTGTTCGCCGCTCGGGGGCCGATAGACGCAATCTGCAGATCTCGCTGTGCCATGTGCCACGAGACAGACAGCAGACCAGCCATTATAATTGTGCGGCCGAAAGAATTTGTGCGGACCCGTTGACCATTGAGTGTCTTCTTCAGGCCTTCCAAGAAGCCTATCGGTTTAACACCGTTTGTGCGAAGTGAGGTCTGAACGCGCGACACTTCGGCGGGAGAAGTGGCAGACCAGAGTGCTTCATCACACGGTAGTGGGAGACGCATCTCATGAGCAACCATTTTCGCAGAATGGCCGAACATTGTGCAGTGAATTGCATCAAGGACAAATGCACCGAAGGCAGCGCGGCGAGTTGCTTCTGTCGTTATCCAACGGTGCCAGGATTCATCAGATCTATGGCTCGAATCATGTAGGGTGCTTGTACCGTTGGTTGCAACTCTACCGTTCTTCTCCTCAACCAAGCTAGGTGGAGACTCCGAGGCACAACGGCCAATCAGTGAACTACCGCGTCTCATCAGTGTTAGTGTCGAGTCATGGTGGATGTGAGCCCTTTCGTGTAAGGTCCTGGATGAATACATTTTCTCATAAACCTCGATCAAAAGCAATGTTTGAAAGACCCACAACTTAGCAGGTGGTCGATAATCTATATCTCTGATGATCTCCCATCGAAGGTGCCACACGATAAAGTTCGCGAATTCTGCAGCAGAGTCGGTCAAGGCTGTACCGTAAGCTTTGTCAAGCGTCGCTGCACCGATGGCTACCACGGCTAGAAGCAGTAAGGTTGGTGTCTTATCTGCCTCGAAGGTAGGCTTATGCAATATTGGCAACTGAGCATGCTGGTGATACCAGTATGAGCCAATATAGGTATGCATCATCCTCAAGCTAAGGATGTGATCATCTGCATCGACATTGCCTTCAAATATCATGTCCTTCCGTTTCTTGACTGCATCATGCGCTCGCTCCACGAATTGCATCTGCATGAGGTCCAGCAGCTCTTGTCGCTTTTCTTCAGACATGATGTAGCTTGCTGGATGTGAGGAATTCAAGATATGAGGAATACTGCTCGGGTGCGACATGGGGAGTGAATCCTGATATGGAAAAGCGTGATTTGTATCTTGCGTTCCAATTGGCCACTGTTGTCTCAGAACCATCTCGTCGTGATACGATGTAATTGGTAACAAATCGGGTGAAAAACTGACATGTCCTGTTACATTGTCGTTGAAAAGCCAATTAGCAAAATCGTCATTGAGAGTGAAAGGCGATGCCCGGCCATAATCCTCTGCTCCGAAGATAGGATACCCAAAACCGTTATTCATGTCTATAGCAGGGTTGGAGCCATTAACATGAGGATAAAGATACTGATCCGTGTTGTTACCAGCCAAGCCGTGGGATACAGCAGCAGCGAATACATCTTGGCTTTGTCGAGACAAGTCAGGGGATCTCATGGCGGTCGGATAGTTCATGTTGACCATATCCGTACTTGGAAGGAAGTCGCTGTCACGCTGATGACTAGTCATGTATGTTTCAGAGCCAGTCCGTAATACGGGCAACGGATGTGCAACCCCAGACGAGTTCGAATATGTCCTGATAGGAGATTGCGGTACAGATTGAGAGATAATTTGACTGTTTACATGTCGAGTATGCATTGCTGATATGCTCTCACGTCGCCGCGGCCATGCCATAGGTTGATTTGCTTGGTCAGGAGTCTGGGGACTTGTTCCGTAATTGTTACTGCTGTGATTAAGCATGCCGGATGTGGTAGCGTTGGTTCGAGGAGTCGGTGGAAAGAAACGTGGATCGATCACGTTGTTCGGAGTGGATGAGGAGGCGGAGGAAAGTCTCTGATCGGTGTGGTAGTTGGAGGGCGTTTCGAGGGCAGAATCTGTCGAGACGTATTGTTCGGAAGCCAGCGCATTAGAGTCGTCATTGGGCTGGTGGTTGTTTGTCTTTGGAATATCGTAGGCATCTTCATAGCTTCCGGCAGGCGAGATATTGGCAGGTTTCTTGCCCTGGTTGTTCGAGGCTTGAGCAAAGGCATCTCTTTTGTGCAATTGAGAGCCCTGCGTCGTGTGTCTTTCTCTATGACGAACGCATAGATCTTGTCGAACAAAATAACGATGACAATCGGGGAAGTCACACCGATATATATTCTTCGGGGTGTGATTTAATTGATGTCGGTAGAGGTGCTCAGCACGGGAGTAGCTTTTGCCACAACCTGGATGCTGGCATTCGAATTTCTTGTCCGCATTGGGTTTTGCTGTGCGTCGGCGTTTCTTGGGTGGTCCTTCACCTGAATGCTCCGCTTGTTGATCTTGTTGGTCATTGTTGTCGGACCTATCCCCATCCTCGCCAAATTGTTGACCTTGGCCCGTCACCTCGGGCTCGGCCATACCAGTAGTAGTGGTTGTGCAAGTAGAGCATGCTCTATTGTAATGATTTCCAAATCTGCACGTCTTGGTCGATCATGTATGCACAGATTCGTGGAAGCGATTGATGGGTTATATAGCCAGGAGAATGTCCCTATAACCAAGACTGTGATTTCCACACTCTTTCCAGCAGCATAGATACACTCCTGTCGACCGGATACAATCTAGTCGTATGATTAAGGGCAGCGGTTCGGAATTCTCGAATCGAGTACAAAAGTAGCTGCTATTGGACTTGAGGGGCGCTGTGTTGTCGAAGCGACTGTTGTATACGGTATGTCAATAGCATAAACACTAGGAGGTAATGCTGTACTGAACGCTTGCTTCCGAAGCCTGGAAGGACGAGTTCTGCTAGTGATGGTAAGGGTACTTCTGAATTGCACCGACGACGTGGGCCTTGTGTGCAGAACCAAGACCGAGTGCGGACAAGTATAAGCAAGGCGGGACGTATAATGGCGTGCTGGACAGGTCGAGAACGGAAGAGGCTGTGATTTATTTGTTCTTTTGACCGGCTATGTCAAAGTCTGGAACTTCTTACGGCGTAGGGAGGATTCGTCTGACGTCGCCGATCGAATGCTGCTTTGGTCTATAGACCTCTTTAGAGCGAGTCTTGATGTAAGTGGTGACCTTGTTGCACCAAACTGAAGTGAAGCAAACGTGGGTCAAGATGAGTGATTGGCTTGCAGCGCGCAGTTGTTAGAGATGAGCATGGCCAGCAGCATGTGCGCACGCACAAGCGGCGCGAAAGGAAGCTAAAAAGCGGGAGTCATTGGACGTCCATTAGACCAGATATGGGCTAGAAGAAACCCTTGGGTGGTGCCAGGTGCGCTAATACCACTAGCTTCTGTCCCCAGCAATCTCGGCATGGGCCTTAGGTAGAGTCGAGTTCAACTATCACATCAGAGGTCTTGCTTCTTGGCCTCCCGGCGTACTGCTTGATCTGTAGTAAAGCAGTTTCGAGTAGAACAGTTTATCGAATCTGTAGCTCGTGTTTGACAACGCCATGATCTCTCACAGGTGGGTACGAAAGACACAACCTACCTTCACTGCCAATTCTCGTGGTCGGCTGCAGCCGGCTGAGATGCTCCACACCATCAACAGCATGCAGTTGGAAGGTTTGATGCACGACGATGCGGTTTCCCGCAGTCAAGAATTGATCCCACTGACTCAAAGCAACAGCCCACTCCCCCACGCAACCCCAGGTTTCATTCCATCCCCAGATGTTCTGTGTAACGCGATAAACTACAGGGAGATCCGCGATCCCAGAGGTATGGATTAGAAGGTATGTGCCTGTGACGAGTTGTAAGCAACTTGATCGTGCCATGCACACGGCCTCCACTTCTCCGCTGAATCCGATGCTTCTGGAGCTTAACTTCGACAGGATTGTATCCTTTATTGCGTCTCTAGATATGGAACAAAATGCACTGATACCGCTGAGCTCAGTGCCGTTCCTGTTTCGCATCTCCCCATCACTTCCCGCCTGAATCTACCAACGTTTGTCATTCACAAGCGTGAGGATGACGCCAACCATATTTCGGCAAGGTCATCAGGACGTTGTCACGACCAGTCAAGACTCACTTATATGGATCCCTGGATCCATTAGCTGAGGATAGAGTTTGACTTCTGCACAACGAATCACCACGCCGGTTCGATGTCGTGTCGAGACCTGGCCGTACAACATTGGCCAATTAAGAAGACATGAACATGAAGCATTGTAGCCTGCTAACAGCTTCGGGATCAAGATAAAATGATGACAAACACCGGGATGTACTAATTCCGCTGTCAAGTGCAACGACACGCTATCTCGGCTCGAGACGACGCAAGAGAAGTTTGCATCTTCCTCCGAGGGCTATACGTCCATGATTGAGCGCCGCGTACCAAGTTCTGACAGCAGGAGCCAACATCCGGGACGAATTTGGAGTGCCCTGTTGTTACGCCACCAACAATAATCAACCATCATCCCTTCGAAGACAGCCAACCACAAAGAGTGCCAATTTCGCATATCGGACCTGAGTACATGTGGCCAGCCTCCAGACCTGAGGAACATGACCTATATGCTTCGGATGTAATAAAGACTGGTCTCGGCCAATAAGCACTCTCCTTTGGGTTAAGCGACAAACGATCATGGAACAAGAAGCAGAGTGGAGTTTCGACTTCTCTAATCCCATGTCAAACCTTGTACAGCGTTGACAATCAAGATGTATGCTCTGTAAGAGCTCTTCTTCTATCTTTGCCAGTTCTATCAGGTACCCTCACCAACTCATCCTACCACGAGTTACGAGCAGCTCAAAGGAGCGTTCGTGGCAAGAACACCAGGTCTGCAGGCTCCGCCTCAACCACCGAACATCAGACATTGAGCGCAGCTCATGATTCCACCGAAGGAAGACAATACAAAGCACAACGTCCACGACTTCATACCAGCAACTTTTGCAATGCTGGTTCTCTTTAAACGAACCATCCCTCCGAATTGTCACAGTCATCAGTCAACTCCTACTCATTCAGTTCACCGCAACTCGACCCTCCTAGCAACCTCCGCCATATCACTAGCATACACTTCTCACTTCTCAACGCACCTTCGCTTTCATCCCTCATTCCTTACATTTTCATCCAACCAACGAGAAATCCAGATCAGCTGCAGCTCCCGAACAGCCGATCAGACCTTCGCACCGGCCCGACTCAGCTAAGCCAACCCCACTTTCACATTCAATCCCACAACCACCGGCAACTCACCGACGGATCTGAAAAACACCCACATCCGATCTCCTCCGCTCATTCTATCCATATTCCAACATCGTCAACAATTGAGTTTATATTCGCACACAAATTCACCTGTTTGTACAGTAGAATCCAGCATCGGTGGTTCAGTGGTAGAATTGGTCGTTGCCATCGACTAGACCCGGGTTCGATTCCCGGCCGATGCAGTCATTTGCTTTTTGCTTTTTTGATCCTTCATCTCTTCCATTTTTTTATCGTTTGTGTGAAGTTATGAAGTTATGAAGCTATGAAGTTTGAGCACCTAACCATCACGTGTACTTTTTTAGTGGAGATTTGCACTCGGGTGAGATGTATCTCCTCGTTCTGTCGTACAGTACACTGGCACTCACACACAGACGATGCCCCATCTCCTCACGTCCTATCTTCAATACACTACACGTTAATCCATGCGTGAATCAGTACTTCGTCACATCCGTCAAGGACTTTTACACTCCCTAAAAACCATAGACAGTTGTTTATGCCGCCCTCAACTTCCATCTAACTCCAAAATCTCCTATAGTAATTAAGCAAACACAACTCGGAATCTTCTGAAACATCAGTATTTTGCCAAACGTCTATACTTTATCGTCCTCGTCCCCCATTGTGGTGCTTCATCATCATAAACTCGTCCCACTTGATCCTTTCTAATTAACCGTCGCGCCTGCTACTCGACTTGTAGCTGCCTTGCTCCAACCTCTATTCTATTTCATCCATTCTTCCCCATGCCTCCGACTGCAGACCACGTTCTATCTTGCTCTGTTTCGAGCGTCTGCTGACAGTGTAGATCATGTCTAGAATTAATGGGTCCCTGAAAACCACTAAGCCAACCATCCAGCGCCATGCTAAAATGAGGAAATGGTCCAATAGTGTTGTACACGAACGATGGAGTCTATACGGTGAATTGCAGTGGTGGGTAGCGGACTCTCGTATCCTGGCACTAACCTCCGTAGGGAAATGATGGAATCTAATTGTAGTGCTTGTGCAAATGGACTGCATGATCGAACTCATGGTGGCACTTTGGTTACTGGCTAAGTTGATAAGGCGAACAACTGACGCACGAAAGAGTATTGATCTCGAACCATCGTCTCCAGCTATAGGTTGGCGATCATACTCTTGTTGCCAGTCGCCGGTCGCCAGTCACTTAATCTCCAGCACGTCACCAGCCGTAACTGTTCTCTCTGACTTGCGTGTCCATGTAATAGTTCGTAATGCATGAACGCTTCACCCGTTAAATCTAAACCTCGTTGCTTCCAACCTACCAAGTCCTTCCCTAGGAGCAACATTTCGTCTTCTATAGCTATTGGTAAAATCTTGCAAGATGGCCCTTACCTTCCTGACCTCGTTTTTGCTGATCTTGTCATTAATACTACGTACCAATCTTGAACCTTCTTCAGGCTTGAGTGTGCCAGCTGGGAGTAGCTGAAGAGTCCCTTGAACCCACTGTGCAGCAGCCTGAGGAGCGAGGTTGAAGGTTGTCAGAAGGATAGCGGAAGCATCGCCATAGCAATCTTCTGGAAAGCTGAACATCAAGCCCGTCATGATTTGTTGGACGATTTGTTGACCAAGACGACCGAGAACTTGTTTCACCGCATTCTGAACTTCCATCGGTGTCTTCGGTGGTGGGCCGTGGTCCGAGGTGAAGTCAGACACTGGAGGTGTTTCAAATCCAAAATCCAAGAAATCTCGCAGAAATTGCAACGTTGCCAAGAGTGGGTCGACCAATGGTAATGTCAAGGCCGTCAGTGAGGCCTGCACCATTGGCTCCGCGAGTGGTGAAGTGATAGTCTTTACAGGATAGAAGCGTACTGAATCTGTTGCCAATCTAAAGAAGTCTTCGATAACATCGGGTGCTTCATTCGGGTTGAGCTCGCTGAGTATCCGTAAGAAAACAGTAACCTGTTGAGCAAAGAATGCGAAAACGTTGTCACTAATGGATTGATCCACAAACTCAGCACCATAAGAATATTCCCGTATGACCGCATCAGTAGCCCAAAGGAAACAACCTTGTCGTGAGGCTTGAAAGCCTTCAGCGATACTATTGGCGAGCTCACCCAGCAAGGGGGCAGTTGCTGTTCGATAAGATATTATCATGTACCTCCAGCAACGACATACACGTTCCAGTATCGGTATGGACCGTGTGAAGTGTTTGGCAATGCCTGCAAGTGCCGGTAGGATTTCCTTGCAGTATTGGACGGCAGGGTTCTCCTCGCTCGGTGAGACATATGGTTGTATGTTCTTGATGAAAGTGACGATAAGCCCTAGATAATCAGCAACAACATTCTCGGATTTTTCGTCGGTAGCCTGACCAGCAAGAGCGACTATACGGCTCATTACTGGATCACAGAAGAGTTTCATGGTTTCATAGATCTTGCCAACCGGCTGTACCGAAATGACAGCGGCTACACCCTCGGTGACCTCCTCTTGACTCGTTGGTTTGAGCTTGTCGATTATGGTCTCATAAAAGTTGTGGAGCACAGGAATCTGCCCTCCCAGCAACTTCCGACAATCAATGCCAAGGTATTGGAATGCTAGTGCTGCTGCTTGAACAACTTCAGGTGATGGATGACTGAAACCGGAGATGACATAGTTGAGTTGAGCCTCCAGCGTTTCTGGGTGCTCCGCTGTCCATTCTGTGTAACGTCCGAGAGCCATGATAGCTTGGAATTTGAGCTTCTCGTGATCTGGAACTTGGGTAAGAAGTGGGATGATTTCACCCAATACCGAGATATCTTCAGGATTAACCATGCGGCCCATCGCTCGGAGAGCAAATATCGGAGCCTCGAGCTGCTGCCAGTGTGGAACTGATGTTGCGGTCGCTTGTCCTGCGTAGGTTTGCGCCCATGACTTAATTCTTTGGTACGCTTTGATCAAACACTCTGTAGGTGTAAGGACTTCACAACAATCCTTGAGGACGTCACCCATCATATGCCGAAACTCTCGGAATTTGTCCTCTTGCTCTCGATCTCCGTCGAATAGATCTGCTTCGTTGCCATTTTCCGGTGTGGGGAATTCCAAGTGGCTGATCATGATATCCACAAGCTTGGAATAGAGATCGGCAAGGGACGCTCGCGACGGCAAATATTTCTCCAATGTCAGGTATTGCTTAAGATCATACCAGAAGACGAAAGTGACAGATATAGCTTCTCGGTCTTGATCGCGCATGCAGCATTCCAGGATGGTATCGACTAGTGCACGGAAAGCGTCAGGTTGTCTGGCAATAAGGACCACCCAAGCCTCTCCTGCCTCGGCGAACAGTCGTGTCATGCCCTTCATGAGATCGTTATCCTCTATGCCCTCAGCTTCAGCGACTTTGGTTCGCAGTCGCAGCAGCCGTGGGTATAGCTCTTGTATCACGCTCTTATTCTCATCCACATCTCTTGTGTCCTTGAATATGGTACATAGGCAGTCAACCGCTGAGTCGAAAGATGAATCGCTGCTCACGGCATCGAAAATGCGATCCAGCAGTGGAGAATTGGCAATGTCGATGGCAGGTATTTCTCGAAGCCATGAGGCGATGCACTCGTAGAGACGTGGGTTAGTGGCATTGGCACCTAGAGTGAATCAGTCTAAAGTGTGGGATAAGATAGGAGTTGGTTTACTTGATGCTTGTGAGTAAGAGACAAGCAAAGTTAGGACCTGCTTCGAGTTGTCCTCCAACAGCTCCTTAGTTCTGTCGTTGAGTTGATCTTCCTAGATGGAGAGGTTGAATTAGATATTGACCGTTGTCGCAGGTGAAAAGGCTGTAGAGCTGAAGATGGAATGCTGAGCTGTCGAACATACTGTCAAGTTGATCTTTCGACCTTCTGTCACTTCTTCGGGAAGTATCCGTAAGAAATCGAGCAAGCAGTCAAGGCCCTGGGGAGAGTTGCCAACCGCAGATCCAACAGTCCCTATGACATTTTTCCAGGCCGTCATCTGAATGGCCAAACTGGCCACACATACGCACAGCTGCGTCCTGATAGGCCGGGGACCGGCGGCATAAGATTGTAACAGAGAGATCAACGAATCTCGGAGGGGCTCGAGCGCATTACTGGGCAACTGGTGTAGATCGTACGTTATCTATGGTTGAATCAGTACTAAGATTGGTGTCGTGTAAGGCGTGACATACTTTGCCTTTCAATGTAGTCGCAGCAAACAGCCGTGCTTCCACTGCGATGGAAGAATCACCTAGAATAGCGTGTGTTGTGTTCCATGCTTCAGACTGAGCCAACCATCAGTATAGTACTAGTTCCGTAGGATGTGGTCCCGCCATACAGATTTCTGAAACTTTTCCAGAAACTCGTGAGCTTGAGCCTTGTCCTTCGCTACCACGTTACTTTGCATCGTGGCAAGCGCAGAGAGTATTGGAGTAAGGACTCCATTGTTCGAAGTGTTTGCTGTCATCTTGCCGTTGTGATCGTGGTATAGAGGGTGAAGAAAGTGGCTTCACAGCCTTTGAATTGAATGCGCCGGTGCTACCATGCAGAATGAGTTGCGGTGATTGAAGAAAATAGGAGGATGCAGTCGGCGAGTTCGTCCTCCAGTGCCACAGGATGACATATGCTTGTTTGAGTTGATCGTTGTAAAGAGTGATCGGTAACAAATCGAATGCAAGATGATGCAGGTGCAGCCCAAACCCGTCTGCAGTGGAGCTTTCATGGATGGATACCTGAATGCCTTAATGCTTGCGCTGTTCACTATTTTTTGAGATTTGATGTTTAGAGACTATGACTACAACTTACTGAACACCATACCCGATCGTGCGCGCCTGTTGTCAAGTCCTCTCTACTACGCACTCGAGCGAGGTTCTCGTCGCTACAGCTTTGCATCAAGAAACTGGCCACCAAAGAACTTCCTCTTAATCTATATCTCAAACATAATCAACATGACTGGCCGTGGTGGAGGTGGTCGCAAGACCCTGCTTGCACCAATTCACTTCATCTTCAACCTCTTGCAGAAGCGACTCACAGTCTCCGTTTGGCTTTACGAGAATTTAACGACGCGTATTGAGGGAAAAATCAGAGTGAGTTGGAGCGCACATATGGTGATCGATGCTTTATCTAACAGATATAGGGCTTTGATGAATTCATGAACTTGGTGATCGATGATGCTGTTGAGGTGCAGCTCCCTACCAAAGACAGATCGGAACAGAGAAGGCAGCTAGGTCAAATCCTCCTCAAGGGTGACAACGTATCCTTGATTCAAGCGCTGGATTGAAACACACAGTGGATACATGCGCGGTCAAAGATATCCATACTTCTGGCAATTCTTTACTACAGCTCATTGCGGTCCAACCCTCACCGTCAATCTGCTAAGATCAGTTTATCAATTTTCCAGTCATCATCGCTTGTCGGCACATGCTCGCTTTCATCTAACAGTTGTTCGCGAAGAGCAAGTCCAACTAGTTGCATGTCAGCGACAAAACAAAAAGTCACATTCTTGAAAACTCACCAAGCGTTGGAAATGCATCTTGGTGACCACTGCTCTTGCAGATCTGGTCGACCTCAGAAAGATATCTATCATAGAAGCCCTTGCCATGACCCAGACGATTGTTTTGAACATCGAATGCCATGCCAGGCATGAAAATCAGGTCTAATTTTGGTTCACTCTTGGCGGACGACATCATGTCAAAAAGACCATGTCCACCCTTTGCGTTTTCCCGAGCTTCAACACTATCACTCGCAAGCGACGGAATGCCCCAAGGATCTGGTTGCAAGCTATGCAGATCTCCTTCGTCCTTCAGCCTAAGCATATCCATGACCTTCGACTTCGCGTTGTCGTTGGTAGAATGTATGTACGGAATGAAGACTTTCTTGCCTTCCCTAAGAGCACTCAGCACGATTTCTGTGGTTGAAATTTCTTTGCCAGGCATAGAGAGGAAGATGCTGAACGATTGGGCGTTTTGATACTCGGGTATGTTCAGAACTTTCTTCGTTACAGAAGCAGCTGAAAACCTCTATCAGTCGTGTCTTCTGACTCAGTTGAAGAGCTATTTACATTGCTGGTTGACATTCTCGGTTGTAATGATGTTCAATCTGTCTTTCATCTGTTTGCGTAGTGCCTTCTTCTCGTCCTTGACACTTCTTGACGCCATTCTCAACGTAGGGGCAGAGATTCTCCGGATTTGCAACATACAATATATTGTAAAGGGAAAAGAACGTGTCAAGATGTTCATTGACGACGTTTAACCAGGTAACAAGCTCTAACGTGACGATACAGTAAGCCAAAGATCTTGTTTGCGTTGTTTATTACATTTGCACACTGCACTAGCTTTTAAGGCTGAAACACCGAGGGATCGGCCGTTTAGCGAAGTTTAGTGCTGCTAGTCTGTGCCAATCATGATTCGAAAGCATTTGTTCCTGCGTTTCAGGGGCGCGACTTTGGGGTGGTGGCTCCTGTGGCACGCTGAATTCATATCTGAACGTTTGCAAAGGAAATCTATAATCAAGCGCAGGTCAGCAGTTTTCTTATGGTCATTTTGATCCTTATTTATACTTCTCAGTCCTGTCGCTTCTCAACGTAGTGATGACGATTCGGACCACCCTAGCTGCCACAGCTCTTACCTTCCTCTTTTCAGTGCTCGTTCAAGCTCAAATTCAAGATGTGCAACTGGTCGGGACGTGGACAACGAAATCGCGAAAAGTGCTGACAGGCCCCGTATGATAACCTCATTAATCAAGGTGCTTGACGACTGATGTAAAACAGGGCTTCTACAATCCTGTTGATGATCGACTAATCGAACCAGAATTGACTGGTATTTCCTACTCTTTCACGGCAAATGGCTGGTACGAAGAAGCATTTTACCGCGCAGTTGCAAATCCTACAACTCCTACATGTGTGTCTGGTGTGATGCAATGGCAACATGGAACATACACAATTGCTACAAATGGATCGATTACACTCACTCCTATTCAAGTTGATGGTCGATCATTGACTTCGACACCATGCCAGTACGACAACTCAGTTTATGAAAGATATCATCAACCGGAATACATGAAAGCATACTCAATTGAGACGGATCCTTTTCACAATGTTCCAAAACTAACTCTAACACTGTACGATGGATCTCTACAACAGCCACTTTATCAAGTGTACAACCCTCCGCAAATGTTGCCCACGCAAACGCTGAATCCTACTGCTTCAGCCAGTGCAACAGCGAAAGCGAAAAGAGATGGACCACAAGTCAACATGCAGATGGATGAGCCTATGAACAAGCATGCCATTATTCACGCAACAGAACCTTGGGACCCAGATACGTTCTGGTGGGCTGGTATTGGTTTCATCGTTGTTGGCAGTGCGCTTTACATGTATCCGTCATCGAAATAACATCATTAAACGGCAAAATATACCACAATATACATCTAGCAGAGCAGCATACCCACGGACGAACTTGCCAGAGACAGCCAAGTGTTTGCTTCGAGTGCCATTTCACCACAATACCTCACAACATCGAGTTCAGCTCTGTCTGCCGCGTCGAACAGGCACCTCAGTAGCACAAACGACCCCGTCGGAGGAACGCCTGGTAGCGGAATCGCCATCCCAACTAACAGCCTTGCTTACCTCAAAATTGTCGTGGAACGGAAGTCACATCAGTTGTGAACAGTGCTGCAAGTCGATTCAGTGATATGTCCTGTCCCGCAAGCTCGATGGAATATTCAAACAATTGAGCTCGCATCCGCTCAGCAGTCGACGTCAAACACATCACGCTTGTGTGCTAGCGTACTGAGTCATGGTATCTACAGCATTAAATCATCACCCAATGCAGAAGAATGGTTCCCTGTCCCAGCACTGGAGTGAAAGAAGGAACAAAAGAATCGTGAGAAGACGTGATTCGAATGATGGGTATGACTAAGGTCACCAGCTGGATATTGATTGATCGGACGTGAGCTGTGCACAGTTTACGTCCCAGATCGACGAAGAAGAGACCCAAGGAAGTGACGGGAAGCCTTGAGGGTAGTTCTCTGGTCACTCAATCTGGCCGACTATCAGTCACGTGGTCACACTGTCCCAAGGTACCTGGACAGAGCGTCTGTGGTACGAAGAGTCGAAATACTCAGTTTGATGAAGATTCGTGTCATAGTTAAATATGCAGATGAAGCCGCTAGTATTTTTGATGCTCCCTTTCCAGCAAAGCATTGTGGCAAGGAATACCAGCTGCAGCTTTGTTGGCTGTCACGGTGGAGGGAATATTTAGCCTTACGACCCAATGTTTATCTTCGCCAGTCACCCCACCCAAATTGGAGCTTCCTCGAGCACGCTCCCCACTCTTGAGTCTGTTTCCTTAACCTCGTGTCACTTGTATACATGTAGAGCATAACTGTCTTGGATGTCACATTGCTTCGAAACGACTTCTGCGACAGTGAGGGTGCGAATCTGAAAGCGTGTTTCAAAGTGCAAAGATTAGACACGTATTGCACAGAACCGATTTAGATCTAATTGATTTTCTTGAATACGACGGACCAATTCGACAGATCTGGTCAATTTAATTGGCCACCCTTTGTTACCGCTCGAGGAACCTAACGCAAAAGAACCGCTGACTCACGTGGGAGACCACTCGAATTCATGAAATTGACTTCGTAAGATTTCTTCATTAGGACACCTGTCCAATTATTACCAGCAGGCCTATCAACAAAAAAGCGAGAGAATCGGAACGAGAAGGCACGGGATCATCAGGAGCATACTATCTCGTCAGCAGTCTCCCGAAATGTCCGACGAAACTCCAATGTCCCCAACAACGGGCAAGCCTCTTCCAAAATCACAGACCTACGACGGAGGATGTCACTGCGGGAAGACCAGGTTCGTGTCCGCTATGTTATCTCCATATTTGACTGTAACACTTCACACCGCCCAATGTCGACATATTGTTTCCCTGCCCTATCTCAACTCCAACAACAAGCTCATGCTTATCGGACCACAGCTTCACTGTCAAACTTTCTCCGCCCCTACCCGAGATGGCCGTCACGCAATGCGACTGCAGTATTTGCCACACAAACGGTCACCTCATGGTATACCCTTTGGAGTCTCAGATTACATGGCACTCGGGCAAGGATGAGATGGTCGGCTACACCTTCGGTCCCGCCAGAATTATCCATACGTTCTGTCCAGCTTGTGGCACAAGTATTGGCGGGAAGAGCAACGATCCGAACTTCTTCGCGAACAACCGGGCTATCAACGTAAGTCGATATTCAAAGAAAGAGAAGTGCATGAATTGATAGGAGTTAATGACAGGTACGCACGTTGAGAGGAGTCGATCTTGACACCCTCTCGATAAGAAAAATTAGCATGAAGGACGATGTACCTTCGGAGGCGAAGGACTTGAGTTAGTAAGTGCTTAAATCTCATTCTGAAATTAAACCTTTTCCATTACAGTATCTGCCTGTGCTTCCTTTCTTGAGAGGCACGCAGCATGGAGGTAAGTGTTGACTGATCCTCTTTAGTGATGCATCAAAATATCCCAGTAACCCTTACGGATCCCGGATAATCTAAGGTCATACCAAAGCTTCGTCTGCTGTGACGAATGTGCTCCAGCAGGCAAAACCGCTGCCTGCTTGGAGTAGCGGGCCATGTGGGACTTTTGGTTCATAGTCATACACTGAATTTGGTACAGAACCGCTTCTCACGAATTCCACACATATTGTCGGTGTCCTCCAGGCAGTCACCCAAACCTTGAACAGGACTTTCCAACCCACTTCATCTGCAATTTGTTTGATCATGGACTCGTACATGACAAGCCGTCCTTTTCTTGTTGCAACGTGAAGCACCGTTTGGCCTCAAATCCGACATTGACAAATATCTTGGTCCTTCATGCCTTTTCTTCCTGTTCAAACCTAACTGTGTGGCGGTGATGTGACAGCAACTTTATAGCCCTTCGCGCCTCCGCTCTTTTGTCTAACACCAATGCGATGACTTGCTCACAACGAAAGTTGGAATATGCATGCTCCGCAGAATACAAGGTATGTAACGATACCCCGAAACATTCAGTTACTGACAGCAATCAGGAGAAAAATCTTTCTGGTCTGTCAAGTATGGCCTATGCCTCGAAGGAGAAACGACAGTGGATTGTACGGAGAATACAAACAGGAGCGACCAACGTCAAGAGGACTTCGTTGGAGCACCAAACGGCTGCAATCATACTATCGTGACACAGTCTACGATCGATTGCGATTACTGAGCACGCCAAGAAATGTCGCAGCACAGAGAATACAATTTTTTATGATTTGATCATGATTGGACTTAAACTACAAAGTCTCTATCTTTGCGTTCGAAACACTGGATAAAACAGCGATGGTTCGAGTACCTTTGCATGTCCTCAGCACGAAATCTCGGAGTCAATAATCGACGCTGGAGCTGTGCACAATCTTTGCGTCTGGATCTCGACAAAGGTACCCCATTCATTCCAGACAAAACGATAGCCGAACCACGGTCAGAGGAAAAAAGCAACCGCTAATAAGGCGACCTGTTACACCACGCTCGAACGATCCAGAAACTGGACTAGTCGTTTGATATAGCGAACAACAACAACTTGTTGTGAAGGTGCGATCAGCTTGAGGGGTATAAAAAGGCCTTTTGTGAGGAAGGAGAATAACTCACCACGTCGATTGTTAACACGACCTGAAGTGCCAGTGAAGGACTTTTTTGCGTACGGGTACGGCGTGGTCACTGATTTATCCCCGACATCAGTGGTGCGGGGGAATTTCATGGCAGTAAGAGTTGGCTGCAATCCTGTGAATCAGAACTGATGGTCGGATCCAAGAAACGAGGCACCTTGATACGACTAGCAGGTCTCTGCGACTCTTCCCATCTTTGCTCGAAGACATACAAAGCATCCGAGGAAGCATCCGAGATGAGAACAACAGAAGGCCACATCGGGTAAGCGAGACCAACGGTGACATGCTGTACACAAAACGTTCAACAGTTCTCTGGACACTGCTTAGACAGTCGTTTCGACCCCTCCCACACGGCAATCCAATCAAATGCTCGCATTAGAATGCGTCTGAACACAGATACCAAGCTACTGCTTACGACTTTTCGGACTATACACCTTCGGCATCTATATAAATGGACAACAACTGATTGACACAGCAAAGTCACTTGTAACATTGGCGGGTTGCTTCAGCAGCGATGATATGAGACCGACTTACGCACCACAGACCGTCACCGTCTGTTTTCCTATGTCCCTCATTATCACCTAAGCAGGCTTGAGCATAAAATGCCATCAGTTTCCTTCTTTCTGTTCTGGCTCTCAACTCAACCAAATCTTATGAACGATTTCAGTGTCTCGACCACTCGATTGAGATCAGATTTTGAGACAAGCACTACCAGCACACCATCTCCTCCGTTGAAAGCCAGTTCACATGTCTGATAACATAGGTAATTCCAATTCTACTCGGGCACCGACCTTTGATAAGTTGCCTCCATCACAATATCCCAAAAAGGCCGGCTATAGTTATCTCTCACAACGATTTACGCCCAGAGAGCAAATCATGCCATATAATGCATGGAAAGGAGGTCAAGCAGGGAAATGGACTAAACCAGCAACTAAGGTTTCGCGATCTACCTCGTTCGGCACCCTTCTTGGCAGAGAAGGTAGTGCCTCTGACTCGTTGGAGAAGTACAAGTAATCAGGGAGCAGGACGGTTGCGTCCAACTCTTTGTCTTATTCGCTCAATTTCACAGACGCTTATTGGCTCAAAATCGAACTGCTCAGGAACCTCTTCGTCTTCGGAGCGAAGTAATTGTGTCAGGAGGACACCAGCAATGGCTGAACAGGAATGAAGCCTCAGAAGTCTTCAGAGAAAATTGAAGAATCAGTGCCACCACGAAAGTCAAGTTCGCAAATGACAAAGGACTTTTATTGAATTTGTATACCAGGCAATCAAGAACGAAACACGTGGTCAACAAGCTGCAGTCCACGTAAAAAGATTTTTTCCCCGTTCAGTCAGTTATCAGGGGATGACTAAGGGAAGCTTCATTCCTACAGACACCAGTCATTGGATCTACAATGACCGCTAATGCATACAACGGGTCTTTATGAACGGCACGCCTATGACTCTCCCGTGCAATTTGCACCCAACTCACGGCATCGAAGACACACCAGCTTAGTATCGGAACACAAATGCCGGGATTCATCATGCACCACGTCTGACATTCAAACCACGTCCGTCGCAGCCATCATATCATCCCTTCGGTGCAAGCGATAGCTCATGTCAACACGACACGTACACAACAGCCATGACCTACGTTGCCTGACTGCTTTACGCTTGCACAAATGAATCCACAGGCCTCACGCAACACCATGATTCACACGCACGTATTGCTCGTCGTGCAACGACTATGTCACCCACGAGATGCTATATAAGACCGGCCTCCCTTCTACGCCTTGTCCACCCAGCTCACCAACCCGCGAAATCCAGTAGTAACCACAAATAAAAGCAATTGGAACCAAAAAACAGTCCCAAACCTAAGCACTTACGAATATCAATCAACTCAGCAATGTCATCTTCTGACCCATCCTCATCGTTCAATCCACCCTCGTCCTCATCCTCATCAAAGGACACAGACTCAGCAGCCTGGTACACCGAAGACCAGAAAGCATCAGACAACAAGAAACAGCAACTCAACCTTCGCGGGTCGGACCAGCAGAAAAGTTCCGTGGGCCAGTCGTCAGCGGGCTGGAGCGGGACGACTGGGCAGTCTGTCCATTATGCGAATTTGGACGTTGCGAAAGATCATGCTACAGCGCGTAAGACGCAGGACAAGGGCCATGGACGATAAAGTGAAGGAGAGTGTTGCTGAAGTGATCTGGGACAGCATGTTTGCTTAGTGGGTACTTGAGCTGGGAAGTCGTGTATCACGTTTATGAAGAGGGCCACCGAACGTGTGAACACCATCCTCGAGCTGCGTAGAAATATATGCTCTATCGAATGGGAAGAACCCTCACATGACATCAAGGCAACACGAACAGCTTGGTATATGACTGCACTGCTTGTGCTTGATTCGCTGGCCTTGAGCATCGCTGAAGTTTTAGCTTGAATAACAACATCATTACATCTTAACACACATACTCAACTTCACTCATTGCGTTTCTCTGGTCGTCGTGCATCTTCATCCTCGTCGTCGCATAAACATAAGTCCTGCTATTCAGCTTGATAGATATGCAAGTTATTGAGCTTAGTAAGTCCGTATGTACATCTCCCTTTGCCACATGTCACAGGTACCTCAGACGTCCACTACAACTCCCTCCTATTCTTCCTTCGTACCCGACGGCATAAAATACATACATACGTACATGTTTATATGAGGTCTCAACTCCGACCAAACTGTCAATGTGCACATGTACGCCAGGATAGTTCAGGTAGACCAGCACCGATCTCCTTTCCGGCATCCAAGGCTTTCCCTCTAGCTTCCAGGTTGCCGTCCTTGAGCATATTACATTCGTGCCCGGTACCTTGTGCGTAGATCCTCCACTGTGCTTAGTGAGTGAGGATCGAGTGGTCTGATGCGTATGTATCTCTTCGTTGCCTACGTGTAGAGGCAGACCACGTACTTGACCTCCCTACGTACTTGATATATACGTGCGTACTTGGACCTGAAATCGCACCCACTGCATAGCCGCACCTTATCAGACAACGATCATCGAAGAAGATCAGACAGACCACATTCTCACGTTAACATGATAGCCAAGCCCAGCTCCTTCATAACCAACCTCCAATCAACCGCCCCCAGGCCACATGTGATATTTGAGTTGTCACTACATGTCATACGATCGACCCGTCTCCAAACCTCCATAACCAACTCTTTAGCCCAATTTGCGTTCCCACATCCCCGACGACTCGTCTTATGCAGCCAGATTAGTGCACGTTGTCGCAGGTCAACGCTTGTTGCTTCAACGGCGGCGATGAAGCCGGGCCATAGTGTGTTTGCAGGTCTGGTATCGCTGGAGTTGGTGAGACAGTCGAAGTTTTCGAGTCGGTCGAGGATCTTGCGCACCAAGTTCTGGCAGCCGAGGTGGTTTGTTGTGTTGACTGGTATACAGGTGGTGGTGTCGTTTGCGTCATTATGGGAGTGGATGTGGGAGGCTCTGTCTGATGATAGGTGTGTTGAGTGTATCACACGTGAAAAGTATAATCTCACAGCGTAATGGAAAGCCCATTGATGATTTTGGGCAAGTTCGATATTTATCAAGGGTGGTAGTGAGGATTGATGAGATGAAGGATGTTGAAACTGAGTGGTAGTGTCCCCGAGTGGGCGAAAAACTTGAGCAGAGTCGAAATGGTGGATGTTCTCATTATCGAATGCCCATGGGTTACATTCGACTGAATGAAGTTCTTTTTCTAGTGCTGTTATTGCTTGGTCAAGGTTGTGATTAATTGATCGAGCTACTGGCGTGTTTGAGATCTGATTTGCGATACGAAGGACACGTCGGAGATGGCGCATTGTGCTCGAGCTGATACCGAACGATTTTTCATTTATGTAGTTATCAATTCGGGCGGTACTCGTTGCAGGTGTATCAGATACTCCTGCAGTGAGTTCAGGTTCTGGTGTACTTTCTGAATCATCGTCTGAAGGTTGGTTGGTGTCAGCGTCATCTTGAAGTTCGGGGGGTTCGTATGATGTTGTGGCGGCCAAGGTCTCGTAACAACGGAAAATGCGGTAGAGTACTGTTGACAATGCATCGGATTTCCAGAATACATCTCCTCCCGTTGCTTGAACGATCCTCTTGGCCAGACTCAGATGCACATTATAGTCTGATCTGTAAAGTCCAAACACATCTGTGCTGATCAAAGTCATCGCTGTGGCAAGAAATGCATGTTTATGTGTGGCGGTTTGCGCAGTGGACAGCGAACCAAGATGTGCGGAGATAATGTTGAATGCTTGTGTCTTGTGTCTTAGAGCATTCTCGACGGCGTTCTGACGACCCTGCAGGACGGTTTGCGATAAATGATATGCAGCTACTGACATGAGTGCATGACGCAGCGCAAGCTGAGCTGGTGGAGGTGGTTCAATCAACGCCATCGGAAAATAGATACGTAGCCACGGATTTTGTGCGGCGTCGATGGTAGGCATCATCATATGGCTAACCACATCTCGGTAATGAATCAATAGATCGTCATCTTTCTTGCCAGGTTGAAGGCAAATTTGTGCGGCGCCCTGGCAGTCGACATCAGTGTTGTCGTGAGCTGTATAGGGTTCTATCCATTGAGATTCACGTGTATGATTCTGCTCATCAGACCGAGTACTGTCGAGATTTGTTGATGATTCAAGTATATGGCTCGAAGCGAGCGATTGTATGTTACGAGCATAACTCTGAAGCACGTTCCTGGCTCGCTCATTAGTTGAATTGGTCTCCTCTTGCGCAGTGATCGGCTGCACTCGGTTTCCGCCAGTTTTAGTAGTACTGTTTTGTTCAGACAGAGCCTCATCAGGCCCAGCAATAGTGTCAGGGTGTGGAGGGAGATAGCCACGACAATCATAGCGCCGAGATCTCTCGCACTTCATACATGTCGGCCGACGTCCATCACACTGACACCGTTAGTTAAGTTGTTCGATCGGGACCAGACCAAGTGGCTAACCTTGATTTTTCTTTCTCTGCATGTAAGACACCCCTGAAACAGGTCTTGTCAGCCGTGGCGCTCACCGTTGCCGCACAGAGAAGTCCTTGTACATACAGTGTAAGCTCTTCCGCGCCGTCTACTGAGGCGAGTGTGTCGATCCGTCTCAGAACTGGCAGTGCCGACACTGTTCGCGCGAGACACAAGGAGATTGGACAAGCCGAACGGAAATTGATCGGTCCAGCCATCATGGGAAGTAAGAGGCCACCATTCGTCGAGAGCCAGCTGGTCTAGAGATTCTCGTCTACTCGGGACTTCATGTGAGCTCATGTTCACTAAAATGATAGCATCACTCGATCTCTTCGTGTGTAATTTCGAGTCTGAAATCCTTGCTTGACTTGGCGGACTGTAATGGATGAGGGCCAACGCATTCGGCAATGTACGTACGTAGTATTGAGGTAGTGACCGAGACGCGGGGAAAAGCGACGCGTACAGTGTTAGAGACGATGTGTTATGCGGAGAAGCGCGACGTTCTCGATATATGATGACCGAAGGGTGAGCAAAGCAAAAGAGAGCACGTATTTGTGCATGTACATGTCATATATCATTGTGTTCGAAGTACGAGGAACCTGAAAAGTTCTGTGAAGGCAAGCCCAGGATGAGTTCCATGTACCAACTACAGTAAGCCGGGAAAGGGAAGGTGCACTATCTACACCTACCACGACTTCCCTACACTTTTGCAATAGCATCGTCACACTCACCAAGTACTATAGTTCTTCGTCGAGACCATCAGCTCATCAATCGGATCATTGGTGAGAACGTCCATGCTGTTTACCACCACGACCCACGAAGTCATGCTGGTGTCAGGCTACTCGGTTGAGTGAACGAACGCTCTTGCGTAGATGGTCTGGATACGTACACTGCCCTAATAATCGACCACAATGCTTCACTTCTATACACATATGTACGTATTTCACGCCACTACGTACTCCTAATATCAGTGTAATCACGCCAGTCGTGTCGGAAACACAAGCATGAGCTGTTTGACAGGTACTTCCAGTTTTTGGAACATACTATGAGATTAGTTCCACCCTAGCAACATGGATATAAAATCAATCTGGGTCAAATACTTCATGGTGGAAGGGTAGTAGGTAACCAAAAGCGGCTGCTATCATCTTACCTACCTACTTATGATTCGAAACGTACAAGACATCATCAATAGTACCAAAATTCTCCTTGATGGTTCTTGCCGACACAAACCGCTGTAGGAGTGTTGCGGACCCTGCTTTGTCGTTTGTACCACTTGCCCGTGAGCCTCCAAATGGTTGATGTCCTGGCATCGCTCCTGTGCATTGGTCGCTACCGATTCAGTCAGCAGGATAATCTGTGATACTCAAGAACGTGGATAGATAGTGGGTTTATAGGTCGGGAGGAGGTGATCTGCATACTTGACGTAAAAGTTACCGGCGCTGAATCTAAGTCCTTCGATGGCTCCCTGTAGAGCATCTCTGTCGTTTGCAAAGACAGCGCCGCTGAGGGCAAAATCGGATGTCTCGTCGATGATGCCGAGGATTTCGGGTCCATATTGTTCGTCTGGGTAGACATAGACTGCTAAAAATGGACCGAATATCTCATCTTTTAGAAATACACTGTTGTAGTCTCTTGCTTTGACGATGGTGGGCCGCGGGAGTAATTGGTATGTCAGTATTGGTGCAGTGTAGAGGCTGCTATCACGATGTTCAACTTCACTTACAACATAGTATCCCACCGAATCGTCGCATTGTCCGCCTTCGAGAACTTCGACTGTAGGATCTGACTTGGCTGAAGTAATGGAGTCTGCAACACGCCGGAACGCCGACCCACTGATGATAGGTCCACAGAAGTCAGTCACTGCGTCCCCCATTGTTAAGTCTTTCGTTGTGGAGACTAGGATATCCAGAAATTCACTAGCGATCGATTTTGCAATGTAAACTCTTGAGCAGGCGCTGCATTTCTGACCCTGATATTCAAAAGCTGCACGAACAGTCGTCAATGCTGCATTTCTGACGTTCGCAGAACCGTGGATCAGATGGAAGTTCTGGCCTGATGTTTCTCCAATCAGCCTCGGATACGAGGTGAAGAAGCTGATCTTGTCACCGATTTGTGACCATAACGACTGAAAGACCTTGGTGCTGCCTGTGAAGTGTAGAGCACCCAAGTTCTTGTTGTTGAGCACGGCATTGGTGACTTCTATGGCGTCACCCGGAAGGAATTGAAGGACGCCTGCTGGCAAGCCGGCTTCCATCATGATCTTTTGGAATAACCAACTTGACAATACTGCACCAGGACTTGGCTTCCATACAACAACGTTGCCGACTATGATGGGTGCTAGCACCAGGTTTACAGCCAGTGCAGTAAAATTGAATGGTGAAATTGCGTATACGAAGCCGTCCAAAGGTCTCTGCTCGGACCGGCTGGAGCTGTCAGTGGAGAACTCGGCTAGAATGTGCATGTATAAGAATGAAGGACTCACTTCCATATACCTGGTGCATTGAAACCTGGCTGATTCTTATACAATTCATCGGCAAGTACTGGAAATGTCTTCAGGAAGTCGATTGACTAACAGGAGCGATTACTTAGTACTCGGCACAAACCTGCATAATGTGGGATATACTTACTTCAGCAATGCAATCGATATCAGCTTGACATGGGTTCTTGCCTTGACCAAGCATCGTCCCTGCCATCATGTCATATCGATATTGATTTGCAGCAACCATGCAGCACGGTAGAATATGGCAGCCTTCTCATTGAGTGGAGTTGTTACCCATTTGTTCTTGGCTGCAAGAGCGCCTCGAATGGCCTCATCGGCAGTCTCGGCATCGGCTTGCTGACAGACCGCCAACACCGATTTGTGTTCATAAGGTGAGACTTGCTCGAAGGTTTTGCTTTTCGAGACCTAACATGGTTACGGTTCTGTTAGAAGACCAGATGGATAAAGACCTACCGGCTTGTTATTGACGGAAGGTTGGATTATCTGTGGACCTTTTGACTTGAGATTGTCGATCGCTTGTACCAGCTTCTTTCTTTCGTCACTTCCGGGTCCGTATGATGTCTATGGTCATGTCAGTCGTTCTCCATTATCTATGTTTACGGTCGGAATACTAACAAAAGGCTCATGCACCAAGGTAGGCAATTTAAAGTGACCAAGGATCGCCATGCTGTGTATACTTGATCAATGAATCGAACGAGATTCGTAACTCGAAGGCTTGAAGCCAGAATCTTTAATAAGAAATATGTACGTTGTAACCACTCCAATACAGATGGTCGTACAGGTCGTTTTCGGGTGGCCGAACATGGATGGCCAACTGCTCCACTTGTATGCATCAAGAACTTCGCGCCGAACCAACAAAGTCTCGGCAAGCAAAGGCCGAACACACTGTGGATAATCTTCATTCAACCAGTAAGCAGATTCCCCATGCTACTGGCGGAGCCTTTCCCGCCCTCAATGCTCCGACCACTCTTTTTGCTGTCGGGCTGATGGGGCTCGAGAAGGTAGCTGAATGCTGACCTGAAGTTGGCTGTGTACGTGATACTTGAAATTGTTAAAGACTCAAGTGAATAATGTATCAATTTCGCCTGAGCGAATTCCGAACAGAACAGGAACTGACATGGAACACACGCTACAAAGCCGCTAAGGTCGTTTGTACCGCACGCACGAACACCGAAGTAAGAATGTCAACTTCTTCCTCCGTGATGATGAACGGAGGAGCAAACATGACTGCGTCAACGGCAGGCGAGCACAAGTAAATAGCTACGCCGTGCTTCATACACTCGGCTGCCACTTCAATCGCTAACCGTCGCCCGGATGGTTCCTTGAACTCGACTGTGAGGAATAGGCCTAGGCCACGAACTTCCTTTAGACAAGGTGTTAATTCTTGCAGGGTATGTCGTAGCCGTTTACTCATTTGCTTGACATTGACCAGCAGGTCGTCTTGTATTACTACTCGTTGGGTTGCTAGTGCTGCTGCACAGCCAATAGCGTGACCTTGATATGTGTGACCGCTGACGAATGGATTCGTGGGTCCAGCGTGTTTGAGTGCTTCGTGAACGGTTGGACCGATCAAAATTGCTGAGATGGGTTGGTATCCTGCTGCTAGGCCCTTTCCTATGGTCTGAAGATCGGGAGCGATGTTTCCGAGAGATTGCCATGCGTGAAAGGTACCAAGGCGACCCATGCCACACATAACTTCGTCGAATATTAGGAGCGCGCCGTACTTGTTGCATAGTTCGCGGACTCCTTTCAGGTACCCAGCAGCAGCTGGAACAGTACCGAGTGTAGCACCTACCACGGGCTCGAGGATTACGGCTGCAACTGTCTCTGGACCAAGGTGGAGGAACATCTCTTCGTATTCTGTCAATAAACGTTGTACATATGTGGCTTCACTTTCTCCAGGATGGGCATCTTGTGTAAAGAAGCAGCGCGAAACGTGGTGGAAAGTATCACTGGCGAGCATTGGTTCGAAAGGTGTTCGACGTGTAGGATTGAACCCTACCGCCAATGCGCCGAGTGTGTTTCCGTGGTAAGAATACTGGCGACCGATGAAATGGATGCGCTTTGCGTCTCCTTTACAGAGATGGTATTGTCTCGCGAGTTTGAGCGCAGATTCAACAGCCTCAGATCCTGAACGCAAGTCAGCATAGTGCCCATAGGTTTTTCTCGAACGTAGGCTGCGTACCTGAACTGAGAAACATGACTTTAGAGAATGCATCCTCGCTTTGATCCAATAGTAGTGAAGCCAACTCTTCCGCAGGATCTGAGGTGAAGAAGGAGGTGTGAGCAAATGCCAGTTTCCGCGCTTGCTCGACAATAGCGTCGATGACAACTTGATGTCCGTGTCCCAGACAGGAGACGGCAGCACCACTACTTCCATCTAATGTTCGTGAGCCGTCGTCGTGGATGAGCCATACTCCGGATCCTCCTGCAGCTGTAGGGTACTGCTTAATCAATGATCGATGGAAGACAGCCGAGTCCTTTTCCGCTTGAGCTATCATCGTTACAACCACCTTCTCGTCACAGCTGAATCAAATGCAATAGACCGACGGCAAATAATAAAGTTATGTTGAAGATGTCAGTCTGTGCACGGGGAGCATCCGGACCGACATTGCCTGCCACAGGGCGCCGACATGAACATGCATCATGCAAGCGGAGGTTCACGTGACGAACAATTGTTAGTCGAGGATTTGGACATCCTTGCTACCAATCTGGTGGCTCTCAGTTATCGCATCGTGTTCGGTAGGTTGTATTGAGAAAAGTTCGGGCCGGATTAGTTGGTGTTTGCGGACAGATGATGGAAATCGAAGTTGCTTGACCCCACAAAACTTTGTACCCAGAACTCGACGCATTGCACCTCCTACTTTAGTGATGATTGCTACAACCACGCCTTGCGCCCTTCGATCTACTTTCAAGTATGGCTGATTGGAGGTCTCCAGAGTACCTCACCACGCTACGTAGCCTAGGAGTGGATAAAAGCGAGCTGGACTTTTTCAACTCGTACGAATGGACGCACAAGTGGTTAAACGATTCATCATACACAGCCGTCGCGACAAGTTCTCGCACACCAAAGTCCACCCCTGAGGATGATTTCTTCGCAAAGACGCTTCGCACCTCATCGACCATGCCCAATTGGCTTCTCCTGATACGATCTGCTTTCTTCACAACGAGTACCCCACTGCCGAACACTGACCAGCCAGATGCCCTCGTACTTCTGAGTTTCGGTCGTGGTGTCAACGGCTTTATCAACACTGCTCATGGCGGTGTGTTGTGTTCTGTGTTGGATGAGGCACTGAGTACGTGTGTTGAAGTGTGCCGACATCACCGGTCAACTAGTCGGAACAATCTTTATACCGCACGACTGGAATTCGACTTTCGGCGGCCAGTACTAACGCCTGGAGTTGTGTTATTGAAATGCTGGTTACAAAGCGTCGAGGGACGAAAGTGGAGGGTAAGAGGCCAGATTCTGGATTCTACTGAAGGGATCTGTGTCGAAGCTGCGGGATTATGGGTGGAGGCACGAGATCAGATGCTGTGACCTGAGCTGGACGACTCCTAGGTATCCAAACAGTTTCGTATCATATCACGATACGCATACGAAGAGGAAAGCATTAACTACGTACCCAATTCAAGAGGCTACAGTATTGATATGTAGGTGTCTTGGCTATGCTCTGTTGTTGCTGCCGGCTGTCGCTTGGTACGAGACTTCCCCGTCAATGTCGCCCGATGACGCTCACCCCTCCAATAGCAAGCCTCAGCAGATAACATGATTGATGTCCGACTTTTAAGGACTATAATGAGCTTGAGGCACCTACAAAATTGACAATCACCCAAAGCAATTTTATGGAGTAAGTCAACTGTGTAGCCCATTGTCAATGGTGTCACAGAATACGATTTCAAGAAGATGAACTGCATCATTGCCATATGGTTTGGTGTACATGTAATTAGAAATCATAAACATTAATTATAGCCTGATCGGTGCTAATTACCGCAATCTTCTTGCATTTCAACGATACAGAACATGCATTATCGACTTTCTTGGGTACAGTACCTACCAAAGAACGTAACCCTCATCCCTCCATCTCATCAGTCTCACCCAGCACATCCGCGACATGCCTCTGAAATACCTCATTCCAAACCCCCCGATTCTTATACCCCGCCAACTCCGCCCCAAAACTATCAACACTAGTCCTCAAGCCCCTCGCCACATCTTTATCCCGCGTAACTTCCGTGATGGGCGTAACATAAGTCCTAATCGTAAAAAGCAGCGCTCGACTCCGCGGCAGACGTTGCAGACACTGTCTCTCGACGCGCAAATGTAGATCTTCAAGTTTAATTTCCTTGTCGGACCCGGAGGCTGAGGAGTCTAGGTTGTGGTGCGAGTGGCGATGGAAGAGTTCGTCCGAGTCGTCGATGGCGAAGTTGAAGCGTTGGACTTGGGACCCGACACGGAGGGTGGAGAAGAATTTGTCCATTGAGCGCGCGAGTTTGGTTTTGTAGGATGGGACGCTGGGGGCGTGGATTTGCCAGAGGTTTAGACCTATGCGTTCTTCGATTTTGAAGCCCGCTGTTTATCGGGGTTGTTAGTTGGTCTCTTTGTTGGGGTGGGTGGTAGGGGAGGGAGGAGTGGTGTACGACGTACCTGGAAAACAAACGCCTGCTGATCGTAGGGTTGTGATTCGATTTTCATCGGTCTGGAGAGTCAGGAAGTCTTCTGTTGCTAGAAGGCCCATGACCTCCAGCGGATGATGTGTTCTCCATGTGTTGGCGTCTCTACTGAGGTCCCAGACATCACCGGTAATGAGGTTCTCGATGGTGTGGGGATTGAGGAGTCTGAACATAGAAGGGTATCGTCGTATCAAGGTATCTCTGAGTAGATCTAGTGCTTCAAATAACCCATCTTCGCAACCCGGCAGTACTTGAAGCACTTCCTCTCTGTTCTCTCTAAAAAGCTTTTTCTTCATGTTGTACCTCTTAAGATATGTGTGGTCGAGCTCGATCCAGTCTTTCATGTCAAAACTCTTGATACCTGGCACTTTCGTTAGCATTGTCTCGACCTGTGATACTGCAAAGAAGATTTACCCATAGTTACATGGTAAGGCCCATTGTGCCAAGGTCTATAAGGAGTTTCCGGTTGTTCACTCCATCCGAAATCATGTGTAATTGACTTTATCGAAGACAGGTCTATTGATGAAGGCTCTGAAAACAAAGATTAATATGAACAATCTGACAATAGCGAGACGCACGGTCTACTCACCTAGCTTCTTGCTTTTTGCATCTGTCGTGGGTGCTGTGACATGTCCCTTCCTTAACCGGATGTACTGCCAAACAACACCAGAGCCCACGAATAAGGCAAATAGCAGAACTAGGCTCAACAAGAACCTTTCATTGCTGTTGTAACGAACTCGCGTCCAAAGAGTGCCAATATAACCAGTGAGATCTTTCATGATTCCATTCATGCGTGCAAGTCAGAAGGCACCGAGTTGTAGTGCTAAATTTGTTCTAATTAAGATTCAATGCACCATGTAAATACATACGTAGCATACGTGGAATACCCATGGCTCCGCATGTCCTTGTTCGCTCCTACAGTCTCGAACATCTTCTGGTACATAGCAAGGAGCGAATCACAACACCGTACATTTCGCCGAGGAGCAGACGTCGCTACGGGAGCATGATACGAACAAGTGGAGCCATCTTTCTTCGCTCCGAGAAAATGTTCGCTGATAACTTCGCTTATCAGTACGAGCCGGACTGCTCGGTCACATCATGTTGTGCTACCAAAGTCGCATAGTCTCGCCAGTTTCGGGATCGTAATTCCAGCGAAAGTCGCTTCGAGTACTTACACTGCTTCCTACGTATTGCATTCTATATCGAACCCGTTCGTCGTCACAAATTCAACGGATATCAGCATGCGATTGTCGCTGAGGCCATGATGTGAGATGACCGTTTCTAGAGCCAAGGTCCCAATAATTGCTTTACATGGTCAATCTGCTCTAGCAATTCGCTGATATGTTACGAGATTGTTACTAGTAGTCACTTAGCTCACCATGCTCGGATGGCAGTAGTAGTGTCAATGGATTGTAAGAAGGTCAATCCTCGCAGCTGTGTGTTGTGTGTGGATGGAGAGTAGTGCTGTACCGCACTGAATACAGACGAACAAATTCTGTGACGGCAGGCGGGTGGACTATTGCTGTCTTGTGAATTGATCTGGTACGTAAGAAGATATTTGTCGTTCTCGAGACGATATAGTGTGCATAATATATATCAATCGACTATCCAAACTTTGTCTTCGTTGAAGTGCTCTTTGACCTCGAAGTAATATCCAGATTGTAACATCAAGTTCAAGTGCGTGATCCATTGCATTGCTGTACGTCCATCGCCTGGGATTTGGCCCAAAGCGTGCATTGATAGTAACACATCATATCTATTGCGAGCGCCTTCGACGTCGATTGTTGACCAATCTTTGTTTTCTGCCATCGCTGTAAGTAATCTGCTCTCCTGTTGTGTAGGAAAGGAAATGTAGCAGCGTGAAATTGACTGCACCATCAAATCATGAATTCCCTCTGCAGCTACCAGGAGCCCGTCGTCTTCCGCCGCTTGGGGAAGAACAATGGTTTGACACTGTCGTTTTCCTTTCAGTTCTGCGAGGGCTCGATGACCGACCTCGCCTACGTATCTAATTAAATACCATTGCTTAGACTCCTGGCTCCATGCGTATACAAATCTAAACCCACCAAGTCGTTTTATGTTGAAAATGTCCCAACAGTCATGCATTGGACTCCTCGTTGCCAAGGCCAGTCCTGCAAATCTCACCTTAATCCCTTTTGGAGTCATCGCTGCTCTAGCACTGTCGTCGAATGAGGTATACAAAGACAATCGCTCACGTTTAGGATTGTGTTGATGGAGTAGAGTCGCAGGCGCCCAATTATAACCCTTGACAGACATACGTGGGTGGTTATTGAATATGATACTCTGTGAAGTTCCATAGTGCTCTATCCATTTTTGCCAAAATAGTGACATACGAACACCAGGTGAGTCCTCTGGAACCGCAACACTGAAACCTGCAACTGCTGCCAAGCATAGTGGCTCGTCGGAGGCAACGCTGACCAGCCGTTGCTCGATTTGGCTCTGCAAATCCGAGATATGTAGTAGCGACATCGGACTCCACCATAAGCGGCCACGATGCCGTCGAAGATTGGCGATCTGGTGTAACAGATCGATCCGTATGCGAGACTGATTGTACGGCCTCTCCGAGTCTATAATCTGGGTATTGAGTCACTGAAGCTCAATGTAAGTATTAGAGAATATGAACTATAAATTCTCGGTAAGAAGAGCTTCCTGTAACGTCCACAGACGTCGCATCCATCGAGATGTAAAAATTACAACACCTCCTAGCAATGCTCCATTGTGGTCGTCTGTTCTGAACCGAGTGTTCTATATATCCGAATCGAGCACAAGTACATGAGTAGCTTTTTAATACACCTCCTTTATACTTACAACAGCCTCCAGCTTAATATCTAGCGGGCTCACTAGCATATATATAGTATCGAGCTAGATCAATAGCTGAATTCTATCAAGATCCGTATATGGTCTAGAGAAGTCTATCGCCTTACTAATAAGGCTATATATCTAACATATCCACAGGCTGTTATATGATATATTCCCTAGACCATCTGACTATACATACGAGACAGCCACATATCGCATGCCTACTTGGTATAATATCAGCTTAATAGCACCGATTTCTCCAGCCGTGCCAACTTCGACGCTAAGTAGAGCCATGCCGCTAGTATTAATGATGGTATTAAGTTCGTACTTATCCACGAACTATAAATCATAGAAGTATGGTCTGGGTACATAATCCGCGATATAATTGTCTCCGTTAATAAAGGTGACTGTATAAAGCTCCGTTGTATATTTCTCGTGACGTAAGTCATCTTAAGGCTTTTTTAAAGAACGTACTAACATGGCTGTGTCCATATATATAAAGGTCCGCCAGGCTTGATTCGCTTTATAAGGACACTAATTCCCCTCTCGAACCATAATCTCGAGATTAATAGGATCTATATCACCTAGTCGTAATCCAAGTTAACGAAAAGGAAAAGTACTAGGATCTTCGACCGCTGAACACAATAAATTTAAAGAAGTTGAGATACAAAGATGTGTAGAGAGAGAAGCTCGTTCCACTAATGTAACATATATTCGGCGGCCGACATTAATACACGTTTGTAAGTGATTATAAAGGTTTCGACGTAGCAGTGCCTGGTCCTTGATGAGGTTGCTGAAATTATAGAGTCGTACACTAAGGAGCTCGGTATATAAAAACCTCAGTGGCCTTGAATTCGGTGGTTCGACATGTTTGATGTAGTTATCTTGCTTGAATAATGCTCCAAGTGTTTCCTGTAGTAGGCAGAAGAAGAAACATGTCTGAAAAATAGCATCCACCTCCTCGATCGAAAGTCGATAGACAACGTTGAAATCCTCGAATTGTCGATATCTCTCAATATAGTCGAGAAATGGTACACCATCGATAATCCTCATATGCGACACATGGAACTATATCATGTTCAGTCAAGCTGGAGCCAGGCCATAAGTAGAGGTGCTCCATACTTGCCCAGTAGAAGTATGTGTCAGTGATCAACTGAGGCACCTAGGACTGGCAGGAGTGTTGACAACGACATCACACGACTACACGCCCCATGGAGTGTGCACGATCAGTGTGGTTCAGGACGAGAAAAGAGATGGGAGGCACGGTGACTTAAAGAGAGAGTTCATCTGCATAATTGGAAGGTGATTTGGGCAGCTATAAAATACGTGAGTAAGCAGGTGGCTATGGTGTTCGGAATGAGCTCCTATAGGTTGATAAGGTCAATTCACCCCACTACTGGCATGCTTGAGTAAGTTACAGCATCGTGTACCCCTGGCCACATGGCGAAGCTATGACTAGGATTGAATGTGATCATGAATGCACGTCTACCGAGAGCAGTAGTAAGTCTGCCTTGCAATATGGGCGTGAAGCTAAAGAAAGTAGAATGCTTGGTAGAGGAGCACTGCGATGTGGCGTCCGAGCGGCACGTGGCGAGGCGTTTGCGTTTGCGTTTGCGCATGAACCGAAGATAGGGTATTACAACTCTCGAGAAGGGGGGCTGATGGTCTGAAGTCTGAGATTCGCAGTGCACAAACAAATACGGAAAAAGAAAATGGAGCAGATATTGAATTACCAGGACCCGGTGCTTGTTGCTGCGCAAGTATTGAGTGTGTGTACAGATGGGTACTCAGAGTCAAGCTAGGACAAAGGTACAATCTACGTACGTACGTAGCTAAAAGCTGTCGCTCGCATTCCTCCTCAATCGAGCACCATAGATCCAGATCACAATCGGCGCCGGCAGCGTAATCAACACAGAAATCAGCGCAAGCATTGTGTTTGCCCACCCATACCCCAAAGCCGCATACATACTTGGCGCAAACAACGGGAAGGCAAAAGCCGTCAGACTACGCAGCATTTGAGATGCTGCTTGCGCGGAGCTCGCATGTTCGGGGTATACATCTATAATATACGCCATTAGCGGCATGCCGATGAGTATGAGACCGCCAGCGAGAACACCGGCTCCGATATCAACGTTGATCCAGAAGATTTTGTACTGGGCGGCCCAGCCGTACCAGAGCATACCGAGCACTGTGAAGAAAGTGCCTGGAAGCATCATTGGGAGATGAAATTCAGGTTTATTTTTGTCTTGTTCGGTGGTTGCCTTGTTGTTGAGGTGCCGGAATATGAGTTCCATCAAGCGGCCGCCGATTTGGGCGCCGATGATGCCGCCGATACACATTGCTATGTAGTGTAGGCCGCTGGTGGGGATCGATTCGCCATAGCGGGAGGTCCAGATGTTGGAGTATGTGGTTACGATGAGGTAGGTTATTCCGTATGAGAATGCTGATAGGAGGGCTTGGATGGCCACGATGGGGTGGAGGAAGAGTAGTTTTATCGGGCGGGCAAGGCTGCGTTGTAGAATCTCCATAGGTGTACGGTTCTCGCAGAGTTTGTCTAGAGGGGAGTATAGCTGTGCGTTTGCTGTGGTATCTCGTAGGTGTTTCGCTCTTCGCTGGAGGATTAGTGGTGCATATGTCTCGCGGAAAGCTAACAGGGATGCGATGGTGATAGTAGCTTGAAAGATTGATGTTGACCAGAAGATCCAACGCCAATTTGTGCGTCCTGCAATGATGGCACCAACTATAGGTCCGACTGCTGCTGCGAGATTCTGGACTACTGAAGTGAAGCCGAGCGAGCGTCCACGATGTTTCGCGTCCCATAAGTCTCCTAGCACGCTGGTGCCAAGAAAGTAAGCAGCACCAGCCCCAAATCCTGCTAAGGCACGAGCGGCGATAAGGCCTTGTTTGTTTCTGACGAAGCCACAGACGATATTCCAGAGGAGAAACCAGATATTGGTGGTATGCAAGATGATCCCCCTGCCGTAAATCTCAGAAAGAGGGGCAAATATCAGTGGCACGATTGCTGTTGAAAGTAGATACGCCGACATGCTCATCAGCGACTCAATATCGGTCATGTGGAAATCCTTCGCAATGACAGGAAGTACAGGTGCCATGATTGTTGACACCATAATACGGTTGAAGCCAGTAGCAGACAATATAAGTGTGATGACCCATTTTCGAGTGGTTGACCAGTCTTTGGGATTTTCAGAATCGGTGGGTAACAGGAAGGTGACCAGATTTACATCCACTGGTTGTTTCTCACTAGGAGGGGAGAGCACATCGTGGCCTGTATGGATCTGGACTAAGTGCGTTGGAGTTTTTTCTTCAAAAATTTCTTCTTTGTCTTGCATTTTGCGTAAACGAATGCTTCCTAAAGCTTGCCTGTTGTCGACATGTTTTCAATGAGCTATGACTTGCTGGCAGCAGTTTTGTACTTAGCTACTTACAGGTAGGTAGTCATCATCAGTTCCGATCACGAAAATAGCGTTTGGGTGGGGATTCACGAAATAAGATCACCGATTGGCTGCAGCGTAAGGTCATGGCTCCATAACTTAATCTTTTGTGAAGCTTTCCTATTTCGTCTAGTGGTATCCTCGTCCAGCATAGCGGAGTTTTCGTGGTGGAAAAGCTTGTCGCCTGGCCCTGATGATCCTTCATTGTAGTGCATATGATGGCAAAGACGTGCTCGAGTATCGTGGCGGCGTATATGATGACTCGACAATGATGTGGATTGAAGCTCTGAACAGTTTCATTTGTCTCTTTCCCCGCCGTGTATAGGCCGGTGGATTGCCGAGGTCTGGTGTGCTGTACTTCCGATTTCGATATGGGCTAGGGGCAAGCTCTGCGGCTGTCGCATCATACCGTGCTGTCCTTGAACTTCCTGTGTATCTTCACAAGATGCTTGCCATAAGCAGTGTTACTATGGCTCTCACACATGGAGTGAATACAATGCTATGTTCGAATGAACTGGCAAGCAGGTACTACTCATCTGCTAGAAGCGAATCTGCGCCTAGGGCTTCGTAATGGAATCAATCTATTTATGGAAGTCGTGAATAACAGTCACTTGTTTGAGTACCATCTTGCCAAGCCTGTGATGCCAAGACGTAGATCATTCTTACAGATGACGCTATTCCTGCATTTTACGACGACTTCGCTCCTTCAGTCCTGAAACACCCGACAACAGAGATGCCACGACCGGTACCTGAAAATCGACAACGACGATGGGCGCCTAAAGTTCGCACTGGTTGCTCAACATGTAAAAAGCGGAAAAAGCGATGTGACGAAGAGCGACCAATTTGTCGCATGTAAGCTAGAACTTGAATCGCGACATGATAGCTGGCTTACGGTAACATCTTTGCAGGTGCCAAAAAGGCGGTTATAAATGCGATGGATATGAGACCAACAGTTCTATCGAATTGAGCGGACTAGCTAGCGATAATGATGTCGAAACTCAGAGTTATGCATCATTTGCTACAAACACGGAAACACGCCACATAACGCCTTTATCCTACGAATCTGTGGACTCGTCTTCTCCCTCGAGTTCTACAAGGGATCTTTGTATGGTACTCTCGAACGGGCATTTGAATGCATCCCTGACCGCTTCGGACCACAGATACACCCAATTCTTCATTGTCAAGGTAGCGCCTGTGCTGGCAACTACCAAACAATGGCGTTCGTTCTGGGAGACAACAGTTCCTTGTATGAGCACTCATGAACCATCTGTCTATCATGCTATGATCGCACTATCAGCATCCTACGAGTCGAAAGCTACTGGCGTTGATCGCAGAACAATGGCTGCGCAACAAGTCAACCTTGCACTCCGTGCTATGTTGTCTCAGTCTGAACCTGCTGTACCTTACAACACTCTCATCCTGTGTCGGTTATTGGCCTCTATCAGTCAATGTACTCGTGACTGGACCACAGCGATCATGCACCTACGCCACGGCTGGAAGATTCTCATTCAGGCAATTCGTGACGACCAAATTACTCCGGCGGATGCACAACTGCTAGCACCGACATTCCTGCGTGCCTCATCTGGAGAGGTGAGTCACCTCATTGGAAAAAGTCGCAGAGGTACGGACTGGCATCGTTCTGTTGACTGTCTTGAGAATATTCGATCACAATTCATGAATGGAGTATCGTCCTCAGAATGGACAAATATCGACTCTTCCAAGAAAAGATTCTTGACGGCATCCTGGAGTGTAATAACCCAAGCTATGTGTTCCTTGATTTGCCACAATAACAGTTCCAGTCCTACAGAAGGTGAAGACCGCTCAATCCGGAAAATCAAATCAGACCTGGAAACATCAGGGGCATTACTGAATCAAGACGAATTACAGAAAAGCTCTAATAGCGTCGGTCGAGATCTGAAAGCGTATCTGAGAAAGCCAATCAATGACAGCAAGGCGTGGCTTGATGTCAAGTCTCGCATTCAACAAATAATAGAAAACTTTCTAGTACAGGCTGCCGAATTACAACCTAACATCAGAATTGGACGGTTGTGGCTTGACGACAGCAGCCTAGTTTGCGACATAGACAGATATCTGTGTTGCGAAAGCATTGAAGCCAGCGCTTCGGCAGATCTGAGTAAGCAACTACTATTCTCCGACTAAGCGTAAAGTACTGACATTTGCAGCACCGGAATCCTACCATAGCAGCATTGAGGACCGACCACCAGAAACAGAATACTATTTGGAGTACGCCTGTCCATATCGAAGTGGTCTGATGCCAGCATTTGTTGGTTCGCCTTGAAAAGCGCGCTTCCATGATCAATAGGACATGAACATGTACGAAGTGCCTACCGAGCAGCTCAAACAGGCCCGGTGACATGTCAATCAACAACAATGGCGAGCTCAGCTTCGACACCTTACGCGATGCACAAAGCCCTATACGCACGATACACGAAAGCTGTATGGCAACATTACAGACACAAAGTTTGGAAAAGACATTCCGAAAGTTCTCGGTCACAGTGCTCCTTCGTATTGTGAAGCGCATCGGGGCAGGGAGACAGCCAGATCTGCGAACTATGTGCGTGATGTTATACAACTAGATATATCACCTCGCTCCCAACTGGTGTGTGGTTCAAGGCACCTCTTGAGCATCGTCCGTCTTTCACGCACGGGTAAACAATAACGGTTCGTTTGTGCAACCTCACAAATTTCCCGTTCCAACTCGCGCAATTCAGCAGCGTGCTGAATTCTTTACTGTTCCATCGTGCTCTTTAAGAGCGAGGTCGGCTTCTTTTCGCAGCTGGTCGATCTGCTGCTGCATGTTACTTCGCAGCTCCTCTATTTGCCGCTCTAAGTGAGTTCTTTGTCCCATCATAGTGTGTATATGCCTCTGGTTTAACTCATTGACCAGTACCTCCAGCCCTCGAATTTTCTGCTCTAGGCTTTGGTCATTATCCTCAGCTACATTCACAGCAGAAGAGTATCGTTCCTTGACCTCTGCCTCTTTCCGCTTGTATTCGGTCGTCAGGGCTGATAGACGACGATCCAGCTCTTCTTGGTGGATAGCCGCCATCAATTGTGGCATGTTGGCAACCTCTGTTTCGATTTTTTCCTTATGCTCAGCTTCGTTCTTGTACAGAGCAGCAAGCAATGTCTGATTCCATGGCTTAATCGAGGACGTGTCAACACCATATGTCGCCTGAACAGATCCTCGGTCCAACTCGTCTTGCTTGCGCGTGGTTTCCACTTCCTTAGCCAACCTCTCAGCTCTTTCAGCCTTTTCGTTAGACTCTTGTAGGCGTCGACTGAGGTCTGCCACCGTTCCCTCGAGCTGCGTGCTCTTCGATATCGAGCTTTGCAATTGCTGCTGCACATTGTCGTAATCAGTCGTTTGCTGCTTGATCTTCGATGCGAGCTCCTGTTGAACAACCTTGAGTTTGTCCACGTCCTTTTGCTTTTCGGACAAATTGTTGTCTTTGCTGTCGGATTTCGTTCTTAATTGTGCATGAGCCAGCAACAGTTCGCTGTGCTTGGCGTCAACAACTGGCAGATTAGCCACCTGTTCCTGGAGATTGGAAATTTGAGTACTCTGTGCCAGCAGCAGTTCGCTCTGCTTGGCCTCAGCAACTGTTAGATCAACCACCTGCTTCCCCAGACTAGAGATTTGAGTACGTTGTGTGCCGTTGATCGTCTCCCAGCTTTCCCTCATTCCAACGAAAGTTTCCTTCAACGCCTTGATATCACCTGCGACACCAGACAGGTAATCTCCGACAGTCCTGGTCCTTGGATTTGCTTCGAAGGCTTGTTTAAAATCATTCAAGGTCTCCTGTATCTCCTCGCAAGAGCGAGCGCCTTTCGCTATTTCCTCCAGGACAGACTCCATCTTGTGTCTGAACTGGATGTTGATACTGATACAATCCGTGCAAAAACTTCAATGACCAACCAGAATATTATCAACGTAAACGCGTCGCGAAAATTGCATCAACATAACGTGCGTGACTGCACGGTGCTAAAATCATTCGTTTGCACACTAACGTGGTTAGAGTGACAGCAAGAGTCCATGTGATGCAAGCCCTCTTTGGGAGAACACGGGCATAGTGAAAGAGCTTCTCATGATGTTTGGTGTGAACACTGCATTACCACCTTGCTGAGCTTCGTCCAGGTGGGCATTCTCTGTATGTAGTCATTCAATTCGCACGGTCTGATGTGGTAGATGCTAATCTAGCCTTCTATAGAATGCAAGGTACTTCCACCATGGTCCGGGATCACCTTACCCAAATATTGACGAAAGCCTTAGCATCGCTGGATGGTGCATCCGAGGATGTCTTCCTAGACCTCACAGAGCTCTTGAGACAAGCATGCGTCGTCGGTCCACAACGTGCAGTATTTAATGACATGGATTTTTATCCGGCGGGCAGACGACCTGATTTTGATTAGCAAGGATTCATCCACCATCTACGCCGATAACTGGAAGCTTGTGATGGAATGGGACAGAATATCCGAAAAAGCCGCATTATCAAGTGAAGTTCCAGGACTGTCCTGGCTTGGGAAGTTGGTCGACCAAATGGCTTGACATTGAGTTCTTCATACGACATGAGACAGTATTCGGAGATTAGCCTCGAACAGATCATGTACCCCAAAGGTTCTTCTTTTCGACTCAAGTATAGTCGGGCACACACAAACGGCGGCATTAATGCTTACATTGGCATTAATTCGTGAATGCACGTACGGGAATCACTCGTGGTATAGCTACAATAAAGATAGTAACTCTATTGTTTCTACATGTTCACTCTTACATCCATATCCGTGCTCTTCACTAAGGTACTCTCATGGTTCTTTCAATACCCCCTGCTTTCAACTCCTCCCATAGTGCCGTATATGCCATAGAATCTAGATTGTGCTCAATCGTTGTTTAGTACTCCTCCACTTTCGCCGAGGTAACATGCCTGAACAGATCAGCTAGCTATTAGTGCGATCAATATGTAACAAAAGTTAAAAGTTACATTAGTAAAAAACTCAATGACCACATCATTTCTTCTCTGTCACACACTTTCATCTACACGAGAGCTGTCAACACCTGAGTGTAGTATGAAGCGAGTAGCATTCAGATGGGGGGTGGTGACGACGAAACGAAACGGTAGCTTTGATCAAGCCGATGTGGGAAAGACGGACGATAAATAGCCTGTTAGGAAAAAAGCCTTTCGGGGAGTATATACCTTAGTTATTATCTATCTGCCGTGATCTTGACAGTTCTATTTCACCAATGGGCCACTCACTCCCCGACTACTAGTTCGAGACATCTGCTACTGCTGCTTCGTGTGCGTGTTGTACCACTCTTTCCTGGAGTTTACTGACCATTCAACAACCCTCTCACCATGTCCTAGGTTTGTGGTTGAGCATTCGATTCGAATTCGCGGGTCCTGGTTTAGTAGAGATAATAGTTGGTTGGGTTGATGAGTTTGTTGGAGGTGCTGTTAACGTCAACGTAATGACTGCAATTCTGGTCGAATTTTGATGGATGACAGCTCCGTGGCGGACTGGCTGTGTAGAAGATGAACGCCCGAACTTGTAGTCGTGATATTTGCCGTGAAATGAACGCTTGATTTTTCCACCAGCTTTTCCCGCGATTGATAGACGTGCATGATCAACATGTTTTTGACAGCGTCAGAGTAATGTGAAAGTGAATATGTGGTAGGGCAGCTCTCTCTCTCTCTCGTATATGGCTGACGCCGTTATGTCTGGATTTAGCATCTCGAGAGCAGAGTAATAAAAGCAGTTAGCAGTTGATCCGACCAAAACAGCAATATCAAGTTGATCGAATTTTCCAACAAACATAGGTTGAGAAAAAGGAAGAGGAGGATAGAAAGTATTTGTGGTTTGTTGTGTCTTAAGATAGTACTGCTCAGCAGTTTATGTCGCCGATGAATTCGACCAGTAGATTCGAGTTAGCGATGTGGTGGTAGATGCTCGACTTCACCAAATCCATAGAAAGCAGCGTCATCATCATCGTGACTGATACTGTGGTTCTGAGGTTGAATACTAGCTTTAGTCTGTGCTCGAGGTGCATCATTCCCAAGCTGATGTCTCCAATGTTCGGTAGCCAGTTCAGCTGTACCAGATGTCGGGGTTATGTTTCTGCGTCCATCCGCCGAGAGCTCTGACTTCTGATATGGCTCTGGTCCAACTATGTGGGAGTTGTGAATTGCGGAGTCATTGGTGGTGTGAGAGCGCTGTCGGCGTTTTCTGCGAACGAGGAAGAAGGCTCCTATCAGCAAGAGGATGGAAAGTACACCGCACACTGCACCTATGGCACCTGCAGCTCCTGCTGAGAGGGATGAGTGAGAAGAGTTCTCGAAGGCGATGCCACCTGTTGTATTTGAGCTAGTGGAAGAAGCAGTGGAGGTGACTGGCGAGTCCGATGTGGCTGAGGCGACGATCTGCGAGGTTGCAGGGCCTGCTGATTTAGCTTTTTCTCTTACAGCGGGGGACATTGCTCAATGTGCGCAGAACTTACCAGGAGAAAGCTGGGGTTGGGTACTGGATGCTGTGCTTGAGGTGGTCGCAGCCAACATCGGGTGCAGTGCCCCTGAGGTATAGGTCACAGTTTGCATGGATGCATTAAATGTGAACCAAACATAGGTCGCAATCGGGAAGGGACTGGAAGTTAGTTCTGTACAATATATAGCCGTGCGTGTATCGGAGTTGCAAAGGTAGGCGGTGGTCGGGAGACCAGCAGGAATCGTAGAGACTGCAGCTCCTGCTGGGACGAGGCTAGCTGTGGTCGTGGAACGTGCATCCATTTTGAGTTGTTAGTGAAACACTTCAACTAGGAGGATATTATGGCACAAGTTCTCTTTCAACCAAAGTCGTGGTGGGATGACAGCGAAAGTACTGTGGTGACTCAAATGATTGCCGCTGTTGTTATATGATCTTGAAACCAGGCTGTGTCCTGCTACAAGACGCTGTCAACAGTCATAGATTTCGGACAAGCAATTGAAGAGTCTTGGAAGGTCAAAAGAAGTTGAAACAAAAATCAGGCTGAGGGTTGTCAATTGCAGTGTCGGGGTTCCAGCACTTTTGCGGCTGAGGCATTGATCCTATTTCTTCTGGCCATGATCGTTCGTCAAAACACGCCACTGACATACCCACCAATGACTTGGCTGACCGTTCCCCGAACTAGCCACAACGCGCATCTTCGTAGCGATGAGCTATTGAATGTCTCCTCACACCATTATTGAAAGGATACGGCTAAAGCTGGTTAGATAAACAGAATTGTACCAATGAGAACTCGGGGTGGAGGTGGTGCAATACAGCATTAGCGGGCTCTTAGTAGCGTTTGTGGTTAGTCAATACTGCAGGAGCAGGGATGCACTGAAGCAGGCTACCCGTGTGGAGGATGGTGCCGACGCCCAGCAGTTGGGGGCGGAAAAAGCACGGGTTCATCCGTGCATCGTCAATCTGCACTTGGGCAGCCTTGCGATTTGTAGTCTGCAGGTCAGTATGGAGTTGACTAAGCAGCCCGTGGAATTGAATTGCGGGTTGAATGAAAATAACATGGAACAGTGCTTAATTGTTTCCCGACCATACTCCAGACTCCTTAGGGCGCTTGGTCCGACACATTACACCTTTCAGTATGCCAGGGGTATTCAAGCCATCAACATCCCTTAGAGATGGGACCCTACTTCTACCCATTATTCTTGTATAGCGGACTCGCCTCAACCTCAGCAACCCACAACTCCCAAGGTCTCCCAGTTGTAGTCCCAATACTTTCAGCCGTATCCTTTGCTTGTCGCTCCGTCAGCGGCTCTATCGCATTGCTGAACAAACCGCCATCAGCACCACCCCACACAGCTGCATCAAGCGTTCCGCCAACCATATTACCAAATGCATTTCTTAACAGCAAAGAATCAGTCTGCACTTTCGCATTCACTGTCGTGAAAACAGCCTGGAATACGGCGGTCTGGATATCAGGACCATGCGTTGTGAAACCATGTTTCCGCATCAGCACAACCTCTTTGTCCGGCGTGCTGGATGAACCCTCTGTCTGGTTTGCCGAGTCTGCGAACTTCGCTGCGAGGCTGGCACCCTGTGGGATATTGCGAACTAGCATGTCATGTTGGTCTGTCTCATTGTAGACTGTCTCAATGTCCCAGATGGGAACTTGCGTACTTAGAAAAGCAGGCATATGGAACATCGGTTTCAGTGATACTCCGCTGATAGCATAGGGTAGAACGTCTGGAGCATGAGCGTGTACGACGCATTGTACAGTGCTGTAACGTTTGTACATTTCGCTGTGGATGTAGCGTTCGATATAGCCCTTTGGAGCATTGGGATCGACAGCTGAGGCATCGGAGACGTGGTAGGTTACGAAGTCGTCATGGGAGGAGACGAGGGCGGGAGCACGGTTGCCGGACATGATAAATTGTGTTGGCTCGTCCGGATGGCGGACGGATATGTGACCGTAAGCATCGACGACAGAATGGTAGTGGAGGATGTGGTTCGCTGAGATGAGGGTTGAGAGGAGGGCAGTGAGGTTTGCCATGGTTGGTACCGTACTCAGCTCAATCGTTCCACTTGAATGTTGGAAAGAACTCTGCAGCAACGAAGAAAAAGCTCAGCACCTTGATGTTGATGAGTTCATTTATGTTCGTGTCCTAAACGATCAGCGGAATCGGGTAACTATCCATTACTGCGATTGTTGGTTCTTTGTACAACAGCACCCAATAGTTGGGATCTTGTGCAACACAAAAGCTGACGTCAAGACCTTAGCATACGAAGATCGTCTCTCAGCTAACGCTTGCATGCCATACCGAGACGACTTGGCCGATGCCACTTCAAGGATCTAGTCAACAGCAGAGGCAGTAATGTTTCGCGTATCTCGTTACTCTTGAACAGAGTGAGATATATGGCTGACAAAGAGACGTGGGTGGAAGGGTTCGACATGTGACAACTAGTGCCAAGTCTAGCGGAATATACTGCGCGTGATACACCGTAGGTACAGCGCACATCGTTGCAAAGGAGATCGTCCAGCATCACATCCTGAAAGCAAGACTGTAGATGCATATATCCTCGACTTCATATATCCTCGACTTCAATCGGATCTTCTGGGTGCGAACATGGTATATGAAGAAGTTGGATATGCTTTGCAGAGTACCTTATGTATAGTCGAGCACCTAACATGGCTACCATGCTGTAACCAGGACGTGGAATCGAGTCCAGCTGTTCGGCTTACTACTATTGACTTCGCGAACAGCACGTCTTTGGTATCGCGATTGAATAGAAGGAGCTCACTCGCACCAATCCCAGGAGAGTTCGACGTATTAACATTAACCGCCTGGCAGCTTGGCACACACTGTGCTTGTTCTACTTACGAAACTCGCCATCGTTCACGCCTTCCTCGCCCTGAGTACTAAGTTCAAGGGCGCCAAACCCACTGTGAAGTGATCTTGCGACTCTTCAAGCAAATCCGTTCCGTCTTCGCCCGCAGCAAACGCAAAATCAAATTGAAGTACTAACTTCGTGATGACAGTTCGCACCTCATTGTAAGCAAGCTGCTTGCCAATGCAACCAAATCTTCCTAGCAAGAATGGGAAGAATGCCTCCTTGTCGAGAATAAGCTCTCCTCGCGTTGTCCAACGCTCTGGGATGAACTCATCAGGTTGAACGAATGCTTTCGGAGATCGCTGTATTGTGTACTGAGGGGTAATCACTTTGCAGCCTTCAGGCACAAAATGATCGTCAACGGTGATGCCGCCTTTCGGAGAGTCTCGGTACACACCACCTGGCACCGGTGGGTGCAGACGCAGTGTCTCGTTGATGACAGCGTTGAGGTAGTCGAGATGAGTGAGGGCGGCGACAGTAACAATATCATCACTGTGTAGATTGTGCGCCTTGAGTTCGGCGCGTAAGTTGTCCGCAATGACTGGATCGCGAGCCAGGTGATAAAGAATATATGTCAAAGTAGCGGTCGTGGTATCACTGCCTGCTATGACCAGTAGTCTTGCGTCACCAGTGAGCAGCATATCCTCCATCTGCGGATCTTCGAAGAACTTCCCAGCCTCGAGTATATGCGACATGACGTCTTCCTCATCTGGCGTGATTTTTTTGCGCTCTTCCATGAGGTCGCTGCTGTGCTTTATCATCTGAACAATCGGGTTAAGCGACAGCGGAAGGGGCAGCCTGACGATACATTCGAGCACCCACGGAACTGTGCCAAGCAGGCCGAGTGGACGCGACCCCTTGCGGATATGGTCAATGAACCAATGTGACTTGCCCGAATCTAGAGCGTCGAAGGACCGGCCAAACGCTAGATCACCCATCACATCGAATGCAAAGTAGCCGACCCATTCCTGGACATTGATGGCCGTATCTATCCTTTGGCTAAGCTGTTCAACCAACTTGTCGGCGTATCTGACAACACGGGAATCATACGACCGAAGTGCTGACGCTGTAAATGCCTGTTCTTATCAATCAACAGCATAGTACCGAGTCAGCGATGTACTCACCTTATCCCAGCCGTGCTTCCTTCTCATGTCGTGCACACTGTGATCGGTCATTTGGTGTAGACTTGTCACAGGCTTACCAATGTTATACCAATCTGTCTTTTCAAACTTGGTCGAGTGAGCATGAGCAAGACCAACGATTGTAGGGTCGGCAATTGAAAGCGTGTTTGGTCCAATACGAACGAATTCACCATACTGCTTATGAAGCTCGTCGAGACGCTTGTAGTGATTCACCTTGTCTTTGATATGCCAGACGTGGTTCCATTGCGATAGCCGAGCGAACAATGGGCCAGGAAAGTGTCTTAAGCGGTGGAAAAAGGCACGATAGAAAAGTATGCTGAGAAGCACGCCGCTCATATAAGAGGTGTACCATATTGTGGTCGTGATCGCCGCGTCCAGCTTGCCTAGGCCGGTAAGATTGTAGCGCGCAATGAACAGTAAGAAAGGTGCGGTCAGTACTGCTAGAGCTAGTGAGGGTCCTTGTGCTATTGGGTTGAGCCGGATAAAGACGGTGAGATGTGTGAGTATACCAAGTGCTACTAGCACGGGCAATGGTCTTCTCTCCAGTAGAGCCATTGTGGGTAAACAATAAGTGCGAAGAACATGTCTGGACAGTGGGAGCTGCACTGCCTTAAGTAGAGCCCGACGTTTCGATCTTGCCTTTCCTACACAATGGCGATCATGTTAGGCATCCCACCGTAGTATGTTGTACTTACCATATGGTTGCATAGTTGGTCTTCAAGATTAATGCATTGGGTTAGGCTACGTGTCAAAAGCCTGAGGAGTTAATATCCAGTTTGAAAAGCCATATTGAATCGTTAGATGGCCGGCATTTAGGAGGAAAACTGACAATTCAAGTTGGCCAGATTTGAGGTTCTTCAACTCCACGGACTTTTGACGGGTAGCCTAACGCTGCTGATCTGAGCTTAGATTCGTTGTCCCAATGGCCGATTGTGCTGGGGTTTAAACTATGAGGTGTTTCAACGATTGGTGGGGAACGGACCGATCTATTCAGAGTGAAACTCGACAAGGGTCGACGTTAGGTTACTTCGGGGAAATTTCACGAACGGATACTCACCTAGGTTGGCCCAAACCCTCGCATTAATACGACTACGACGTTTGCCCTTCTATCGCATTAATGTCTATAATAAGTACTGTAGTTCAGGTTGCCTGGCACAGCGGACCTCAGTTAAGGAAATCAGCCGACCTCAGCAATGACGATATTCTGGCGTCCAAGTTGTGGGAAGGGGAGTTCTTCAGTTCATGATTTCCTTTGAGGTAGATACATTTTCCCCATTCCTTCACATTTAACATCCATCGGTCTCGCATTGCCTGCCTCACGGTCAACTTGAGCACCACTTGGAGATGTTATGTGGCGAAGGCCAGACGACCTCTACGACATGACTATCGTGTGTTGGACCATTGACATTTAAGAGAGTTAGACTCATCTTATTCATCGGCAACACAAGCAGTGCCTGAGCTCTTCATACTTGATACACACTCAGTCCCGACTGCGCCCGCCTGATCGACGATCACAGTCACGATGTACGAGTCATGCCCACTGTGCTCTCGACGGTATATCCAGCTCCGAGTCAGATAGTCCATGCTCTAGTGACCGTTGCTTCTTTGAAGCTCACTCGTGGTAGTATAGTAATCGTCAGCTGTAATTCTGACTTGACCACTACTGTTTTCTGGTTGACAAGGGTTTCGAAACCTTGGTGTATGTTGCTTGCCTTACCTGTTGGTCGTCAGCGCAAGGCCATCACCTCTTCTTTCCGCAATGTTCTTTATTGCCAGGAAAAGACTCTGTAGGTGGTGCGGTAAGATAGACATAAGGCATAATTGCTGAAGGGAATATTCGAATGCAACCAGAGGGATATGACCATGTGCTTGAAAAAACAAATTGTGACTCGGTGTATTTCTAGGACTCTTTTCTTAATTTTTCGTTAGTACACTAGCCATTCTAGCATATACATTGGAGCTTCGGAATTGTCCAATACGACAACTTATACCGGCTGGGAGGCAGCAAGAACCAGCCGGCATACAACTCCAGTCAATATGGCTTCACGCAATCCCACCCGTGTCAGAGCTATGAACACGTCCGCCGCCATTGTAACCAAATCCTTTGTACATTTCCATACGCGTAGAACGAGTGGAAGACAATCAGCACAGCCGGGATTTGTCTCCGCCATTTTCGTCTCTCTTCTCTTTCTCCCACTGCGCTTCACTCCTCCTCTTAGCCTCCCAATCTGCACCATTTTCGACACATATCACATTACTTTCCAGCACCTTTACTTTGACCCTCCTTCTGTCCTAACGTCTTCACACCACTGTCTCTGGGATCTCTGTACTCGTTCTCGGTGCCGTGCTCCCTCCGAATCTCCTTTATGGTCGCCTGTCCCGAGCCTTGCGCTTTGTTGCCAGTGCCTATTGTGCCCTGGGAGAAGTAGTAAGCAAAGATAAACACAGCGCCGCCGGCGAGGACAATCCTAAATCCGAGTGTTAGTTTGGTGACCTAAACGAAATTTAGGGTGGTGATGACACAGGGAACATACAGAGGGAGCCTAGTAGTGTTGCCTTCGGCCTCTTTCTTGGCTTCGCCCTTGACTTCGCCAGCGTAGTTCCTTCGAGCTTGTAGAGGTGTGCGAGAGAAGGCTGTTCGAGATGAGAAACGTGTTGATGAGGTTCGGAGTGCTGCTGCTGAGCGGCCAGAGATTATCGACTGCATGATGAAGAGAGTATGTATATTTGAGTGTTTTGTAAGGTGACCGTGATGTGTTAAAATCAAGGATTTCAGTCGTGAGGAACTTGAAGGGAGTGTTTATGTGGTCTGAGATGTTACAGAGTAGCTACCTATGTGTTGCTACTGAGCTTTGATATGCGACAACGTCATCATTACCAGACTGACTTCGGAACAAAACGAAAATCATCCCATCTCCGAAGTGATTGGCTGCATGTTCTCCCTGCGAAGCTTATTTGGGCGAGCTGCTGATATCCCCTGTCATCGATCAGCCTTCTGAAGAATGTAGCACCACTATACAAAAGACTCAAGCAGTGTACCAGTAATAGCACATACATGACGAAGTGAAGAATATGTATTGTACAAAATCGTTCTCCTTGCCTTCATAAACCGAGGCCAATGCTCGAATCGCATAGGAGAAACTTTCTACGCACTTCCTGCCAAAGTTGCGTAGATCGATGTCGGGTTGTGCAAAACCTCGTTTAGAAAAGCCAGATATCTTTGCGTATTTAAGCTTGACGCGGTCGGTAGCCCGGGATTGGTCATGGACACAGTCCTCCACCAGCCATTCGTGGCGGTACGACAGGCCGTATGTGGCTTGTTGGTGACCATCCAGTCTATATGACAGCAGCAGTCGGATGCTGCACTTCCTCCACGAAACGCCTCTCCGCGCGACCAATCAATTCTTCATATACCGTCCAGGCGAGTGCGGAGCTGAGTGCCTTCCTGCCCATTCTGAGACCGAGACCATCAAAGAAGCTACGCAAGCCATCCTCCTTCAACATCAAACGCGTAGCTTTGAGCGAGTTGCCATACTTCTGCGGCATGAGCTGCAGCCTTGTCTTCACGGCATCAAATGGATTGGTGATTGCTGTGGCTGACCCGGCAGCGATCACGCCGGATGTTGCATTGATAGTCGTACCTGAGACCATCGATGCATTGGAGTGTTCAGCCGTGTTGGAGTTAGTGAATGCGTTGTTCAGTCGTGTTTTACAAGACTCGTAAAACACGACGTAAAGACCGGCGTAGGGTGCATCCCGAATTGCAGTCGCACCGAAGCCAGTAAAGAAACCGCGTATGCCCTCCTGCTTGAAGATTGATGATGTAGCCGAAGAGATGGATTTATATGTGTAGAAACTTGACTCGTACCGCACTTTGATCACAGTCATCGGCATCAATATGAAGCCTGCGCTGACTCTAGCGGTTGCACCAGTAAGCAGGTTCTGCGTATTTGTGAGCTTTGGCAGAACAGTGCTGCGTCTTACTGCTTCATTCCCATTTCTGAGTCCTCCTCCTGTTAGGCTATTTGCTATCGCGGCATTGTTTGCTACTAGCTGTCGCAGCGAGCTCAGAGATGTGAAGTATAGTGCCGAGCCGAAGCCTGTGCGTAGCGCAGATGGTACTGTTCCGCGCCAGAGGCTTGACACTGGATTAGGTCCGGCGAGAATCGAGCGCAAAGTCGCTCCGAGAGATGCGGCTCCAGACTGTTGTACTCGTGTCTTGAGGAGATCGGCCGGCTGGAGGAGGACGGCGGAGGAGATTCCTGAACCAAGGCCTGCGACAAAGTGGAATGTTGGTCGCGCTTTTCTCGAGTTGGATTTCAATCGCGCTGACGAAGGTGAGCCATCTGACATTGCTCAGTGGTGAGGAAGTTGGGCTGTGGTCCGACTAATGCGAGTAATGCGATTGAAAGCTGCAAGCTACATGTTGTTTTCCACAGTGGGTGATTACAAAGGATCAATTCTCGACATTCGCAAATCTCGTCCTGAACAATTGCGATGGGAGGTCTCGGAAATCCACAAGGTGTTTAGAAATTTTGTATGTTGAACTTGTATGAGATCACGAGTGACGTGCCAGCGAATAAAAATAAATACTTGCAGCCTTTACCACGTATTCGCTTTATCATTGGGGTTGAGCAGGGTGGTCTGCATGAATGTTCAACATCAAATCAATTGGGTATCTAGTATCTACGCATCTTCTGAATAGTTTTCGGTCTTCATATCACTCAAGCCGAGTTCTTCCATCTCCTGTTCCGTTCTCTCATACTCCTCCATCGTGATCTGTGGATCGGGCTCATTACCGTCCGTGTTCTTTTGCACGAACGAGTTTGCCAGCGGATCGACCAATGTTATCGAGAATTCGAATTCCGCTTTTAGTGCACGATCGAGCTTTTCAAAGAAAGAATCCCACCTCGTCCGTGTGTCATCAGCCATCGAGTCACCAGGAGCAAGACCATCACCGTCCTCGACGTCGAATATCTGCCCACGCAGCTGATCACGGACTTGAGTCAGTAAACCCTCGACCGTTGTGAATCGTCCACCCAAGGTTCCAGGTTGAACCTCCAATCCCAGCTCTGCGCTTTGCAATTCGCATGTCTCCGACTTTAAAATATCTCTTGACATGTCAACCACGTTTTTGACTACCAAGGTGATTTTCTTGCCCTTTTCCGGGATCGCACCGCCTGTTTTGATGTCGCTCGTCCTATATCCGCAGTGTTCACACGAAGTAGCCATGACTATTACTTCCTTGAAGTGAGGTATATTCACCCGCTTCATGTTCACTGTACAGTGTTTTGTACATGCAGGGCATTCGGCTGGTAGCTCATAGACTTCTCCGTCCACAATGTCAACATCTGCCATAACGTCCCGTTCAATCGCCTCATCTTCTCCGTCAACTGCTAGACCCAGCTGCACATTCTGTTCGTGCGACCTAATATAGTCTGAGCGCACATACTTGTCGCCTTTGTCGCTGGTCGAGGGAGTTATGAAGGAGTTCCCGGAAATGTCGTCAAGCATCACTGTGATGGGAAAGCTCTTGCCTTCGAGCATCGATGTCAGCTTGGTGATTATACCCTCGAGCGCTTGATATATCTCCGGAGTCTGCTCTTTTCGTGTTGGCTGATCATATTGCAGATCTGTCAAGACTTTCGAAAACATGCTTTCAAGCGTGGTGTACTGGCCTGGTGCAGGCGGCATCTCCAGGTCAATGTCTGTTATCGTAAAGACGCCATTGTCACTTCGTATGACTTGCCGCTGGAAGTCCTCAGACGATTGCAATCTGAATGTGTATTTCGATCCTTTAGGTTGAATTTCACCTGCGCTCTTGACTGTATTGTCCTTGAAACCACATTTGTCGCAACTGAACGATTCAAGTAGGACTTCCTTGAAATAGGGTATCTTAATGGGCAGTATTCGTGTCATCCCATTGTCATGACAGTTCATACATAGACTTTCAATTTCGTAAAGACCATTCTCGCTCATCTCTAGCCGCAGAACTTCAGGCTCCTGCACCGCTCCGTTGGTCGCCATACTGATTTTTTGCACGCTCGTCAACTAGAATATCAAGTATTTTTGCAGATACTCCGTAGAGATTTGTAGAAGTTTTGGTGTGGTGTAGAAGTGCAAGGCAAGAGGCCCCTCCATCAAATTTCTGGTCTTGCCTGCGGAATAAAATTGTGGTGGCGCCCGGGATGATGAGATTAGCGCACCGATCGACCGATGAGGTGGGGATGTTTCCCACACCTTAATTTTGCCTCATTTTCCCCTACCCTGGACCAGCCATGAAGTCCATCAAGCTGAGCATATTCGAAGATTTGGAGCTTGTTTGCTCCTTTTGGAGTAAGGCTTTCAGACCTTCACGATCTTTTCGTGCCTTTGCCCTCTTCTTGCTGCTTACCTTTATACCGCTGTTTGATGCATCTGGTAAGGGTGTGTCTGCCGACGTGCTATAAGAATTGTGGGCTTTCTCAGGGTTGGTAGGAGGAGGTCTGACAGCTCGTTCGTCCATAAAAAGTTTCATGGTCCTGGCACATCTCATGCATTTTTGCAGCAAGAGTCGATGCTCCACAGGATCTTGATTTCCATCTTCGAGAGGCACCTTGTTGCTTTGATTCACTAGGATGGTTCGCTCTTCCATCTCGATTCCACCACAAGCTGGGCAGTACTGATGTTTGGTCAGTTCCTTCGCTGTTTGACCACGGGCAAGCCCTCGCAGCAACACCTGCTCATGTCGCACTGCTCCTGCCACAGTCGGGCTAGAACTTTTCAATAGCTGCGAGCACTGATCAAAGAATCTATCTCTTGCAGCAACGCTAACACCAGTTGATACAGTGTTTTCTGGCATGGTTAATTGTTCGTGCTTTGCTTATGTCTACAGTGGAAATCCAACCAAAGACGAGTTCAAGACAATGATTAACGAATTCTATCCATCACAGTCGAGGCATGCCTCGCTTATCCTTCCCCCGGCTATCCTTCCTTGCACGGACATCGACGCCTTGCTGATCGCGCTAATGCCTTGCCAATCAATCTATTATTCTTGATCCACTGATCATTTTCCGTTTGTCTTTCATGAAATACACATGTCGTTCCAATCCTCTACGAAAGCCAAAGACGATTGAGTCGCTCCTTTGTCTGTATCTCACTTCTGCTGTGATCGAGCCAAATGGCGGAGGAAATCACCATAGGCCAAGATCTAGTGCGTGAAGGCTTGGTGACACCAGACATGTCGGACTTGAGACCAATGCGAATTGCGGTGGAAGGCTGTGTATGTTTGTTCAACTTCATCTGAGTTCTTCTTACTGATTCGTCTTAGGGTCATGGTACGCTTGATGCAATCTATGCTTCAGTTGCCGAAACATGTGAGACAAAAGATTGGGACGGTGTTGACTTGTTGATCATTTGTGGGGATTTTCAGGTAAGAGTTCTTCAATTTGCTATGAAAACACTTCTGACCGGACGTAAAGGCTGTACGACATCATCAAGACCTGAATGTAACGGCTATGCCAGCGCATTATCGAAAGTTGGCTGATTTTCACAATTACTATTATGGCGAAAAGACTGCCCCGTATCTTACGATTTTCGTTGGTGGAAATCATGAGGCCAGTAACCACCTCTTCGAATTGTTCTATGGAGGATGGGTTGCTCCGAATATCTACTACCTTGGCGCAGCAAATGTAATCAGCTTCGGTGATCTCAAGATCGCTGGCATGTCTGGTATCTACAACTACTATGACTACACAAGACCCCACTGGGAGCGACTTCCGTATAGCGACGGTACTATGAGAAGCATATACCACCAGAGAGAATTGGATACCCGAAAGCTTCTAGCATACAGAAACCAAGTCGATATTGGTCTGTCACATGATTGGCCAAGAGGTATCGAGTGGGTTGGAAATCACAAGCGACTCTTCAAACACAAGCCATTCATTGCTGAAGATGCACAGAAGAACAGATTGGGAAGTGAAGCCGCTGCACAAGTCATGGACAGACTGCGACCCTCTTACTGGTTTTCTGCTCACCTCCACACCAAATATGCTGCGCAAAAGACCTATGACACTGCCAATGACAAGGCCGCTGTCCTATCTACCAAGAGTCAAAAGGACACCGGCCCACACAAAGAGGAGGCTACTGACGAAGTGAGTGGCGATAATCCTGAGAACAAAGCAGTAATTGCCACACTCGATTCTACGAAGCCTACAAACCCGGTTCTGGCTTCTCATGACTCTTCTGAACGACCTCCGCAGCGAAAGGTTCGACCACAAGATGCTACCGCTATCTCGGCTTGGACATCATTTTCTGAAAATGTCCAACAGCAAGACCGCGAGGAAGCAGACGAAAACCAGCGACAATTACAAGCTCGACAAGAAGAACGAGAACGTACTGGACAACCCGCTATTATGCCATACACCTTTGAAGAGACATTCAAGGAAGTGAAGGTGAACGATATGGGTAATTTCCATGAGAGACAATCCGTTCCACCTGAAAATAAGTATATTCCAAAGCTTCCGCAGTTTGACGGATGCTGTTCCTCTACCCCGTCTCCAGTTGAGTCTCCGATTACATCCCCGGTTAAACGTCGACGATCACCAACCCCAAGAGGTAACGAAAGAATCATAGTCCGATTTCCACAGACTGATGGTGCCTCCTCTCCTCTCAAAAGTTCCCTTCCGGTCAAGATCTCCAACCCTGATGCTATCGATATTCAACTATCTGATTCTGAAGAAGAGAAAGCCGTGCCATCAGTAAAGTCAGCGACCCAAGAAAACACCTTGCATGCGCCTGAACTCCAAGTGGCAGAACCGATGGATGGTGTTGTTGCTAGCTCTCCACTCATGACCCATGATCCCTTTCATATTCCAGACACGGAGATGACGACCATTGAAATTGCACCACCACCTTCTCCTGCCCCCACTCTAAAGAATGTGGCAAGCTCTGTTCATCTGACCGACGTTACTGGAGACAATGGTTCTGACCTAGGACAATCCATCAACTCAATCAAAGGTAGCATCCATGACGGATCATCTGCCCACACAAACGGTGAAGCATCTCAGAAGACTGATATGACCGAAGACCCGACTCCTGTCGCTCATGACGCCACCGACAAGCTGAACGAGGAAGCAACAGGCGAACACAGCAAACCCAACTCCATCGTCGAGGTGTCTGACAAAGTCCGAGCTCTGCTAGCCTCAATGTCAACAACTTTCGCACCAGCAGAAAAGGTCGAAAGCTCCGCCGCCCTCCCATTTCCCTCCGAGACAATCACAAACAAAACCACAAAGTTCCTCGCCCTCTCAAAAGCCGAAATAGGCCAAAACTTCCTCCAACTCCTCGAACTACCAAACAAACTCATCGACCCCGACAATACCCCAAAACTAACCTACGACCCCGAATTCCTAGCCATAACCCGCGTCTTCAACCCAGACCTCCATATAGGCGGCACCCCCCACGACCCCACCCCTCCAAACCTCGGCGAAAAACACTACCGCACCCGCATCATCGAAGAAGAAGCCTGGGTCCAAACCAACATCGTAGAAAAAAACCTCCTCCTTATACCGGAGAACTTCACCATAACTTCGACAGGCGACCACGATCCCGCAAATACAGGTCTAGACAAGACTATGCCACGAGAAGTCACGAACCCACAGACCATAACGTTCTGCAAGATGCTCGATATCAATAATCCATTCGATATTGCGGAGGAAGAGCGTGATGAACGCATTGCTGCTGGTCCACCGGGTGACGAGTTCAATCGTGCGAACCGAGGCGGAGGGGGACGCGGCGGTGGAAATCGTGGTTCGCACCGTGGTGGGCGAGGCGGTAGAGGCGGTAGAGGTGGGAGAGGACGAGGACGGGGGCAGTTCTAAGGTAGGTTCGGTTATCATGTCTTGTTCTGGACGAACAGGGACATGGTGGTGTTGTACGAATGATACCCTTGTACAGATATGCTATTGTCAGCGAGGCGTTCGGATCGACGGCAGGTGGGAACACTGCTTATTTCTTACTGCTTACTGCTTGTGTCTTATGGCTAAGCTGGTCTCATTGCATTGCATTGCATGATACATGCAGGACTACTACTACAGCGGTAGTCATCCAATCACAAGCGAATTGTTTATTGCGAAAGCCAACGAAATGGTATGAGATGAAGAAAAAGGCTGACGCATACGAAGTACTAAAGTACTCAATCAAGTATGTACATATTCAGTCCAGTTCGGTTCGTCATCTACTAAGCGAGAAAAAATGCAGCACGGGAAGATCGTGCGTACCATGTACTGAAATCAAAAACACAAGAAGCAAAAACAATAAAATGAGATGCTCTCTCTCTGGTTTGAGATGAGCTTATACCATGCACGCATACACCCATGCATCCACTTATGATATCCATACATTCACATACTCCCTATACAACTACAGCCACACCGCCACCTCTCTCTCTCCCTTTACCCTGCCCACCTCCTCCACCACTCCCTCTCCCCTTGCCACTCCTCTCAGCACCACCCCGCTTCTCAATACCCTCAACGCGTCTCAAAATGCCAACCTTCCACCGCAGAAACTCCTCCATCCGTTCTTCACTCAAAAAATCAACAGCGTCGTTCATCATCGTGCCTAGACCTGGTAGTAGGACGTCTTCTGGGTCGGATCGTTCGAGAGTGCGTTTTAATTCCTCTCTTCGCGAGGGGATGCTGGTAGCTGTAGTATTGATGATGTTGTTGGGATGTGTGCGGCGGGGTTTGGGCGTTGGCGATCCTGTGTCTTCGACATCGTGTTCGTCTGCGTCGTCAACTTCAACATCGGAGGATTGACCGATGCTATCAGAATCCAAGGACAGAGATAGAGGTGGTAGTATATCCTCAGGTATACTCTCCCACCAATCACTTCCTTTCCCATCGTCTGTTGTCCAGCGCTGTTCTTGGATGAGCGCGATCCATTCTTCGATTTGTTGCTCTATATCCAGTATTTCCGTTTCCGTTTCTGCTTCTGTTTCGGACTGAGACGGTGAAGTGTTCAAATCTAGCACCGCGATGCCGCGATTTAGCACGGTGTTGTAGATCTCCGTTGTCATGGGTCCTTGTTGCATTTTCGTGAGGGTGAGGAGGTATATTGCTATTATGCTTGCTGAGATGTCTTGGTTGAAGGTGGATGATGGGTCTTCTTCGTTTATGATTGAGGTAGTAGTGCCGTTTGTGTTGTTGGGGGGACGAGACCAGCGGCCGGCGAGGGAGAGGATGATACATACGCCTGTGTAGACGTGGGGCACCATCTGTGGTGTTGTGAAGGTTTTGCAGAGTTTGCGGACAGATGGGAGGACATGGGTTGGGGCTTCATCGTCCTGTGTTGAGGTCGATTTCTTGCGCGCGGATGCTTCGATGCGGCCTGTGAAGTCGTTTGTTTTGTGGATTGGTGTTCGAGTTTTGGGTGTTGAGCCAGTAGTTCGTCTTTTCTTGCTGGGCGTGTCTATTTGTGTGTCTTCTCTAGATAGGACTTCCGCGTCTGCCGCTGCTTGCGCTTCTGCCTCTGCATCTCTCTTCCTCTTCGCTGTCGTGGGCGTTCGCACTGGCGTCTTCACTTCCCCAGTAGCACTGACGCCATTCTTCTTGCGACCGCCCGGCGTCCCAACGAGATCGACATCAGCCAACGTATTCTCCAGGAACGTCAGCAGTTTCTTGTACACTGTTGGTCGACATGGTGCACCAGCTCCGGATTTGACGTTTGATAATCTTAGGGCAACGCGCAGCTTCTTGCATGCGATTTCTGCACAGGCGTGGGAGCGCGCGATCTCTTCATCTGGTTTGAGGTTTGTGGCTCGTTGGCGGGATATGGAGAGAAGAGATTCGGTTGCGGAGAGCAAGCGGGGAGGAATAGTTGAACCGGGGAGAAGGGAGGTTAGGGATTTATGGAGTGGGTTTGTGGTTGTTGTCATTGTTGAAGGATAGGATGTTGTGATGGCTTAATTAAAGTCGACATATGTTGGTCAATGGCTTGTTCTACACTTAAGAGATGACAGAGCAGGCCCCCGACTCCAGTTACTCCGTACTATATTGTTAACCTGGCTACTATACGACAAAAGTACGTGTTCGACGCGCTTTGAAAGGAGAACGCGCTAGAAGAGATACCCTTTTTCCTTAAGTGCTTGCATTGCCTCCTTAATCCATATGGCTCTCTACTATCGAGACAGCACCATCTTCATTCTCTCCTTCTTCTAGGAAAATGAACATCTATACCATTCTACAGACTGGCAGCTCGTTCGAACTTCTGGGTGATCACTAATACATTTGTATGTATGCATCAGAAGCATCTGGGCAGCCTGTGCCACATCCGTATTAATCTGCAAGAAACATGAAGGCACTTCTTTTCCACAGGAACAGCTCTGTACAAACGAACACATGTATTTTAACATTCTACTGTCGGACGTACAAGTCGCTTGCATATGACTGAGAGGCTTCAACGAGCATTGTTACGTACGGACAACAGAACTATCTTCCTTGATGAGTTGGCACGTCAGATAAAGGCATTGTGGAGGTTGTCGTGATAGAGACTTCATAACCACGTAAATTGTATTGCTATACACTATTGACTGAGCGTCGTCAACTCCTAATGTCAACTATGAACGCTAGCTAGAAAAGAGTGCAGACTCTTGACAGAACCACATAATTAGGACTGTGGCATCTATAGTCTAGCCTTACCAGCTGTGGTGTGGTAGTTCAAATCGAATCGGTCCAAGTTCATGACCTTGTCCCACACAGCAACGAAGTCCTTCTTGAACTTTTCTTGCGAATCCGACAAGGCATAAACCTCTGAGATAGCACGCAACTCCGCATGCGAACCAAACACCAAATCAGCACGAGTAGCCTTCCATTTCTTGTCACCAGTCTTGCGGTCGAAACCATCGTATGTTTCACCGTCGTGGCCAGTTGACTTCCAAGCAATATTCATGTCAAGGAGGTTGACGAAAAAGTCGTTGGTAAGTTTACCAGGAGTTTCAGTGAACACACCAAAGTTGCCACCATCCCAGTTGGCACTAAGGGCTCGCAGACCACCAACCAACACAGTCATCTCAGGAGCAGTGAGTGTAAGAAGGTGTGCTCTGTCGACAAGGAATTGTTCAGTGCGTACACGCTCAGTGGATCTACCGTAGTTACGGAAGCCATCGGCGAATGGCTCCAAGTGCTCAAATGACTTCGTGTCTGTTTGCTCCTCGGTAGCATCAGTTCGACCAGGCGTGAAAGGAACAGAAATGCCAGCGGCCTTCTCGACAGCAGCACAACCAGCCAACACGATGAGATCGGCCATCGACACCTTCTTGCCACCACTTTGAGCCTTGTTGAACTTCTCCTGCACATTCTCCAAAGCGGCAAGAACTTGGACGAGCTGTGGTGGGTTGTTGACCTTCCATTCCTTCTGAGGAGAAAGTCGAATACGTCCACCATTAGCTCCACCACGCTTGTCACTGCCACGGAAAGTGGAAGCAGCACCCCAGGCGGTTGTAATGAAAGCAGTATCGCTCAAGCCGGTAGCTAGGACTTCCTTCTTCAAGGCAGTGATATCTGAGTCATTGATAACAGGGTAGTCGAGAGCTGGGACAGGATCCTCCCAGATGAAGACTTCCTTTGGAATTTCTGGGCCGAGCCATCTTGTTCGTGGACCCATGTCACGGTGCAAAAGCTTGAACCAAGCCTTGGAGAATGCATCGTGAAGCTCTTCCGGGTGCTCCAACCATCGTCGGCAGATCTTGTCGTAGGCAGGATCGAAACGGAGAGCAATATCACTGGTCAACATTCTTGGCTTGTGCTTCTTGTTTGGATCGTAGGCGTCGGGAATGATAGCTTCGGTATCCTTGGCTACCCATTGGTTGGCACCAGCAGGACTCTTTTCTAGTTCCCACTCGAACTTGTACATGTATTCAAGGTAGTGGTTGCTCCATTTGGTAGGAGTCTTGGTCCAGATAACTTCGAGACCACTGGTGATTGTGTCAGGGCCGTTTCCTTGACCATGCTTGTTGTACCAGCCAAAACCTTGTTCCTCAAGACCAGCGGCATTGGGCTCCAAGCCGACATTTTCAGAAGGAGCAGCACCGTGTGTCTTTCCAAAAGCATGTCCACCAGCAATCAAGGCTGCGGTCTCCTCGTCGTTCATGGCCATACGCCCGAAGGTGGTACGGATGTCTCGAGCCGAAGCGACTGGGTCGGGGATACCATCAGGACCCTCAGGGTTCACGTAGATCAAACCCATGTGAGCAGCTGCAATGGGCTCTTCCAAGTCTCGAGAGTGGATGTTGCTGGTCTCGGTGGTCTTGTGCTCATCGCCGTCGACAACGCCGTGGGAGCCCTCAGGCAGACCAGGCTTGCCATCAGAGTATCGTACGTCGTTACCCAACCATGTAGTCTCGCCACCCCAGTAGACCGACTCATCGGCCTCAAAGACGTCAGGACGACCACCAGCAAAGCCGGTAGTCTTGACACCCATGTCTTCGAGAGCGACGTTACCAGTGAGAAGGATCAGATCGGCCCAGGAGATTTTGTTACCGTACTTCTGCTTGATGGGCCAGAGTAGACGTCTTGCCTTGTCGAGACTGACATTGTCGGGCCAGCTGTTGAGGGGAGCAAATCGTTGCTGACCCTCACCACCGCCACCTCGGCCGTCAAAGACACGGTATGTACCAGCACTGTGCCAGGCCATTCGAACGAATAGACCACCATAGTGTCCGAAATCAGCAGGCCACCATTGCTGGGAGTCTGTCATCAAGGCCTTTAGATCTTTCTTTACTGCGTCGTAGTCCAAGCTCTTGTAGGCTTCGACATAGTCGAAGTTCGGGTCCATGGGGTTCGTGACCTTGGTGTGCTGTCGGAGGATGTTGAGCTTCAACTCATTTGGCCACCAGTCTTTGTTTCTGGTACCACCGCCACCCACGTTGGCCAACCGTGGGTTGTGGTCGATCGGGCATTTGCTTGAGTTATCACCCATCGTTTCGATTAAAGGTGATGTTTGATGTGAGGAGGTATGTCAGAGGACAAAACAAAAGATGAAGAGGAAAACACAACAGATTTGCCCCGCGCAGTTTAAAAGTTGAAGACGAAGGTAAATGTCTACTTCGGGAAGGTTCCTCAAGTCGCCGAATAGCTGCGTTCTCATTGGTGAGCCCCTCAAAGCAGCAGTATGCAGTACGGAAACTTTCCCAGTAGTACACGACGTGCTGATGTGAAGTGCAGGTGGGGCGGCGGAGTGCTTAGAATAATCTGGATATACCTCCCCACCCACTTACCGTACAGTACACATCCTATGCAGATATCAAACGACCGCTTTCACCTTCATCTACACACTGAGCCTCAGTTGAGCATTTTCACTCAAATACGCATACATCACGAACTCTTTGGTCACAAATATGCACCTATATTTGTGGTTTGCAGTTTCGAACATTGGCATGGTGTTTTGCCATGTGAGGTCATCCATGTAGGCCGATGCGGGCGCAAACGCGGCATTGCTACCGCTTTTACGAATTGACCGCCGATGGGGATTCCTCGGCCTCCGCCAACACGTGATAATGCCTTACGCTGCTCGACAGCTCGGACGTTCAAGTTTTGGAGGCAAACTCGACAAGAAGCGGCGATATTAGTGGAGTTTGTCATTAGTCGTTTACAAATCTTGTCCTTCTTCGAATGTTTCACAAAGCAGCGTGCAATAAGAGTAATCCTCAGTTGTGACTGCGAGCGCCGACCTCGGACTATTCACGTCCGGCAAGATTTTAGAGTCAGGCTAGCCAACCAAACTTTTCCATAGTTCCAACTATCAGCTTATCTGATCGTATTTGCTTCATCTGATGTGCGAATGCCGTTCGAAACCTTCGCAGTCTCGGTATATTTCGGACTTTGTTTGCCAGCCCTTCTCACCGACTGGGACTATTTCACATAGAAGTGTTTGGCCACATGCACCATCCCAATCTCGTAGCTTGTTCGTTGCATTTGTCATGACCAGCTTCAAGTACTGTAGACACCCAGATGACATGTCCAGATTTGGCTGAGAACATCCAGGTCATGTGCTGCATGCTGCTGTGGTCAGTATTTAGAATCAGGGTGAACAGCCTCGTCCTTGCCCTTTGCTCATAATTTTTGGCTCACTCTTCGTTGCCATACTCTATTGAATTGTCATACTCGCCCTCCATCCTCGCCAAGAATGCACATACCCTCTTGTCGATGTCTAAAGCGGTCTCCTTTTCCGTCCAGTCATCGTCGTCATTCCGTCTAAACACGTGTGCAATCACGAGATATCTCGCAAGTCGTTCTCGTATCCGATTCTCCAGCAGATTCTCTTTCCCTCTTGTCATTCCTTCCTTAAAGTTGAAGCCAAAATTGGTCGCCGCGCAAAAGCCATGAATCTCACCAGCCCATTCAATACTTGTATGATACTCATCACCATCAGGATCATCCTGCATTGGGTCGCCTTGTTGCCGTTGGACGTCAACCTGGTAATCGAAGTTCGTGAAGAAATCCACGAAGACTGTGATCAAATACTCAACTTCCCATTCGAGGTCCGTTGGAATGCCAGCATTCAGCGCAGCAGCACTCTCAAAAGCCAGCGGTGACTGCGAAAATTGCTGCTCTTCTGCTTCTAGCTCCGCCTCTAGCTCCTTAGCATCCTTCTCATCGCCAAACCACGTCGTAGGAATTCTGCTTTTGATGCCCAGGAGACCTTTTGCTTTAAAAGCCCCTTCTGCGGCCAGTATCTGTGATAACAATGAACGAAGCTCATTGGTGAGTGCTCCACTAGTACTTTCTAGATTCCATTTCGAACTGTGTGGATCACGCCGTTTCCTTCCTGGATTCATATCATACCATAAAGTTTTCATGAGCTGAACATAAACACCTAAAGCGATATTCGCATGACGCGCCGCTTCTCTAGGAGAAATACCCTCCGGCATATGAACATCTGTCGCAGCATGCTCGGTTCCAAGATTCCGACCACACCAAGGACAAGGTGATTTGTACTGTTCTCCATGTGCGACCTTCAGTTGGTTGTTGTAGAAGGTAAAACACTCCTCGTGAAATGTATTGCTACATTTGTTCTGCGAGTGCGTCAAAGTGCGTATGTCAAGTCCGATCACTTGATAGCATAAACAGCAAGGTCGATCCTCGTGTTGTGGGTTTGGGCCAATGGTACGCGCGAGGAGAGGGTATTCTGGGTGAGGTTGACTATGATAACCCTGCGACCATGCCATAATTTTTGAATCACCCTGTTCGTATTGAAGTCATGCACGAAACTCTGTGCGCAGTCATGGCTGATCTTTATGAAAAATTGTATGAGTCGTCGGGTTGAAGACGAGTTGAAGAGGTGCTTCCGACAATCTGAACGAGGCTTAGCTGCATGGTGTTGTGATTAAGACAAACCATAACCGAGATTTGACCCTCAAGCGGCCGGTATCTTCGAGTGACACCGCTGCCAAACCGGCCAAATAGACCTATTGGAAACATGGATAGTCCAATCTCAGCTCAACTACTAGCGTCGGGTCAAAGGCCGTAAACAAGGGACAAAACTCACCGTCTCTCAAATCGTGATGTTTCGATAAGGTGAACAGATCAACCAGTTCCAAGCTACCATATACTGGGTGTCTGCTGATATCGAAGCTGACAATCAGTACAGAGGCCATCGCCTTGGTGTGAGACATCGCGTGCTGAAATGATGACCAAGCAAGGAAAAACAGGACCAATGAAGGATATTTCTGGCAAGCAGTCCCGTCAGGAACTTCGCTACTGTACCACAGTGATGTTCCATGTTTCTGGAGGCAGATTGATGGATAGTCGAGTCGGATCTTGAAGACTATCTGTACAGACGTTGCAGTTGAGCTGCAGCGAGTTCTGTGGTTTCCACACTGCCTCGTCTGACGTTCTGCTAGACGCATGACTAACACTATCTGGGAAGATATACCACTCGGGAAGCAGACTCTCCCGTGCACACCCATTAAGGTTCGCAGAATTCGATTCGATATGGCACATCGATGCAGACCATGTCACAACCTTCGGCGTAACGTCAAAAGTACTCAACGAAGTCCTCGATTTCATACACTCGTCAGATTGCTAACACCCAGGACTCGCTGTCCCTCCAATGAAGGAGCTACAGATATTGATTCGAACAATCACTGGCATACCAACCGCTACCCAGGCCAAGTTTGGTTTCAACCAAGACACTCCTCTCTTGCTTGCGCTTGTCTCGTTCCGTCGGTCAGTATGTCTCACGGAGATTAACACTACTTCAAGTGGTCTGCACAATTCTACACCACATTATGACCATAATCTCTCCACATGAAAATCCTGCAATGATCTTCACAACATAAACCACAACGCCAAAGTCTTGCCACCATCTCAACCCCAACAAGAATAAACAACCCCATCTCCCTCCCCAATCACCTAAATTCCTCGGGCGTATCCTCCTGCGTCCTCCATCCCCCTTTCCGAAAAGCCTCAATCTTCCCCGCCTCCCCATAAACCCTCCACACCGTCGGAAACCGTTGCACATCCACCCCAAACCTCAACGCATTATCCACGGCGGGAGCAAGCACAACATCCGCCAACGTCACCTGATCACCAACCGCATACCTCCCAGCACTATCTTTCACAATCCGCTCAAAAGCCTCCAACCCACTACTCATCCACTCAGCCTGCCACTCCTTCCCATCGACGCCCAACGGGCGAACTTTATTCAAAACCTTCAGATTCGTGACCGGCTGGATATCGCACGCTACGACGTTAACTAACTCCCTGACTTTCGCGCGCGCTTCGACATCCTCTGGCAATAACTTCGGTGCATTGGGGTACGCGTCTTCAAAGTACTCCAATATCGCAACGGACTGTCTGATCAGAAACTCCTTTTTGTTGCTATCGTCGGAATCGCGTACAACGAGTGTAGGGACGTTTTGGCTGGGGTTTAGTGAGGAGTACTCAGTTGATTGCTGCTCATTTTTGACGAGGTGGATGAATTTATACTCCAGGGGGATCGATTTGTAGTGTGCTGCTATGCGGACGCGGGCGGAGCAGGAGGAGCGGAAGTAGCTGTATAGCTCGTATTGCGGCGCCATTCTTGTAATTTGATTTGTTTGAGAAGTAACGATGGGACATAGATGATTGTGATGTGTTAGTATGTGTGTTCTTGTTGCCGGTCTGTTGGGTGGTGTTGTTGCTTTCGACTTCGTATACAGTTAGTCGTACGGCGTAAGTGGGGAACAACCGGGGGTTAGCAAAGGGGAGCGGAAGCGATTCCGTCGTGCCGAAATCTTAAGATGAGTGGTGCCCCTCTTCGGCAATGGTAAGGATAACTCGAACTCACTGTTCTGTATGGACTGCACACGGCTTCGGTCACAGTACGTAGAGTATCAGATAAATTCGATTGTATCATTCACGTGGATATCAAGATCATTAGTCAAGGCATCGTTGCTCTCGAAGTAGCGCTAGTGAAACAGCTCAGCGATGCGTCTCATCAACCATTCTTCGTGACTTTGCTTTCCATACCACAATCTCTTTCTTCTGAACATGTTGTTTTTTCGCTGTCTGCTATACCATCAAGGCGGGCGCAAAGATAGTAGGCGGAATGTAAGTTCTTTCATGTTCTGTGGTAACGTCTTCGGAGACTCCTCGAGAACGATGTGGTGTAACAGCACAGAGCTGATGTCCGGAGAGCTCGTACAGGTTGGCGCGAATCGGTTTGGCGGGAGAGATCCTGTCATCGTGATTACTGATATTTCTTACCTACTTCCGGCAGCTCCACCATATCAGCGCTGAAACTGCAATGTCCAGCACCCGGGTCGATCTCCTCGTCAATCGTAATTTGCTGCCCCGGAATCTCGTTCGGTTGATCTGTTACGCCCCATGCTAGTGGCAGCGTTGATATACTCGTCTCCTGTGGCTCTTGTTCTGGTGCTGATAAATCTGTCTGTATGTTTTCCTGGCGAGCAGTTTCTCTCCTGGGATGGCACATTGCGCTGATGACAGCTGAAGAATTACCGTGGATGGGGATCCGGTTATCCAGTGGCCTGAGTGCGTGTAGGACCTGCGCTTCGATCATAGCAAATCCAATGGTGCAAGCCGCAATTATAGCGCTTGGTGAGTAGCCGACATCAGAGAAGGACTCGTCCGTAACGCTGTTGCCAAAACTGTCGTAATACTGCAGTCGTGCAAGGAACACAGATTGAGAAATGAGAAAGTGCATAAGAACCGATAGCAGCGTCAAAGGGATGCCGTATCTCCAAGGCAGCTGGAGGTAGTAAGTCGATCGCTGTTCACCACGAGGCCAAGTCACCCGAAGCGCTTTATGCTTTCCATGAACGAACGTTGCCCATTCCAGAGCCCCCCATTGTGCCGTATATAGCGAATTGTACAGAAAGTATACTGTGGATAGAAGCAATTGGAAGAAGTTCGCAACAAGAATGTCGATGATAAGGCCACGGCCAGACTGCCCAATGAGACCCAGTCGCAGGCCTCCCTCTACGGCACCGAATTTGACGTTCATATGCCCAGCGGTATTTCCCGGATCCAACCTAAACGAAAGACCGAAAAGTGTGGATCCAAGGACTAAGAATAGTGTAAACAGTGACATCGTGCACCACCAACGCGTTCGTGTAGTAGCACGATATAGCCGAGTGCTGGGAGACCGCCGGTAAACTGAAGTCTGAGGGAGCTTATTTCCTCTTTCGCACCACCTATCGATATCTGCAAGGTTGAGGAGGCACCACCCTGCTGTGACCTCGTCTGGTCGTTCGAGGAATGAGGCCACGCAATCACCGACTGTTGCCAATATCGGTTCGTCAAGATCCCAGAGATGATAAGCAACAAAGCTCATGCAGATCACTTTAACCAGGTTGCATGCAACAACAACACAGAGGATATACCAGACAAATTGAAGCTGACAATAAGATGCACCATTCGTTTCGCTGAGACAGTACTCGACCGGATACAACGATGGTTCAGTGAAATGAGAATAAGATGTGGATGGGCCAACGAACCAAGTACCACTAATCTGGAGGACCTGTTTGACGTAACTCATTTCATAACCGTCATAATAGTCATCGGGGAGTTTCATGGACTTAAGTATCCAGCCTATACCCGAGGCGGCCTCAACGTTGAGTGCTGCAACCGAAGATCCGTTCCATTTTCCCCCTCCAAATCCGCAGTAGCTCATATTCATGTTTATGTCAGGTTTGCTGACGATTATCAGGTTCCTGCGATCGATTAGATGATCAGCTGTGTATGCATTGAGACAATCATTCGCGGTGAGATTCGTGTAGTTGCCTACTCGATAGCCATCGAGGACGCGCGAAACAAATCCTGACAGAGGTGGGATTTGCGAATTGGAAGGGCAATGAGCTGCTGCAGACTCAATTGGCAACTGATAGCTCGCACCAGTGATGAATGTCTCGTCGACAATAAGGTAAGAAAAGTAATTAGCGCTGCTTGTCGAAAAAATGGTAGAATTCCACCTTCACAAAAGTCAGCAGTCCAACCGTATGCTGCCTCTGGAGCGTTGACAGGTATGATCAAACTTACAGTAAATGCAAAGGAACAGTGCTCAAACATAAAGCAAGCCAGAGAAGTCCCTTGCGACGGCGCATGTGAAACAAATTTGCGAAACTGGCCGCACCAATATCGAGGGACCTGCGATTCGCGTGGGCTCGGTCGACTTCCGCTCTGGTAGGTGAACTGAGGCACTGCATAGTGAAGCTGCTGGCAGCTAGCAAGGCTGTACCAAGAACATTGATACCGAGATGGATGGCGGTATCCCACCGCTTTATTAGTGCACAGTTTCCCTCATAAATGGTGCCCACACCCTCGCTGATCGAAGATTTGACCATGAGGACAATCATGAAGGTGATGTTTATTAGTAGCACAAGCCCTGTGACAGCTGCAGCAGCTATCACAGAGGCCCTCCATCCACGAGCTGGATGTTTTGCGCCTTCTGGGTCATCAAGCTTCAATAACAATCGCATATGTTTCCATGTACGAAGGTTCTTAGGCCGAGTTCTGAGCTTACTAGAGGACTTAGAACTGCCAAATAATCAGAAACACTAGCAAGACAAAGATCGGAATGATTCTTACGACCCTACTTCTCGGTGTCTTGTATCGTGGGCAGTGTCGGTACTGCTCAAAAGCAAATTATCATCAGCATCGACAACTCTCCTGTACCGGCTCGTCGCTACCAAAGGAAGGTAAGGAAGCTCGATGTCGGAGTCGAATGTGTCTTCGTAGCCTGACCGTGATGAATATGACATTTTGAGGATTTTCTAGATGTGACAGCACGTGAAGTTGAGCTGATGATCAGAAGTTGTAAACAAAAATGCTGGAATGCAGGACGGTCACATGTCCGGTGTTTAGTGAACAGTTCATGAAGAAACGGAAAGGGTTCTTTCGATCAGGCAGATCAGCCTTTCAGTTGAACGCCATGAGAAGTCAAGGTAGTGAAAGCCAGACTGTGGCTTTTAGCATGGGGCCAATTCCGGTAAGACAAGTTTTGCCGGAGCAAAATGTTAGCAACCATCAGTGGATGGCAGCCTTGTTGTAGGTTCTTCCAGATCTCTGACGTTATATTGGGGGCTGAAAGCTATAGTAAGAACAAGGGCGGAACAGCAAGCCATACCACTCGACATTGGACGGTGCCGGCCGGTTGAAACACCAACTGCACAAACCGATGAACTGGCAAGGAAGTAGATGAATGCAAGGATGCTTGCATATAGGCTGCTCTAGTGTGATGCACAACGCCGCATGGCAGTGTCCGGTTCGGATTGGCCGCTGGCTTCAATTGGTGTTATTGTTGGAATATACAGTACATTAGACAGTTCGGGTCGGATTCAAATTGTTATCACGTGTGTACCTTTCCCCAGAGTTAGAGACCACCGACCTTCGAAGTTGTGTACGGCGCCGTGCCTCGCATATCGTATTCAAAAACTCCGGAACGTATGGTCAGGATCGCGTGTGATGGAGGCTCTGGGATTTATCGGGGTTTCCAGCATTGCGTAAGTTGAAAAGTCACCAACATGTGATTTTGAGAAGGTGAAAGGACAGTTAGCAGAGCACAGAAGTACTGGAATGGGTAGGAGGAAGGGGCAAAATATCACAAGATGATTATTCAAACTCTCGGGCATGAAATTTAAGTTTAGAGGAATGCTTCGTGCTCGTTCACCACCAATGATGGCAAGAAGTCGCACAACAGGTAGGTATGCAAAGCATATAGCTTTTCTCCGTACCTGGTTTGTGGTCGCCCCAGAGGAATGCGGCATACCTCTATTCATCGATCTTTATCATCATGTATCCGTGGTGACTTTGAAGTCGTTCCGATCACTATCTAGGGATATCTCCTATCATGTTCATCAATAAACGCGGCAAGGCACGCACAGAAAACAGCTCCAGGCCGTTCGGGGAGTGCCGGAGCAAGCCAGGCCGTCAGGCATAATCACTTCAAATTTATTTCGAGCGCAGTCACAAATGATTTTCGACAAACGAGGATTTACAATGTAAACGTTAATAGACCCGGTCGACCCGACTGTTATTCCCTTCATACCTCTCTGTGTCACGAGAATTGTCCGAACATAAAGTGCATTGTCAAAATGGTGGAGAAATACTATGTTACATACAACCAGGTAGGTCAGGCATTTCATGTGTCATGCACGCGAGCCAATGTTGGTCAGTAATATTGACAGTAGTACGGCTGTAGGTGCACAAACTGTGTCAGGAAGCTGCACCCAGAATCCTGAACGATTTCAAACCAAATCTCATGATTGCCATTGGTGGTGGTGGCTATGTTCCAGCTCGAATTCTTAGGTATCTCAGGGCGCGACTTTCCAACCAAAATGTATACTAACTGAGGCAAGATCCTTCTTGAAGCAGCCTGGCACACCCAATATTCCCATCCAAGCCATAGGTCTGTCTCTGTACGAACAGCTCTCTGGTAGTGATCCAGTCGAACAACCCGGCACCAAAGTTACTCGAACCCAATGGCTTGACCTCTCCTCTCTCGAGATGGGCAACCTGATCGGCAAGCACGTCCTCATTGTAGATGAAGTTGACGATACTCGAACAACGCTCGAATACGCCGTGAAAGAACTCGAAAAAGATGTGGAGACTGCAAGACAGCAACAGGGCAGAGATGAAAAAGCCACATTCTCCATATTCGTGCTCCATAATAAAGACAAGAACAAGAAGGGTCATTTGCCAGCTGACATGTTGGACAATAACCGATATCTGGCTGCTGTAACTGTGCCAGACGTCTGGATCTGTTATCCATGGGAGGCTACTGACATCGATGAGCATGATCAACTGGCTGCGCAAAGAGGTATCTAGTTAGGGGGAAACCGTGCCGCGATGATATGTGAACGAACATAGTCGACGAGAGGTCCGGCGCGCTGACGCCGATAGAAATGACAAATGCTCCATGGCTTGATGAATAACCTTGTGATTTCGAACCTGTTGATAGCCCAACTCTTCCTTAATTCCACCCAACCTTTCTCTTATCAAGATCTTTCTTTGCTTGGTCGATTTGCGCCATTAATTCCACGTACGCATCCTGGGTGTCGTTGAACATCAGAACTCCCCAACCAAGTCGTCCGAGTAGATACGCCGCTAGTGTAATGAGTGCCCAAAATGGTAATACGGGGATAATTTCGACCTGGATCTTCGTAGGCAATAGTGAAGGGACTGGTGATGCATCTGTGAGAAGGGGTAGCGCAAGGAGGAGGTAGGCCTGACAATGCAGTTAGACAACCGAATCTTCCATCGAATTTGCTTGTCCACTTACAGAAGATGCCAGTAAGGCGATAGAAATGGTCTGAGTTGCTCGAGTCATGTTTGCGACTGTACTGAATTCCACTTGAGCGGGAGATCGATATACAGTTGCAATCAAGTATACTAGTAGTACCTTAAAGTATCAGTTCATCGAAGCATTGAAAGCCAGAGTGGTCAAGTTGTGAGCCATTCCTTTTTGGGACGATGCCCCTGAATGATGGCGAGTCTTGGCGGCTATGGACAAGAAAGGTATGAATTATACGGTTGCAATTACTACTGTACTTATGTAGGTAGTTATCTACACAGATCAGGTACCCTGGCTTATACTGTAATGCCCCGATGTTCTCGTTCCGAACCTGCCAGATTGAAGAACCTGATATCTTGAGGTGGTGAAAGCCAGTGCCTTTCTTGGCTTGATCCTTTTCGCGCGATGGAGCTTCGGATTCGTTCATAGCATGTCGGCACAGGCCAGTCCTGGTTACCTTATGTGGAGATGCTATATATCTACTACCTGCTTCTCAGGCGCTGTTCATGGGAAATCAATTAGTCCTAACGATACTATCTTATGCTGTATCACGCTCCTGCATTTCGGTACTCTTGGCCATCAAGATACCTAGCTAGAACCGAGGCTTCCGAAAACTGATCAGCTCTTCCCCGGCACCCCGCATACACTCAATGCTCACCAGAGGTGCTTTAAGGACCGTATTGCTTTCGGACTAACCATGACCTCTCACATTAGGGAGCGACCTTTATCAAAACACGAAGATGCCTCCTCGTTGGGCAAGATTCATTCACCCTGACGCGCCAGACGTGCACTCCAAGTATGTACCGTCGAACGATAAGATCTTCAAGTCACCATTCGGTCCATTTCCGCCAACTGCCAAGGACTTGAATGTTCATGAGTTTTGTTTTCCACCAGGTCAGCCCTTGCCTCCGGACTACGATCTCTTCATCAACTCTGTGACCGACGAGCGCGTTACCCTACACCAGTTCTATGACAGAATTTGTTCACTTGCTCGGGTCTTGCGGTATGATGGACTCAATCCACTTGGCCTATCGCGGTCACCCAAGGATGATACTGAGAGTGGTGAGATCCTTGGCTTGTTCTCTCGAAATCACATCCACTTTCCTATGCTCGCACACGCCTGCTTTCGAGCCGAGCTTGCATTTGGCGGTATTAGTCCTGGCTCAACACCATTTGAGTTATGGCATGTGGCGAGGAAAATGCAAATCACGTCGCTTGTGTGCCACGAATCCCTCTTACCTATTGTTCGTGAAGCCATCAAGCTAGGTAAGGGTCCAGCCGACCAGTTGCAACTTGTTCTGGATGCAAACAAGATCATTGTACTGTCAGACGATGCATCGTTGAACAAGGTACAAGGCCTTCCGACTGTCGAGGCACTGGTAAGGGAAGGCGCAAAGATCCCAGAAATTCAACGTAAGCTTGTCGGTGGTGATAAGTTATGCTATCTCTTCCAATCTTCTGGTACCTCTGGCTTACCTAAGGCAATGATGATCTCCCACAAGAACGCCATACACAGTGGTATGCAAGGCATGACTGCCGCAGCAATGACGGCCAAGTTTGCTGGGGTTGAGCCGCTGACTCATCAGACGGTACTTGGAATAATCCCAGCATATCATTCCTACGGCATGATTTTGTGGATTCTCCGAGTCAACCTACAACCTGCTACCAACATCATGATGCCGAAGTGGGACCTCGAGCATGCGCTAGAGACCATCCAGAAGTATAAGGTCACCTATCTACCTCTTGTGCCTCCTTTAGTCCGACAATTAGCACAGTCACCGTTGACAGCAAAGTATGATCTGTCATCTATTGTGCTCTGTGGCAGTGGTGCCGCGTACCTTCCGCCGGACGTTGCATACCAATTGGCAGAGAAGTTGCCGAACAAAACACCCATACCTTCAGGTTACGGCTTGTCAGAAGCGGCATCCATCGCATCTCCTCCAATGGCGGGAATCTTCGGGCTGAACGCCTCCGATCCTGGAACGATCGGCTTCCTTTTACCAGGTATGTATGGCCGTGTCGTGGATCCAGATACTTTAGAAGATGTTCCGAAGGGCACGAAAGGTGAGTTGTGGGCGAGAGGAAATGTTGTGTGTATGGGTTATGCCCATGACAAGAAAGCAACTGCAGAAATATTCACTGAGCCTGGCTGGCTTCGCACTGGCGATTTGGTCATGCGAGATGCCGAGGATCGGATTCACTACCTCGACAGGTTGAAGGAGATGATCAAGGTCAAAGGCCTACAGGTAGCAGCGACAGAGGTCGAAGATACATTGCTGGACCACCCAGAACATCTGGTGGTGGACGCATGTGTAGCAGGAGTCGACAATGGAAGGGGAGATGGCAGCCTGTTTCCACGCGCGTGGGTGGTGTTGAGTGCGGAGGGCAGGAAGCAAGGAGAGACGACAGTCGCGAAAAAGCTGAATGCGTATGTGGGACAACGCCTGAGCAAGCACAAACATCTAGCTGGTGGCATCGAAGTGGTCGATTCTGTAAGGGTTACAAGTCGTGTCATAGAGCGGGAGTGCTAACGTGTGTGCAGATACCAAGAACTCCTTCCGGAAAGATGTTGCGTCGGGAAATGAGGGACATGTATCATCAACGAATCAAAGCCAGCAAATCAAGCAGCAAACTGTAGAGATTCTGTTTTGGCCAGAACAACAGCTTGTCTGAAGGTCAGAAGGGTTGAGATATCTTGTTTGTCAAGAACACTAGCTCTCAACAGTCTGACGCCAGGTTTTGAGCTGCCTTGATGCCTAGGTGAAAGTCGAGATCGAACCATACAAGGTTTGGCGTGGGTAGGTCACTTACCAGCTGTGGAACACTCACGTTACTCTTCCGCTAGTGGGCAACAACTATGGATCCAACGTCAACGATGAGTGTCACATGCCAGCAAGGTTCTCCATCAAGAATCATCGCCGACCCTGAAACGTTGCTATTATCAAGACAACTGAGCAATTACTTCTGTGGATGACATGCTTCGACAATGGATATGACCAAACCTCGCCAATCCCAGTTCCAGAGTCCAAGATGAACGACGAAAGGACTACGATTCATCTTGTCTACCCAATAGACGAGATCATTGCAGGGGTGGAGATTAGAGTGATGCCGTCGTTTCATCTCCATCTTCGTTATCTCGAGGACCGTAGCGAAAGTTCCTGCCCCGGACGCTTCATATGGATTTGAGGACATACGTCGAGATTCTCGTTGCCATAAAGGATTGTCAGTAGCAATCAAAGTATTTGGATTCTCTAGTTCCTGGTTTGAGACACCTACTGAGTTATCACGGCCGGACGGAACCTGTCTAATTAGTGTACTGCAAAGTGGTCTACGTGTATTATATCTGACACTTCAGAAGGATGGAGTGAACAACACGTTACGCAGGTGATATTGGTGACAACGGCTACCAGATACTCGATTCATCTAGTGACAAAATTGCCGCAAGTCGTCTTACTATGCGACGACGAACGTACTTCAAATGGTACATACCTAGTACAATAAGTGATCGTAGACTCTCCAAGTGAAGTAGCGGAACAAAATTCTTGGCGGTCATATTGATCCAAATATGTCGACGCATGTGTGGAATCATTTTCGCTGCCGCTTCACCACAACGCATGATGGCAAACCTCGATAGACGTGGAGGAATTTCCATTGAAGGGACGCAACATCGTGCACATCACATACCGTCCCTCGCTACTACTGTTTGCAATCTTATCCAATCTTTCGCTTCGATTGAATTAGTGAAGTTTTATGCGACTGGCAACAATACTTTGATATGCCAGGCTTATGATTCAAAATTGAGGCCACATCGGTGAATATCCGAACTCAATTCACGATGAGGACCTCAATGCAAGACCAGATTCGAATCATCGACAAAGTACTGCTGACAGGACCTGCCGACCATATCCAGTTACTGGAACATATTCACAACGCAGAAGAACCTGATGATGGTGCTGCTTGGCTTGCCTTGCTTGAAGCTTCGAGATCTTCACAACATGCTGTCACCTGGCGCAAAGTCTTTGGGCAGAAACAAAATGCTCATCCCCAACCGAATTCGATCCTGGAGTTGGCGATCGACAATCTTACTTATGAAGTTTTCCATCCATTTCAAGATGGGAGACATGCGGCAGCAGTCAGTGTCTTTGTTAAGATCATCGCAAATTGCTGTGCGGACAATGACTACAATCGTAGACTCACGATCCACGCAGGCGGAATTGGTATTTTGATGAAGGTACTATCTGAGGGTGGTGATCCAAATGTGTTGATACCAGCAATATATAATGTATGCGCTGATATCCAGGATCCTGCAGAATACATCCGGCCCCACACTTCGACAGCTGGCGAATCGATCAAGGTCACAATTGCAGAGGAGTGTCTGGCTACTCTAGAGTCTCCTGCAAACAGCGTCCTTTCAGGACTGTCGATTTTACTTACATCGTGCGTTGTGCAGAATTCCCATGGTGACACCAAGGAGTACCTGGCCGAACTGCTTGAATTGGCTTCGAAACCCATCCTCGCCCCCGATGCCGGATCGGTGGAGGATGGAGACCCTATCTTGGGTCGAATCCTGGCACGGCTGCACTCTTCAGACGGTGGTATACCGTTGACTGATTATTCTGTCAGATGTCGCATCAGTGTTACTAGAATTGTTCTCATCTTGCTGACGTTGCCTGCTGCAAGAGAAATGCTAGCGACGTCAGGCAGCATCTTTTACCTTGGACTCATGGCTGATGAAAGTATACAATCTAATGAGTATTATGGAGAAGACGAAGAGGAGCAGAAAGACAATGCTACCACGCTCGATAGTCTCCGTAAAGCGATTTTGAAGGTCGTCTATGAAATATGTCAAATGCCACAATTCACAAGTCCACCAAAATACGGTATTGCCAGACAATCAGTCGATATCCTTTACAATCAAGACCCATTGAACCTTCGTCCATACAGACATGCCGTTGCGTTCGCGATGTTGTATGGTTTCGTGGATTGCGATGCTCGGGCTAATCTTCTTGTAACAGAAAATGCAAATTTCTTATCAGGAGTATTATTCTGGATACGTTCCAACGTCAAAGAGGTCGTCTATCCTGCTCTTGCACTCGCAACAAAGCTCGCTGTAACATGGAATCTCAAACAAAAGTTCTACGAAGCAGATGCGGTAATGGCGGTAGATCACCTCCTGCGAGACCCCAATTTTGGTTATGATATTCCTATGACTGCCATCACGTTGCTTGAGCTGCTGATGAAAAGTCAACCCGAACACGTCAGAGCTATGCTCCTCACTTCTGTCGAGACTGGCCGGAGTGTTCTACAAAACATTTTCACACTATTTGAACGTGGCAACGAGCCAATATGTTTCGAGATCGGACGATTGATGATAGAAATCATCTCTACTCTGGCACAAAATAGTCTGAGCGAGCAGAAAGACAACGGACCTAATCTGGACGAGTTCCTGATTGTATGCAACCACGAGTCGTTGGTTAAAATCCTCGTTTGGATGGGCACTAAAGGCCTTGAAGTTGACTCGGTCAATGCGCAAAGAGTGTGGTTTGCTCTAGGTTTACTCTCACTCACCCAGCAAGGGAAGAACATTACTTACCTGGCGATTCAGAATCAGGACTTTTCAAGTCGAATGCAACAAGAGATGTCATCATTAGAGGATACCCCAGCTAAGAGGAACATCAACTACATGATCTACAGAATCAATGGAACAACTGACTTCACGACTTCAAGTGTTGCGCCGGATGATCTGAATGATGCTGTTGCTCGGATGTCCATATAACTGAACGTTGATGGTCCGTCATGAGAGTGCATCGAGGCCAGAGAATCTACATAGGCGAGCTAGATTAAATTACGACTTTGCATTGAATCCGTATTATCATCTTAGCCTCCTAACAATTTTTTCGACTTCTTCCTTTCCCGAATTTTCTTCTCAGTAGCCATAAATTCTCTAATCCCAACCGGTATATCCTGAAACAGCGCATCCGGATTCGTTTCTGTACTCGGTGCCGTCCATAAAGCCTCACTACCACCTCCATCATCATCCATACTACCACTCGCCACGTTGACCTCGGACCTTGGCATCTCTATCTTGGATGTCTGCGTAATACCTCCACCACTCCCCTTCGCTTGAGCCTCTCTCAATCTCAACGCCCAAGATTCCACATCATCTCTGTAATCATCCCAAACACAACTATCCAACCACATCAGTAACACATCCCGTCGAAAGCAAACCAGTTAACTTACTGCACACACCCACTCATACAACAATTCTCCGGCTCAGCCGGCCTCGGCGGAACAGGAACACCATTGATAGTCCGCCACGTAGCATCCGGCGTATCAGATGTACTCCGCTGATACCCCGAACCCTCGATGCTACCGAACACTTTTCGTGCACGCTCCTCGATGTCCTTGCGGCCACGAGCGGCTACCCAGTCTGGTAGATCGTCTGCCGGCTTGGCTCGTGTAGCTTTGGGTAATGGTGCTTGTAGTAGATCGTTGTAGAAGTCACCTAGATTTCGGGCTCCGAATTGGGATGATGTGTTTTCGTGCCGTGGCTGACTGGTATGGTAGTGTCTATCATGTCGTGTGCCATTGATGAGGAATTGCCGGATATGCCGTTGAAGGCGGAAACGACATTGTGTGCATAGTGTTGATAACGGAGCTGTAGAGGCCATTGCTGCTTATTTGAATGTTATAACATGATAGAATGCTCTTCTATTCTTCATACGGGTGCAGGTATTGATATTACAAGCTTATCACATTGCCTTCACTTTTCGAGTCCGAATAAAATAATTTACGTCATTGCTTCATTCCGAGGTGAGACGCGTGCTGGCTCAACGCGTCCCCGTCGCATTTACTTGCGGCGACAACATCAACAACATTTTTCAGGTCGCATTTTACCACCATGACATGATCAAGGTCAACGAAACTTCCGAATATGTCGAGTCCGTCGAAAAGACGTCGTACGTCTCCTTCAACATACATTACAGTGAACGGCGATACCGACGGTGATACGACCAGATCCAGACCGACCACACCGAAGCGTGCTTCATACCTCTCCCCCACAAAAGCTTCACTTGCTCGGTCGAACCCGAATGTCCTTTTGCAGAATTCGGAAGCAAGGACTAGAAGAGAATCCTCTCCGAATCGGCGCCAAAGCCTAAGAGATGCAGTTCTCGGAAGTCGAGCGGGTCATGCGCAGGACGACGTACGGCCGCAGAATTCTGGAAAAGCAGCACTTACAGATTCAAGCACAGATGAGCAGCAAGCAGCCATTCCATCTGGTGATCAATTAGCCGACGACATCGCAAAGAGTTTCGAACAGCCTATGGATACAGACATTTCTGCGCCTATACAACCACGCTCACCATTGAGGTTACGCCAACCGTCAGTACCACCGTCAATCTACACGCCATCACAGGACCGCTCAGTGCCTACCATTACCACACCTTCAATAATACCAAAATTGGTTCAGAGCACAAGCAAGGCAATCAACGACGAGCAGAACGGTAATGGAGGCGTATTGGATGATCTACCACCTACACCTGTCGACCTTGGAAGAAACGTGACAGGTCGGCCCAGAGGACTGGTCTCTAGTAGTCCTGGCGGTAGCAGTCGAAGACGAGTGAGAGGGCAGAATGGTACGATTACGAGCAGTCCGTTGAAGAATCATGCCCCTCCACCAGAACTTTCTGAAGACGTACTTGAGAATATGGAGGTTGCTAGTGGTTTGGGTGATGAGGCAGAAGACATAGATCAGCCTAGTGGAGATGTTCCTGTTGACGCAGACTTACAAGAAGAAATGCAGAAGACTACAGAAGACGCGAATGACCATGTTGAAGAACAACCACAAACCGACTCAGACGATCCTGTCATACGAGATAAGCAGGATCAGCTCAAAGCCCTTCAAGACCAACTACGAGCACTACAAACTGAATGCTCCGAACTCGAGAAACTAGGCACAACTATCTCCAAACTCAACAACAAAACCTCTGATCTCTCCATCCTCGAGCCTTCCCTTGACCTCCTCCTCTCATCTATCGACGAAGCCGTTGACCCACTCAACCCGCCCTTGGAATCGCATCCGATCTTCCTGAAACATCCATCCAAATTCCTCACATTATTCGCTCCCGGCAATTTGGTCATGTCATACGAAACATGGGAAAAGAAAGTCCGCGGCCGCCAAAAATTCGTTTATCAGACGACTTTTGCAGCACCACGGCCTTGGCCGCCCAGTACTCTAAACGTAACGTTCGAAACAACAATCGACCTAGAAAACGACGTAATAGAACTCATCACTTTCACAAATTCAAATACAAAACCTCTGGACAAGAGTCTGGAGAAGTGGATCACTAACCGTCTCGCAGATCCATTCTTGAGTTGTGATCTTGCGACTCTGGTCACTGGTGTAGGCAGGTACTTCGAACAAGACGTTCAACGGGCGAAGACCTTCAAGCAACTCGTGCAGCAATATCCTACGCCTAACATCAGTGCGGTTCTACCTGACATCAGTACCACCGACACTACCTCCGAAACCCTCTCTCTACTGCCCTACATGCACAGATCCCAAATCACATTCTCCTCGCCCACTACCACAACCAGCACCAGCACCAATCCAACAACCCCCAAACAAACCCGCAACTCCAAATCGACACCCGCAAGCAGAGAAAGAACAATCCTCCTCACATACTGCCTCCCCCTCTCCTGGACAGGCTCAATATCAAAACCAGAAATAGACATTATACTATCCGGATCTGTGTTCAGTGCTGATGTGGTGCAGCACGCAAGGAAATTGTTTCGGGAGGTTTTGCTGGTTAAAGGGTTGGAGGATGCTGTTGGGGCTGTTTGGGAGGTGTTGGGGATGGATGAGATGGCGGAGAAGGGTGAGAAGGAGATGGAGGGTGTGGTGAGTGGGATTGAGAAGGGGAAGGGGAAGGCGAGGAGGATGACGGAGTTCAATTGATTGATTATATGACATTACCGTCAGATCAAGGGAGTGGTACGCCGCAAAGGAAACGAGTACTGTTAGGTTGGATACTCGAACACCGTTGGTTACTAGTCTTGATATGCCTGACTGGCTATACAGCTCGTTGGTGATGATAATAACGATATCATGAACACGGACGTGGCCATGAGCATCGGAAACGAAACTGGAAATGGACTTACGATAGGTCCGGTCATGTTAATCACATTTGTGCGAACGTGAGCGTGAATGCAATGCTGATTACCTACCTACCTTACTTACATACCTTACCCTACCCGCCTACAACCGTGATCGTGATTGTGATTGTGATTGTACTAACCCCATATACAGCATCTACTTATAGGACATTCTAACCCCACAAAGATCCTACTATCTTTTTGCTCGATTTATCTTAACTCTGGAATTCGGTACTAGTACTGTAGCTGTAGCTGTAGGATATATACCCTGTACTACGATATAGTAAGGTAAGGGAGGATATAGTACAGTAAAAGCGAAGGAAAGTACATTACCTCAAGCTAAGTCCTAGAAGTTCTAATTGGGATTGGGACTGGGATCAAGATAACTTTATCCACCTACCTACCTACTCTACAGTACATCAACTGCCAGCAGCAGATTTCGAAGATACTTGTTAGTCTACATCTACATAATTTCTGGAGTTAAGACACCTTCACAAGACAGTACAGCACAGTATACATACAAGATTTCAGGTTTCAGCAGCAGCAGCAGCACGAATGTTGCTATTGCTCTTCCTCTACACTGTGACTGCTCTGGTTCTAGTTTGACTTCACACCACACCACTACCATCATCATACACCCCAAAGCAGCAATGTACGCTTCCGGATCATCTTCGCGTCCTCGTCCCATTGCGTTTCATTCCATTTCGTTAGTATCCTTCCCCCTATCCTAGCCCCGCCGCAGCAACCACGCCAGATGACTTGCGTTCGTCCATGTGCTTCCTTACTTCTGACGACGCCCCGTCCCCTTGATGCGGAGGGTGATACAGTAAGTGTCGAATCAAGATCTGGATAGGAACATGGTTGTCATAGGGTTTGTCTTCTCTTGTCTTGGGCGGGATTGGATGTCTCACTATGCAGTGTAGTGGTGGCGGGCGGGTATGGATGTACACTGGTTGAGTGGAGATGTATGTTGTTTGGGAGGTGGAGGGTGTTGGATGTGCTTCGTCAGTGTGGCTATTTGTCTGTTGGGTAGGTACGGTATTGTATTTAATGAATTGATCGATCGGGTAGTTAGTAGGTTAGTTGGTTACTGATTTCTGGGTGTTACTTGCATGGCTGTCCTAACTGTCTAGCTAGCACTAATGACGGTACTGCTGGGACTTGGACATGAACTTGAGCCTGGCGTGAGAGGGGTTCGTTGAGAGCTACACTGGACTTCGATTAGGGGTTGGACGGTATAGGCTGATTTCTTGCTGGTATGTGTTGTGGACGGTTTGTCGGTGGGTGGTTGCGTGCCTGGAAGAAGAAAGCGTGAGAAGGATCTGTGCGTTCGGGCGTATGGATGTACTTTGTTCTGTGCTGATAGGACTTGGTGT